>JAJHSJ010000010.1:43858618-44105409 GCA_021015155.1 Magnolia officinalis
CGCCGGTTATCGATATTGATTATGAGTATGTGACGACATAACATCATAATACATGCCCATATGCATCATCCACATGCTTGTGATGAGATGAGTGATTGATCATAGTACAGGCCTTTGGGTAGATTGTTATGAGACTCCCTGGTAAAGGGAGATGCCCACATAAGCGCACGATACGCGCATGATTGCTGTATGACTGGATTGCGTGATTCATGCATCTCGCATTGTGTAACATGTATACTGTACGCCTTAGCGACATCAGGGCCATAGCCGCCACAGGCATATCGTGGTTGGTAGGATTGGATACCGGAAATCTTGTTCTACATGGGGTGCTATAATATCCCTAGGTGAAAGTTTCTAAACCCTTATGGTACCAAGAGGCTGCTCCAACGTCTAGACCGAGTGGGTGAACGAGCGCCGAGTGCCGATTACCAGAAGGCCGCGCTTTCCACTGTGTCGTGGTCGATTGGAAGGGGGTGCAACCTTACCCGCTCGAGAGGAGGGGTAAAACTAGGTTGAGTTTAACCAGTTCGAGGAATGGGTCCACTATCGACGAGCCGAGCCCGATATTAGCAGGTGGATAGTGAGGTATCTTTCACTTACCTTATTGCGCGCGATGGGCCAGCAATCTGATTTGAAGTGTACTAGACCCCGGTGATATTCTAGAGTTGAGCTGTATTGATATGTGGACTTAGATGAGGATTTGTATGCTTGAGTTGCATCTTACATCTCCATGGCCTTAGTACGACCGACATCATTCATGCATGGCATCGCATAGCCTTGGTACGGCTAACAGTATTCATGGATTTATTAGCATGTTCCGCATTACTCTGATACTGCATAATTGTATTACTACCTTGCGTACACACTTTTCACCACCCTCTAAGCTTTCTATAAGCTTATCCGTTGCGACATGACGTGGACCGACTAGGAGCACAGCAGGCAAGCGCATAGCCGATCATCTTGGAGCCTTTTGTCCATTATCATTGTATTTCCTTTTATGCTCATTGTACTTATAAAGTTTTTGATCATAGTGAAAATGTGATGGAGTTTTCGGTTGTTGTTTGTGGGTTATGCCTTTGGTTATGCTTATTACGAATCAAACTGAAATTGAAAATCCTCCTCGTAGCATCCCAGGATCGGAACCTAGCGAATGAGTGCCGGGAGCCGAGAATGGGGTTCTACGGAGGCTGTCGGTGCCGGATTAGGCGATCGAAAATTTTGTGAGCCCGATTTTCGAGTTTGGGCCATGACATGTTGTGTCGCCTCGAGGCATTCACATAATCCAGGGTAGCATTGGAACACGTCGACAAATCTCTGTAGTATGGGATGCAGGGTGAGAGCGGGTTTTCTATAAATTATATTCCATATGATGATGATCAATATGTATGATGGACCGCACACACTATGCTAGACATGCATTCATATAGATTGGTTACGCATACCGATACCACTCGTAGTGGTGGAGTATAAGATGTATCGGAACCCTCACATTATTCTTATGAATATCTTGAATTATTGTTAATATTAAATGATAACCATCACTCTGAGTAGGGCATTAACCCTATCAAACCATATAGATGTTGTAGGTGAATTACAGGTTAATGATACGGACGATTATCATTCTATGGAAGATTCTTTCGAATAAAGAAAAATGATAGCGCTATGATTAGTTTCATTTAATTTTCGCTACTTACTTTATATGATGTAATAAACTCCCATTTGAGAGAGGGCATTAGACAATTAGTTGAATTTTATGCTTTGATGGAATAAGATGTATAGTCGATTTTATTCTCGTGAATGATTATCTTCATGAATGTGATAAAAAACAAATAAGGTGCAATTTTGAAGTATTCGATAATTACATTATTAATACCCGAAATTCTTGGGCACGAGTGTGAACTCGGGCTGTGAAAATTCGAGGCATTACACTCGAACTTCCATACTATTGGAACATGTGGCCATTGATGGCCTTCTCCCATAATGCCTCCCTCTCTTTCTCCTGTAATGGTTGGAACACCCCATCTCTACCAATAATGAATGAAAAACATCTCTTTATCTTGTAACGGTTTCTCCAATAGTGATGGAAAGTCCCAAAACAGAAATGATCCCAATATCTATAAAATTGATAGCCATGAGAAGGCAGCCTATTGTATTGTCTATTCTTCAGCTTTTTTTTTTATCCTAATTACTAAGTCTGATTTTAGCTACTCTGATTTTCAGTAACACAAAATATGCATTTGTACTAATGTTTTGTCCAGGTAATCAGCAAGATGAGAGCGTTAATGGCCGAAAATTAGAGGTAATCTTACAAAACATCCAATACCAACAAAACCAATGTTCAAATATTGTTTTCACGCATCACATCAGTGCCTTGGGCTATCCAATATGATACATTTTGTTGCTTTGGTTAATGTGCTCATCTGGGTATTTTCTATCTTTTCCAAGAAAAAAAATGAAAAGAATGAAAAAATAGAAAAATTATGATAATTAAAACTATTTTACATGAACATTAAAATTGTTGTCCTTAACTAAACATACATTTTAATGCATGATATAAATTTAGTGCTTAATGGGAAGAAGATACACACAAAACCTGCCCAAACCAAAATTAGAGATGTTTTCAGTGTCAAAACGTTACTTAGATGAATAACAAACCTCCATTGTTTGACTATCACTTTTGACGGACCTTATATAGACTTGTATGCTATTGGTCAAGTTATTTGATACTCTAGCCATCGTTTTGACACTTGACTGAAACACAGACATTTTAAAATGGTACACATGGCATCAAGTCACACAGAACCACTGTCTCTATGTTATAGCCCAAAACTTCAAATTTATATGAATTCTACTAGTTAATCATGATAAATTTATTGGGATTTTTCTTTACCACTGCCTCGATAAACTTATGAAAACTATTTTAACTTCATTGGTAGTCTTTGTATTTTCATTTGAAAATACTTGTTTATTTTTATCTCAGACTTAAAGAAAATCTCCCTGACATGGAATCTGAGGATCAAATTCTCTGGCAGCAGGCCTTGTTGAATTCAACTGTAAAACGCATGTCAGAGAATTTAGCAATTCCAAAAACCTAAGGTGGCCAACTTTCTATAAAAATACAGAAATAAAAATAAAATATTCTACATATTATTCTTGGGATTTTTTATACTAAAGGTTTCTTTACTTGCATAATATGGAGAATGGTCACCATGAGACTGAAGAGCTTAAAGCCAAAACTGTATGTTTAAGTGCTAAGGCATTTTGAAAGAACACATTTTTCCTTTTGTTTTGAATTGAATAAGTTGTTTAAGCATTTTGAAAGAACACCTTTTTCTTTGTTTTGAATTGAATAAGTCACTTAGGGGGCGTTTGGATCGTAAGTTACTTAAGATAAACTACTTTTGACTCAAGTAGTATCTTGGTTTCTACTTATTAAGCCGAAGTCGTTAAGCAAAAAAATTACTTATAATTGATCTTAAACCCAAACTTACTTATCTTAAATAAGTTACTTATATACTACTACTGTGAGTAGAAAATAACTTATTTGATGGTATCTAAAAGGTCTTAAAATCCTTTCTTGATTATATGCCATGTGTTTTACTTTTAGTGAAATGGATTCATTTGCTTTGAAATGTCGAATCTTCATAATTTAATGATAGGGGGTATGCATTGGTTTGAGTGAAGTGATGGCAATTGCTAGTAAGCACCAGTTATGCAATTTCATGGATGAACTCATCCCTAAACTTGAATAGTCCTCTGTGTGATAGTTTTCCTATGTCTTCTTTTGTTTTTCCACTATTTGATGGAGATTTTCTCCTCAGGCTCGATCGGTCGAGTGCCTCGCTCGACCGGTCGAGGGTGGTGCTCGACCAGTCGAGGCTTAGCTCGACTTAAAGTCCAATAACCAATTGTGTTAATTCTTTCGCGCTGCTCGACCAGTCGAGGAGTCTTCTCGACCGGGCGAGGGTCTGCTCGATCGGTCGAGGACCCTGCTTGACTAGTCGAGGTTGTGCAGATTCAATCTGGATTTGGTGCAGACTGCGTAAATTTGAGGCGGTTTCGCAAGAGGTGCGAAAGGGAGTTTCCTAAACTATAAATAGGGGTCCCTTGGGCTTTTCTAGATAATGCAAGAGAGTTGGTACATGAATGAACAATTGATAGGGATTGCCTAAAACCCTACAACTTGAAACCTTTGTTGGCTGCAATACATTGGCTTCCTATGCTCGATTTTGGTGGTCCATGTCATTATGAAAGACCCTATAACTTTGCTTCTAGCCATTCTCCTATCGTAGAACCTCCTTCCATCACTGTCGCTTTTGGGGATACCGATGTAGAAATCACCCCAGAATTTATTGCAAGTATTTTTGGTCTCACTCTGTCTCTAGTTGGTCTCTCTGATCTGGATCTTCAAAATCCAGTGACTCGATATAAGATCACGTCATTTCTTTGCCATGGTAGGGATATTCTTTGGTAACAGGGTAATGCATTAAAGACAAAATTTATGGAACCCAAGTATCGAATTCTGCATGGCATATTCGCCACAAACGTGTACCCTAGAGGTACAAACCGATTTGACCTTACAGGATTTATAGTCATGATTGTGTACTATGTGGCAACTGGGATCAAGATATGTCTTCCCACTCTGATAATTCACCAGTTGGTGTACGCCATTCACACTTCTAAACATGTCCATCTACCCTTCCCTAGGATTATCCATGTGCTAAGTGATAAGATCAGTCGTCCATTGACAAATGATCAGGAGCTACCCCTTCAACATTTCAACAAAAACAATATTGGGAAGATGGATCTAAAGTTTCATCGATATCCAGAAGATCAACTCGATGAGGGGATTCATGAAGAAGGTGAAATGGGTGAAGTAGCTGCACAAGTCGAATGAGCAGCACAGGCTGAAGGAGACCCACTCGAGTCGCAGCAAGTTCCTCCTCCATCCGACCCTGTGCAAACTAAAAGATTCAAATTACATCAAGATAGGATCGGGACGACGTTGCGAGAAGTAACTCAAATGAAGGAGACGATGAATGAACGATTCACTGTCCTGGAAAGATTGGTGGCTGGGGTGCAGCAAACGGTTGATCTGATGACATGCCGACGAGATGATACCGCACCGTCTTCATTAGCCCCTCCACCATAGTATCGATAGCCTTCGTGCTATCACATACACCAGATACTCATCTCGGCGTATGGGCATGGATATCTTTTTGAATGTCGTGCGATCTTATGAGTGTATGTGATGACTACCTAACATGAAAAGTCTAACAGTTCTTTTTGTGGTTTATGGATATCCTCTACATGAGAAAAATACTTGTATTTTTGTAGGCCCATGGTTGGGCTAGATATTTGGTTGTGTTGGTTTGGGATGGATGATGTCATACTGCCAAGCTTAGGCAGTTCTTATTTTGGATATTTTTTTATGGCTGTTTGATAATTCACATATCTTTGCTGCCATGTCTCTCTGCTCTGGATTATGCGTTAATTTCTATGAAATGCTGGTATAAATTGTGACTGCTCTCTCCTGCATATTCCTTAACGATTGCGAATTGGATTGTGCTTTCTGTAGTTTAAAGCTATACTACTATTTTCTGTTAAAATCACAGCTCTCCTTTGACTTGGTCTGCATGAATGGTTTCCATGCGAATAGAGATGTCATTATCTGTTATACATCTGTCTCTTACTGATTATGCATTTTAGAAATGTATCTGGTATGCATTGAAATATCTGGTTCTCTATTGATTCTCCCTATCTTTATGCTACAACTTCAGTCAACTAATATCGAGATATTTCCCTTTGCCAATGACTGACAAAAAGGGAGAGAACAAATCCACCTTGGAGAAAATTGTGTGTATCTATTTGTGAATGGTGGTACAGGTGTTTGGGGGAGCAGCTACATATTTGTGTATTTCAACTTGCAGTAGCATTGTAAAATTTGTAAAGAGTTATGTACACACAATTTAGGGTGTTGGTCTACATGTTGCTCTAGGATTTCAGGTGTTTTATCACGTAATTGATAAAGGGAGAGATTGAAAGTTCCTTGGTTTGTCAATTAGCGTGAGTGTTGAGTCAGCAAGACAAGTGAGCCCCATAGGAAGATCATTCAAGCGTCCGCCTCAACAAGATGTGTGCCCGAACTCGTCAAAGGTAAACTTAGTCTCACATCCCATGACCCAAAACACCAGGTATATAAAACCCTTAAAAATGGATAGAACAATTTAGGGTTTAAGGTGTGAAAACTGTTTTGCAAAATCAGAAAAATCTCTAAGTTTTCTACCTTTGTCGATTTATCGATAAGTGGTTTGATGAAATCGAACTCTGTTATCGATGTCTTGGAAACTCACTCGATGTTATCGAAATGAGGACTTCAGATGTCCAGCAACCACAATGAATCCTGGACTGAATTATCGATGAATCGATGGCAGGTTCGATATCATTGACTTTCGAATCTCGAGTTCATCGAGATGGCTCGATAAAATCGACATCTGGTCAGTTTGTGTCCAAAATGCAGTTAAGGAAAATCATGTGATTTTTGATATCTCGAAGCGAGCCTAGATATCCTCAAAATTCAAATCTCGATGATATCGACAGATCTTCGATGATATCGGATTGGGATACAAATCTATCCAGCAAGCTTTGAAGTAAATCTTTCAAAATGTTCGAAGTATCAAGAAATACTCGATGATATCGATATTCAAAGATCAATCATATCGAAACCAGGTCGATGGCATCGAATTGGGACATAAAACTATCTAGTAGGTTTATAGGAAAATTCCTTGAAAAGTTCGATGAATCGAAACTGGTATCGATATCATCGATATTCAAAACAAGATGATATCAAGGAATACTCGATCATATCGATGCTTGTTAAGGTTAGGCTGCTCTCAGGTTTTTAAATGTCGAGGAATCGATCCATGGGTCGATGTTATCGGAGTTCGAAATCTGATGACATCGAAGTCTACTTGATTTCCTCGATCTAGTGGTAAAAAGGTTCAAAAATATTTGACAAATTGAGTTTGTGTCATCAAGCGGCTATTCGATGCTATCGAGAGTATACGCTCAATGATATCGAACTTTGTCAAAAATATTACTGTTTTATTTCTGTTGGAACTTTTGCCTATTTAATGAGAGCTTGCTGAGGGTGTTTGTAGAGAAAAGAGATAGAGCTTTTGAGTGTTTAGTTCAGATCACCTACCCTAAGCCCTTTTCTCTCATGGGAGTTCATTCCTCAATCCACCCTCATCATTGATACTCAATAGAGTGGATTGGTGAATGAACTCCGCATTCAAGGATCCTTCAACTACCACCTTAATGACAAATCATTGAGCTGGGATACCTTAAATGCATAGATGCTTGGAATCACTCTGTTTCTAATATAGGAAAACATTTAATATAGTAAGATTCCAATATAACCTTGACCCAACCCGTCGCCTTACATTGGAGCATCATAAGTGTTGTGGATCTAGAGAACTGAAGATTCTTCATCATCAAAGGAGGAGATCTTCATCAACGTGCTAAATGAGGCTCATCTACTTATTGTAAGTCATTAGAGTCTAGAGACCTTGCTGATCATTCCTTTGTGTAGGATTGGGTCACAGGTGATTCTCACCCCTTTCAAGTCCTCATAGGAGGCTTCCGACGGGAGAATATGTGTGGGTGCTGTGTGTTGACCCTTGCTCATGGGAGCATAAACTCTAGGTTCCTTTTGTGGATCCTTGGCCTGTGTGACCTAAAATCTAGGTGTTGTGTGTTGACCTTTGCTCTTGGTAGGGCATAAACTCTAGGTTTCTTGTATGGATCCTTGGCCTGTGTGGCCTAAAATCTGGGTATTGTGTGTTGACCCTTGCTCCTGTGTGGGGCATAAACTTGTTTCTCGTGAAGACATGTTAGGTACCTTGTGTAGGTCCTAGAGTCAGCCTTGTGTAGGTTGTACTAGTTTGAGGTGAACCTGATTTGAAACCTCCGTTAGTGAGATCCGGTACACTTTAGGATTGAGTGCGTCTACCGGAAGTGGAGTAGACACGTAGTCGAACCACTATAAAAATGACTATGTTTGGGATTGTTGTTTACTTTTACTGCTTGTATGATTTCTCTAAATATTCTCGTAATATATGTTTACATGAACTAATTAGAATCACATCTCACACACAGTTACATCCATCATGAACTATGTTTTACATCTTGTTTATGTTTTGAATAGTCTTGTGATTGGATCCTCTATTTGACTTGGAAGCCATTAGAGTTACATCGAAGAAATCCTGATATTGCATATTAGTTCAGGATAGGGTTGATAGGTTTTAAATCATCGTAAAATTTTAAAAAGTCCTATTCACCCCCCTCTAGGACATCTTGGGATATTTTTACTTCTACTAAAGCGGTCATTACTGCAATTTCACCTGATAGTTGAGAGACATTAGTGGTGTCTCTGAGTAACTCCACGCCAGACAGAAAGGTGTCCATGGAACAAGTAACTAGTTATCTCTTCAATGAGGAGACAAGGAGGAAGTCTCAGGGGCCTACTCAGTAAGAGGCCCTTGTGATACAAGATCGAGGGAGATGAAAAACAGAAAGCGCGGGAAGGCTCGAGATAAATCAAGAGGCAAGTTGAGTACCAGGAAGGATATTGGATGCTGGAATTGTGGCAAAAGGGATACTACAAGCATGAATGTCATAAGAAGAAGAATGACAAGAAAGGAAAAGGAAAGGAGAAGGAAGATGAATCAGATTCCACTGTGGTTGCTTCAGATGACGACGTTGTAGTTATTCTTTCAGCAGATCATGATGTTTGTCTCACGGGTACGAGTCGGGACACCGACTGGGTGATAGACTCGGGAGCCTCGTTTCATGCGACTCCACATAAGGACTTCTTTACAAGTTATAAGTTAGGTGACTTTGGGACCGTGAAGATGAAAAATTCTGGCATATCGAAGATCGTAGGGGTCGGTGATATTTGTGTGAAGACCGATGTGGGCTGTACATTGGTTCTCAGAGATGTGAGGTACATTGTAGACCTTCGCCTCAATTTGATGTCGAAGGAAAGGTTGGATGATGATGGCTATGAAAGCCGTTTTGTTGGTGGGCGCTGGAAGCTCATCAAAGGTTTGTTGATCGCAGCCAGAGGGAAGAAGTGTTGCATCCTTTACAAGGCAAGTGTCAGTGTGTGTAAGGGTGGGTTGACCATAGCGGAAGATTTAACTATTGACATGTGGCACAAGCGTCTAGGCCACATGAGTGAAAAAGGGCTTCAGCTACTAGCAAAGAAGCGGCTCCTTCCAGACGTGACAGGTATACCTCTCAAAACTTGTATTGATTGTTTATCAGGAAAACAGCATGGAGTTTCATTTGTTAAATCTGCTTCCCATGTTAATAAAGTGCATGTATTAAATTTGGTTTATTCTGATGTTTGTGATCTTATGAGGACAAAAACCTTGGGTAGGGCATGATATTTTGTCACTTTTATAGATGATGCATTTAGGAGGGTTTAGGTTTATGCTTTGAAATCCAAGGATGAGGTCTTTAGTATGTTTAAATTGTTTCATGTTATGGTTGAGAGAGAGAGAGACAGGTATATCATTGAAGTGCATCCGCACTGACAATGGTGGTGAATACATCGGTGACTTTCATGAGTATTGTAAGTCCTTAGGTATACGGCATGAATAAACTGTTCCCAAGAACCCCAGCATAATGGTGTGGCTGAGCAAATGAATCGCACTATTGTAGAGAGAATCAGATGCATGTTATCCCATGCGAAGTTGCCCAAGACGTTCTGGGGAGAAGCAATGCACACAGCAGTGTATTTGATAAATAGGTCTCCATCAGCCCCGTTGAATAGAGAAGTACCTCAGAAGGTGTGGACTGGACAAAATCCATCCTACAGTCATCTCAGGGTGTTTGGATGCTGGGCATCCGTTCACGTACTAAAGGACGAGAGGTTCAAGCTCGATATGAAGATCAGACAATGTGTGTTCTTGGGATATGGTGATGAAAAGTTCGGCTACAGACTGTGGGATCTGACTGAGAAGAAGCTCGTCCTGATCCACCTGTTGAGGCACAGGTGAGGAGGTCATCTAGGGACAAACTGTCATGCCCCAAATCCGGAAATTGGATTCACTGGAATCCTGATCGCCGAATTCGGTGCCGACAGCCTCCGTAGTACCCCATTCTCGGCTCCTAGCATTCATACGCCAGATTCCGATCCTGGGATCCTACAAGGAGGATTTTCCAATGTATATTTAACTCATAATAAGCATAACCACAAGATTACCCAATTCATAAAGGCCACATCATCATCACATATCCACTAATATAATCATTTGAGTAAAACGCTGAAAGGGAAATACATAAATCGAAAATCAAGCTCCAGAAGACCGCTGCACGCTCCAAGCTCAATACTGCTGCAACCTAACGTCACCTGCACGCATCTATCGTGCATAAGCTTATAGGAAGCTTAGAGGGTGGTGTAAGTGTGTGCACAAGGTAAGTGCCAAGTATTCAACACAATGTCATAATCATACAATGTCGAAATAGGCGCAAGGTCATGAATCATATGTTATCAGAGTAAGCGAAAATACTAGCAAGTCCATGAGTCAATCAATATCAGAATACGCGATACAAATCAACTACACAAATGAGTAGTCATAAAGAGTCAAATATCAAATGTCGTATCTAAACTATATAAATGCAGAAACACAGGTAACCCAAAATGTTAAGTAATGCAGATGCAATGTGATATGCGGTGCGAATGAAATGACCATGCTGGAGTGTGAAGTCTGGATGATAGTACGTAGTATCGCAGGCTATGGGGTCCATCACAAGGGACTTTTATCTAAACCAGTCCATACCTAAATTTGGATAGTCAGACTCAACGTGGTAAACTCCTGATCTCAGGTTAGTCGCGCGCCCCAACCGAAATCCTGGCCATTGTAAAAGTTCACATAACAAATAGTTGCGCACCACCAGCCCGAGTGGATAGCGAATGAATGAATAAATGAGTATGCAAATCCTGCTCAATAAGTCCACCTATCAGTACGGTTCATCTCTGGGATCATCACCGGGGTTTAGTACACTCCAAATGGCATTACCGCTCTCCCAGCCGCACAGTCCAAGTGAGCGTAAGAAACCTCACTATCCGCCTGGCCAATAGTCTGCCAATACCTATTCAGCACGTCGATAGTGGACCCATTCGTCGAGCTGGTCAGATTCAGCCTAGCAATGCCCATAAGCTAGGGCGGGTAAGGCCACATCCCCTCCCAACCGACCACGACACAGTGGGAGACGCGGCCTCTCGGTATTCAGCACTCGGGCGCTCATGTATCCACTCGGTCTCGATGTTGGGGCGTCCTCTGGTACCAAGAGGGTTTTAGGAATTTTCACCCAGGGCCATCTATGGCAGCCCGATGCTAGATCAAATTTCCGGTGCCTCGTCTGGCCATCCACGGTATGCCTATGGAGGCTACGACCCTGATGTTGCTAGGGCGTACAATAATCATAATGCAACATGCATGACTCATACAGTCCAGTCATGCATAAATCCTGCGCATACCGTGCGCTCATGTGGGATAACCTCCGCCTATCAGGGAGTCTCATAACAACATGCTCAATGACATATGCAATGATAAACCACATCTCATAACAAACATGCAGATGATGCGTATGAGCATGTATCATGATGTTATGTTGTCACATACTCATAATCAGTATCAATAACCGGCATCGACAATCGACCTCGATAATGTGGACATTTAACTAACATTGCCCCCGAGGAATGGTCTTCATAGATCCTAACATATAGTGGACCCATGACCTCACACAAGGGCCAAATATACAACACCATGGGCCTCACTCAAGAGCTTAATACACATCACGATGGGCCTTTCACATGGGCCTAAAATACATCACAATGGGCTCCATCGCCTGGCCCTCAAAAAGCATCACAATGGGCCTCATCACAAGGCCTCACATACATCGCATTGGGCCTTAAACACGGGCAGAATACACATCACAACAAGCCTCAAATATGAGCCGCATATACATCACATTGGGTCTCGACAACCGGCCACGATAATTGGCCTCGATCGATAATCGGTCAATCGACCACGACAATCATAATCAGTAATCGACCACGATAATCGACCTCGATCGAGAATCGGTCAATCGGTCACGACAATCATCATCGGCCTATATAATCAGCCTCGACAATCGTAATCGGCTTCGATACTCAGCCTCGACAATCGGAATCGATCGATAATCGGAATCGGTAAATCGATCACGTTAATCGGAATCGACAATCAGATACAACAATCGGGATCGAGCGATAATTAGAATCGGCAAATCGGTCACGTCAATCGGAGTCGATAATCGGTCACGACAATCGGAATCGACAATCGGAATAATCAATCGGAGTCGGTAATCGGTCACGATAATCGGAATCGATCGATAATCAGAATCGGCAAATCGGTCACCGATCGAAGTCGGTAATCGATCACGACAATCGAAATTGGCAATCGGTCACGTCAATCGAAGTCCGTAATCGGTCACGACAATCAGAATCGATCGATCATCAGAATCGGCAAATTGGTCACGTCAATCGGAGTCGGTAATCGATCACAACAATCAGAGTCGTCAATCGGTCACGTCAATCGGAGTCGGTAATCGGTCACGACAATTGGAATCGATCGATAATCAGAATCGGCAAATCGGTCCGTCAATCGGAGTCGGTAATCGGTCAAAACAATCAGAGTCAACAATCGGTCACGTCAATCAGAGTCGGTAATCGATCACGACAATTGAAATCGATCAATAATCAGAATCGGTAAATCGGTCATGTCAATCAGAGTCGGTAATCGGTCACAACAATCGGAGTCGACAATCGGTCACGTCAATCAGAGTTGGTAATCGGTCACGACAATTGGAATCGATCGATAATTAGAATCAACAAATTGGTCACGTCAATCGGAGTCGGTAATCGGTCACGACAATCAGAATCGATCGATAATTAGAATCGGCGAATCGGTCACCGATCGAAGTCGGTAATTAGTCACGACAATTGGAATCGGCAATCGGTCACGTCAATCGGAGTCGATAATCGGTCACGTCAATCGGAGTCGATAATCGGTCACGTCAATCGAAATTGTTCGGTCATCAGAATCGACAAATCGGTCACGTCAATCGGAGTCGGTAAGGCCTAACAATGCCTAATGGAAGGTCACAATGTGGACATTCAACCATCATTGTCCATCAATGTGAACATTTAACCAACATTGCTTTCAAGGAGTGACCCACATAAACATCATTACATACATCATGACAAAATCACATATCTCAATCGGGCCTTGACTATACAACGGGTGGGCCCTGTACCTGGGCCTCAAATACGGGCCTTAAATACATTAAGTGGACCATATCCACGGGCTGCACCAATGGGCCTCATACATCAAGTGGGCCGCAGCCGCGAGTCGGAAATATATCATAATGGGCCGTACCAATGGGCCTCATATACAACAAGTCGGGTCGCATCAATGGGCCACACTAATGGGCCTCAAGTACGACAACGGGTGGTCCATGTAGCACCGTCCAGATCTACTGTGTGCATGCACAGTACATACATCGGGAGGGCCCACGCAGCACTGTCCAACTTGTCGGTATGCGTATACAACACATACATCAGGGAAGGGCCCACGAAACTTGCTGACGTCAATCAGCAGCTCAAGCTGTTGGAGCCCACCATCCCTTGAACGGTTTGGATATTACATTACATCATGGTGGGCCCCACAGAACTTGATAACGTCAGACAGCAGTGGGACCCACCGTCCTCAAATCAGACGGACGGTAGGGATATAGTAAGTACGTCAACGTGGCCCCGCCCATCCAGAACGGACGGGCGGCTAGGATATAGAATACATATATTAGGGTGGACCCCACCACCACACGTGCGGGGTGGATCCACATCCAGAGAGATTGGCGGTTTTGATAAATGGCATATTCTCATGTGTATCACAGGACCGTCCAGGGACGGACGGCCTGGATAATAGGTACATCACCGTGGATTCCCACCTGTCCAAAACGGACGGTGGATAATCACGTGTCGGACCTGCACGGATGAATGGACAGTGTGGATATACAAAACATACACCAAAGTGGGCCCTACCTCCACACGTGTTACACGTGTGGAGTAAGTCCCACGTCCAAAGCAGATGGACGACAACTAGACAGCATGCATGAAACATATGCATCAGAGGAGTGCGCCCACACGGCCCCAGCAAATCTCCCACCGTCCAGAGATTGGACGGTGGGGATACAACACATACTATCAAGGTGGGTCCTCCTGATCTGGATGGCCTAGATGGATTCTCATCAAAGTGGCCCTACTATCATCAAAATGGATGGACGGTCTGGAGATGACATTCATTGATGGATGGACTGGTGGCCTCTCGTCTTGGTGTTGGATGGACGGCCTGGATAAGGCCCTTCATCAGGTGGGTCCCACGTGGGAGGGTGGCCCACCATGACAGGTATTATTTTATTAATAAAAAAATATATATTATATTATGAAATATGATATACCATATATACACGTGTGTGAGAGAGAGAGTGAGGTGCCAGCGTCCAGCTCTCTGGACGCTGGATGGACGGCATTGATAATACATGTACACGGTACACCATGGGTGGTACCCACCGTCCTACGTGCTGGACGGTGGAGTATTCCACCAGAGATTTGGATCTGTCTCATTTACCGGGCCACCTCAAGGTGGGTCCACATGGTGGCCCACCACAGCTCTGGATCAGCTAATATTTGTGTTTTCCTTCATCCACGCCTGTCCAAAGGGACAGGCAGCAAGGTGGGGCCCAACACATGGACGGTTTAGATCAGGTGGGCCACATTCCATCACCAAAAGAGAGAGAGAGAGATAGAGAGAGAGGCTGCGAGGAGGAGAGGGACCCCGCCACTATGGGCCCTCCCTATATAATGCATACATCAAGATGAGTCCCACATGTGTGGGCCCTTTAATCACAAAATCCAATAATAAAAATCACCACCTCAAGATATCTTCATCCTTCTTCCATCAACGCGTTCTATAGCTCCAAAGAACGTGATCCAACGGTTGAAATGAGGCTTTGACGGTGGAGATGGGAGGTAGGAAGGTGGGCCACATATGGCTTCTCTCATAGAGATTGGAGGAGCCTGGACGTTGAAAATTTTGGTGTTTTTAGGTTGCTTGGAAAGGAAGTGAGAAATAAGAGAGAGAGGAGATGGGATGGAGTGATGGATAGGTGTGTAAGAGATTGTTGACTTTAAGGGTAGGTTGTGTAATAAGGGTATGGGTTTGTGTAAGAGTTTGTTGACTTATGGGGTTGCTTGGAGATGGGTGTGAGGTGATGTGTACCTGACCCTTGATGAGATTGATTGATTGATTGAGGTGACATATTGTAGAGATTCTCTTGGGTTTTACAACGCGCGGCGTTTTCCTCGAACTGAACGCGGACCCACATCTCCTGGCCTAGGTACCGGATCGGTGCGCGAGTCGTGGTGTCGGAACCGTGGCGACGGCGCGGTCGCTAGGGTACAAATCTCGGTTTGGGTTGACTCAGGTTTGCAAGACTCGGCTTAGGATTGCGCCAAATGTTGGATAAAGGTCGAAGATTGCCGGAATTCGACCGAAAAAATCGCGGAAGCCTACGGAACGGTGCGGTCTAGGATATGGGTCTTACACAGACAGCCGTTCAAGAGGTACTCGCCGCATGAGTACATTATGTTCACTGATGGGGGAAAGCCAGAAGATTATTCCGAGGCCCTAGCCGATGAGCATAAGGGGGAGTGGTTGAAAGTTATGCAAGAGGAGATAAAATCCTTGCATAAGAACCACACCTATGATATGGTAAAATTTTCTAAGAGAAAGAAAACTCTGAGCAACAAGTGGGTGTTCAGAAAGAAGGTTGAGTAGAAGAATTCATAAACGAGGTTCAAGGCCAGACTTATGGTGAAAGGGTTTGGTCAAAGGAAAGGTATAAACTTCGAGGAGATATTCTCACCAGTGGTGAAGATGACATCCATACGGGTGTTGCTTGGGTTGGCGGCTAGTATGAAGCTAGAGATAAAGCAGTTAGATGTTAAAACTACCTTTCTCCATGGTGACTTGGAAGAAGAAATCTACATGCACCAACCAGAGGGGTTCGAAGTCAAGGACAAAAAGCATATGGTGTGTAGGCTAAGGAAGAGCTTGTATGAGCTGAAGCAAGCTCCAAGGCAAGGGTACAAGAAGTTCGACTTGTTCATGTTAAAGCATGGATATGACAGAACGGAGTCGGACCACTGTGTGTTCATGCGTAAGTTCTCAGATGGTGATTTCTTAGTTTTGCTATTATACGTTGATGACATGCTCATTATGAGTAAAGACACCAAGAAGATTGACAGGCCGAAACAGGAGCTGGGCAAGTTGTTTGCTATTAAAGACTTGGGCCCAGCTAAACAGATCCTAGGAATGGAGATAACTTGTGACAGAAGCAGCAGAAAGTTTTGGTTATCATAAGAGCGATATATTGAGAAAGTCCTAAAGCGGTTCAATATGAATGCAGCGAAGCCGGTCAGTACTCCATTGGATGGTCACTTCAGATGAGCGACAGACAGTGTCCTAAGATGAAGGCAGAGGTGGATGAGATGCAGAAGATAACCTACGCGTTAGCAGTAGGAAGTTTGATGTATGCTATGGTGTGTACGTGCCCAGACATAGCATATCGGTTGGTGTTGTCAGCCGGTATCTTGCCAATCCTGACAAAGAACATTCGGCAGCGGTGAAATGGATACTACGGTATCTAAGAGGCTCATCCAGGTTGAGCCTATGCTATGGTGACGGAAAACCTGTGTTAGAGGGCTACACAGATGTAGATATGACAGGCGACATAGACTCTAGGAAGTTTACATCAAGGTTCATATTCACGTTTGCAGGGGGAGCGGTCTCTTGGCAGAGCAAGCTACAAAAAGTATTAGCCTTGTTGACGATAGAGGCCGAGTACATTGCGGTCACAGAGGCATGTAAAGAGATGTTTTGGATGAAGAGGTTCCTACAAGAACTTAACCTGAAGCAAGAGTAGCACATGGTCTATTGCGATAGTCAAAGTGCTATACACTTGAGCAAGAATCCAAGTCAGCACTCCAAGTCGAAACACATAGAGATTCGGTATCACTGGATCAGGGATACTTTGGAATAGAAGGTGTTACAACTTGAGAAGGTCCACACAGACGATAATGGGTCAGACATGATGACCAAGGCATTGTTCAAGGGTAATTTGAGGTTTGTAGAAATCTAGCTAGCTTAAAGATGACAGATTTCTCCTGAGTCGAAAAACGGGAGATTTGATGGTGATTTTCTCCTCAGGCTCGACCGGTAGAGTGCCTCGCTCGACCGGTTGAGGGTGGTGCTTAACCAGTCGAGGCCTGGCTCGACTCAAAGTCCAGTGACCAATTGTGTTAATTCTTCTGCGCTGCTAGGCCGGTTGAGGGTCCGCTCGACCGGTTGAGGACCCTGCTCGACTAGTCGAGGTTACGTAGATTCAGTTTGGATTTAGTGCGGACTGCGTAAATTTGAGGCGGTTTCGCAAGAGGTGCGAAAGAGAGTTTCTTAAACTATAAATAGGGGTCCCTAGGGCTTTTCTAAATAATGCAAGAGAGTTTCCTAAAACTTTACAAGGGTTTTCTAAAGGGTTTAGGGCTATTAAAGGGTGAGAGAAAGAGAAAAAGAGAGAGAGGAAGCTTGTGGAAGGGAGGTTCTGCTAGTAGAGGTGATTTACTTCGCAGTCGACGTTTCATTGCTTTTATGTCCTCGTGATTGGTGAGATTTCTCAATTTTTCATTATTCTCTTATTATTCATCCACTCCTGCGTAAGTGAAGAAGGTTTGATTCAAGCGGTGTGTGCTTGTGATAGGTTGTAACATTCTACTTCATAGTGAATTGTTGCTCTGGACGAGGTCCCGTGGTTTTTTACCTCTTTGAGGTTTTCCACGTAAAAATCTCGTGTCGTGTGGTTTATGCTTTGATTTATTTCATTGCTTTATTATCCCATAATTCTGGTGTTATTTGGAAGGCTAGATCCTAAGGTTTTGTGCAACGACCCCTAACACTATTTTCACCTTTTATCCCTATAAGAAAACTCCCAATGGTTATGTTTTTGACAACAACATGCTTGGCAAGTGCTAATTATGGAGTATGATGGTGTAGAGTGTTGGAATGCAAGCAATTGATGAAATCGTGCCTACACTTTTGCATGCTAATTACCTAGTGGACCAACTTGTAACGGTGCGTGCAGCTCATTCCAAACTTTACTTGCAATATAATGTTTGCATTATCCCACATTCCATATTTTAGTCTTGAATATTAATTTTATAGCCACTAGAGGACAAACTAATATCATAAAGGTGGTACTTGTGCTCTCATCTTGAATTCAGTTTGGTTTCCTACAATTTCTCTATCCATTTAACACCAAAGCAAGTTCTTTCCTCATGTTTTCCTTTCCTTATTTTTTTTTCCCCTCTTTTTTAACTTTTCTCCTAACCCAAAAATGCATCATTTTCTTCTTCTTTTTCTTTAAACCAAACCCTGAAAACAGTCCCTAAAATCCACATACACAACCCCTTGTTTGCACGAACAATCAGGCACATCCCATCATCAAATCCAATCCCTAAATATCTTGTCATAGTTTATAAAAAAAACCCTAAAATACCCAAATCCAACAAAAAAACCCAAATAGATAGCTTGGATATTGCATCAGTCTGCCATGCTGGCATGGTTGGTGATGAGTAGATTGAGTGCCTTGTCCATGCATGTGGTCTTAACAAACATCATGAGACTTGTGTTGTATATACTCTAGGGAATTAACGTATTTCTAATAGATTATCGTAGTTCCGCTGGAGCAGGGTCTATTATACTAGATGATTTTAATTTTCATGAATATGTCCATCTTGACAATTTTGAGTAAATCATAAATTGTGACAAGTTGAAATGCAGGTTTTTCTTAGTTTTGCTGACCTGATGAACATAACTGAGGAGCCTTCATTTGGAATTTTTTTCTTTTCATTTTCTGCATTGTAGAAACATTCATCCATTATGGAGTGAGTATCCAACATAAGATCACATCATCAATTCCTAGTGTTGGATTACACGTAACTTAATAATGGTTTCTCTCTGATTCATGTGATTTCAACAACATTGTTGCATTAAAACTGAGTGTAGGAAAATGTACCCCTGAAAACTAGTATCAATTTGATTCTAATGAGATAATCATTGTTGTATTGCTAAATTCTAAAATGCAACTTATTTGAATCTCAATTCTCAAATGGCATTAAATCAAGTGGGATGATTGAATTTTGTATCATTGTCTTTACAAGGGTTGGTTGGTATATTACTTGCACGTGTTGCTAGGACCATCTTCTCAATAGGTATATATATATATATATATATATATATATATATATAAATAAAGAGGTCCACTTTTTTTTTTTCTCTCCTTATATTATCCAATATTCTGACCATTCCCACCAAAGAAAAAAAGAAAAGAAAAGAACAAGAGAAAAATAAATCTACACCAAAATCGTTTAACCGGTATGGTTAAGATTTTGGTTCAGAAACGGCTTCATACCGTTTCTGATTTGAAACGGTATTAGTATACTCAAGCCGTTTCTGATTTGAAACGGTATTCAACTGTATACGTATTATTTTCACTGTTTTGTTGGTGTGTCTAAATTGAGTGTCGGATCTTCTTATTTGTTATTATTATGTTTTATTGTTTTATTTTGAAACAGATGAACGGAAGAGATTCGATTAGTAACCTCTGAGTGGGCCCCACAAGGCCCAAGAAGCACATTGATTTAAATCTGCCGCAGACTACTGATTCATTTTCCTTTTTCACGCCAAAAGCTCCTGAACCCTATTTGGCATCCATTTCCGTCTCCCTCTCTCGATCTCCCTCTCCCTCTCCCGATCTCAACTCTCTCTCTCGATCTCCCTCTCACTCTCCCTCCCTCTCTCTCGATCTCCCTCTCCCTCGATCTCTCTCTCTTTCGAATTCCCTCTCTCGATCTCAACCCCCTCTCTCAATATCCCTCTCCCGATCTCAACCCTCTCTCTCGATCTCCCTCTCCCTGCAACATCCACCATCCCACGACAGTCCCCACACATGGGGTATTTGATATTGTAGAAGCAGCAGCAGCAGCTCCATATGGGGTGTGTGATCTGTTGTCAGACTGAAGGGAGGGCCGTGAGTGCAGCAGCAGCAGCGTGCAGACAGGTACATCTTTCTCAAAATCAATCATCTCTACAAATCCCAATCCATCGAAACCCTAATTTTCACCTTTAAAAAAATAAAAATAAAAATCACCCCAAACAAGCTACGAATCTCACCTCTATCTCCCTGACTAACAACCCAACACCCAGCCCTTATCTTCTTCTTCCTCCTTCCTTCTCTCTCCGTTCACAGGGGAACTTTGCATACGGGGCCAACTTGGAAGCACGCCTGAGAGGGGAGGATTTTCCAATCGGTCAAGATCAATCCACCTTGGGTCTATCTCTGATGAGGTGGCAGGGCGACTAGCATTGGGGGTCAACCTGCAGTCTCAATTCTCTATCGAGAGGAACTCCGAGATGGCAGTCCGTGTTGGATTGAACAACAAGCTAAGTGGGCAGATCACAGTTCGGATGAGTAGCTCAGAGCATGGTAGGTGTTTGGTTTTGACCAATGAAAATGTTCTTGTATTGGTATTCGTGTTTCTACTCATTTAAAATGTTTCTGCTCATTTGAAAGATTATATGCATGGTAGCAAAGATCATATGCATGGTAGTTGTTTGTTTTTTGGCCAATGAAAATATTCTTGTATTGATGTTCTAGTATATGCATATGGTGGAGTAGGACCAATTTCTGCTCATTTGAAATTTATTGCAAGAGATGGCATGCAACTATGTCCAGAGCTTTTTTAATATTTCCTGCAAAAGAAGGCTAACAACTATGAGTGTGAAATGTTCTAGCAAGCCAGGGGTTCTGGGTGGTCAGATTTTCTACGAGCAGGGCCTTAAACTTCTAAGCTTTTGGTTCGTTTGCTGTTTAGTTAGTTTGCTAGCAGGGCCAGTTTTTGTCGTTCCTGCTGAAGTATGCAAGTTGTCTCCATCCTCGTTGGAGCCTTTTGTGTGGTCTATTTTCTTATCTGCCCAAGCTTCTTCAAGTTTTGTCTCTCTCAGGTTTCTGTCGTTCAAGTTGGATTGGAGCTTGTCTTCCAGATGTATTGGAGCATCGATTTTAAGGTGTTCTTTTCTCGGAATATAGGATGGTAATTTTGGATTGGTAAAAATATTGACCAGGATCGCAATGGTCCATATTTCAGATTGCATGACCCGGAATGGAAAATGTACTGGGGTTGGCGAATTTTGGTAAACATCCTTGACAACAAAATGATGCCTTACCTATTAATGCAATGCCTAAGACACTTGGTTGCTGCAGTTCTATCCATTTTTATTTTATTTTTGAGCTACAGGTCATTCACGTGGTATCCTTTAATGGCCTAGAAGTGTTTTCCACTTGTAGGGAAAAGAGAGGAGCAAGCCTCCATCTCCAATGAAGCAGGAGAGCCTCTTTACCAAAGATCAACTGCTAGGTCTCATATATTGAGCTTTTCTTCTTCCTCTCATGGTTTTTTTTTTTTTTTTTTTTCACATCCTTAAAGAATAGATGTCTAGACTCTAACTGAAATTATGTTCTATCAGTCAACGTTGAATGTGCATGCATGTGTAATTGGGATGTGGAATTCGGCAATGGGAACATGCATGCTAACATGCATATCTAGGAGTCTTCTAACTTCCCCATCTTTTTTAGAAATTATTGAGAATTTGAGGTGCTTTTGCAATAACCAGTTGATTACAGCCTACCGATGTCTACTCTCCATAAAGTCTTTTGTTAATTTTTTTTTTTTTAATGATTTCATTTCATAATTTATTGCTTTGATTGATGTTCACAACCAGGTCTTCACATGAATGACTCCATACAACTTAGGGAGGGCTGTATGTGTTTCTCTAAAATGGAAGTATACTATTCGCCATCTGGTCTTTTGGCACGGCACATGCCTAGAAGCTTGGTTCCAAAAATGAAGTAGATACAAATTTCAAGTGGAGCTATTTGTTTACAACAACTTGAAAGTGATCCAATTTCTATTTGGAGCCTAGTTCTTCAATTTGAATACCGAGAAAGGTAATTACTGATTTTCTGCTTAACTGAACTGATTTTCTCATTCATTTCAATGAAGAATCCAGATGCAGCATATGTAATTCATGAAAAACTTTGCAGTTCTTATTTCTGAGAACCCAAGCTGTATTATGACTATGGGGGTATTATAGTTCTTGGGCTGTAAGCGTTCCTGTACATAACTAATGGTGTTCCTGAAAGAGTCATGTCTTTGCATCTCTAGCATGCACTGATTAATGTTACTTAGATGTCTTTCCTCATTCTTGCTATCTCCAGTACAACCCCACCACCAAATTCCTTACCAAGTAACTATTTGTAGGTGAAAAGAACTAAAAGCTTCAAGGTATATTTGCTAACATGAGAAATAGGTTGGCATTTACTAAGCTTAAATTTTACATGATAGAAGAAACGGTACCACTTACTAGAATGAGAAATTTGATGTGATAGGTTGGCATTCCTGCCTTATCTGCCATAAAAGCGCGTAATACATGTACTTTATTTACCTTGTTCATGCAACCTTGTATTCTATATTCTGTAGTTAATAGTATACATGGTCGTTAAATTTCATTTTCTCTTCATTTTTATTTTTCTTCAAGAAAAATGAAAAAGAAACGAAAAGAAAAGAAATGCATCAACTCATGCAACCTGGTTTTTGCTTGGGGCATGTAAATATCTGACATCAGATACTTGGATGTAATTGACTTGGATGCAATCTACTAACTCCATGCATTCCGAAGTTAAACTGTGATAATCGCTTGGGTTGCCAATGGGTGCACTAGTGTCAAAATGGATGTAGTGAGGCATAGTCCAATGGAGTACATTACAAATGCCACATCTAAGCTGATTCAAGACAAATTTTAAGTGTTCAAGATGCGGACTTTGGAGCTATGCATCAAGCTGGGAAATTAATTCGCGACAAGAATATGTTGAACTTCTAATGATAGGTTTTAGACCTTACAATTTATGTCCTTCATCTGGCCATTTGGTAGTGTCAAAGAGCAGAATTGAAGGATTGTCCTCGACACAGCTTGAAGAAATCATAGCATTAAAGAAAGTTGTTGTCATGTTCCTTACATTTGATCATTTTTAAATACTTCAATACTGTTAGATACAAACAAAGATGAGCCTCTGTTTTATGATGGGAGTTGAGAAAATTAGACCAACATTCCATACACCTTGAGATTATTGCAACAATCTACATGACAATCAACATGTAGTTCACACAGGCTAAAGGCAATGGTAGATTGGCTTTCAAGGGCACAGAAAAGCCTACGGTTTCCAGGTCTTATTCCTTTCAAGTTACATTGCCTTGTTTACCTCTGTAACTCAAAGACTCATGTTTAGCACCATTATTTCTGACTTTCAATTTTGGTTAGGTTATCTTTTTCTGTATTGCATCCAAGCTTGTTTCCAAAAGTGGCATGTCTCAAATGTTTTTGATTATTAGGCATCTACTTTCTGGATGCCTTTCTGTTTGAAGGACTTTATCCTTGAGCCCTTGTTTTCTCTTAAAGTCCATTTTTTAATTTTCAGCACTCTTGAACAGACCAATTTCCAGGCCTGCTAGTTTTTATTTTGATACATGAAACAGTAGAGTTCCCCATTCCTTGTTTTGGTAGCAGAGATATTAGGGACAACTGAACTGCGTGGCACAGTGAATTTCAATTCCTTGTTTCCCTTTTTCTGTAGTGACAGGGAATACGTGATAGGTCGCTGGATTTGGGAGTCAGGAAGAAATTATTGTGTGATGAAGGTAAGGTAGGGCATATGGTTTTTAAATTGCATATGCTGAGAGTATCAGTCTCCAATTCTTTTCGTATCTTTATATTGGTAATAGGTATACTAATGCTTAGTAGGCATAGACAGTTAATGAAATCGAGAATGGCTAATGCCATTTATCAAGAAATATTTGTTGCAGGAAGCTCTTATAGTTTTTCAGAAATGAACTGAACAAAAGGATATATGGAATAATCCTCAAAAAAGCAAAATTGTTACCTTTCAAGTATATTGGGCTTTGCCAGCCCTTGCTGGATCTTCTTCGTGCCCACCAAATGGTAGGAAATAGACGGACATTTTATAGCAGAGGACTGCTCCATTAGTAGCCTCGCTCTCCATTCCTAGTTAATAAAAGCATATGAGCGTGCTGAAAACCAAAATGATGAATAATGATAATGAGAAATGCTATGATTTGGCTGAGGTTTTGCACTGTATGTCTAGATTTTAAGCTTCTACAAGTCGATCCCATGATCTAAATTGTTAATCTGATGGGCCTAATTATGAATAGCTTATGAAATAGGCCTTTTTTTTAAAAGACGAGAAAATTTACAAAGATCCCACACCTGGAACTATCATTTAGTGTTGTTTATGCAATAGACCTTTTCAAGGTTTTTTTTTTTTTTTTTTTGAAAGATGAGAAAATTTACAAAGACCTCTGGAGTCTATGTTTTGGTTCTTATGGTTTGATCCCTTTTTGGTTTTAGGAGATCAACTTTCACTATTGGTGGATTTCTGTAGAAATGATTGCCTTTGTGATTTTTTATGCTCATTTAATGGTTTTGGTTTTGAATCCTATTATGATAATTTTATTTCCATTATTTTTTATGCCAAGTGCTTAAAGACATTAGGAATGGAATCGAAGACAACAGGAATGAAGACTTGTAATGATTCCACCTTTGGTATGGGTAGCAGTTGTGCTTGAAGGGAGAATTTTCTGATTTAAAAGCTTTGTGCAGCAGTTGTGCCTGAGTTTTAGAACTATGCAATCTAGTTGATCTTCCAAAATGGAGAAAATAAAGGACAGTGGTGATAGTGCATTACCTGTCCCTTCACTTCTCTAAGAATCCCTGAAGTGAGTGATTCCTTGCAATCAAAAGTTCTGTAAAAATAAAGAAAAATGATAATATATATGATGGAGCAGTGACTAACAGGTGACGATGATGACAAATGAGTATTTAATGAAGCTTTTGGATTTAAAAATTTTACTAGCTTGTAGCTTGCTAAGTGGATTGTTTTGATTCGGAAGAACTTGGGGCTGTGCGTATAGGGACATATTGAGTAGTAATTATCCATTTAAGAGGTGAATAATGGGGTATGCTGCTATTAAAAACTTCCAGTTCATTTCAAAACATTGAAAAAGAAGAAAAGAAAACGGGATATCCTTTCCAGGGGGATACCAAACTTGCTGTAAACTTGCTTTACTTCTATAGATTGTTATTTGGGTGCTGTAATCATTATGTTTTCTTCTTTTTTCCCCCTATTTTTGTTATTATTCTTTACTTATGTTTATTTGATTGTTCATTTTGTTACAGACAGCTAAAGGCGCAAAGATATTTAGTGCTGCAGTAGCTGCCACCATTAATAGTCAACAAACTGGGAAAGATGGTGAAGAAAAGCTGAAAATGCATACACACTCTTACTGCTGCTTAGATTATGCTCAGGTTTGTCTTGGATCGGTTGGTTTATTTATTCAGGATGAAGTGGAAGTTTGTTTACTGAAATAAATGGTCTCTCTCCTTTAGCTTACTCCATTGAGAAACAAATTTCATGGTGGATGATACAAGTCAAATTGGGCGTGGCTAGTCCTGCTCTATTTGCGTTGTGGCTAACAATGGGGTGTGTGTACTAACGTGTTAACAAAAAAAAAGAAGTCCTGCTCTATTTGTTGTTGCCACTTATTATTTATATCTTGAAAGGATATTGTCCTGGTTTCACACCTTCCATGAAGTTGTTGTTGCTGATGTCAAATGTTTTAGAATTTTACTTTTTGGATGCCAGTTCGGACTCTGCCCTGCGTATTTCATTCTGATGAGATTCTTTCTCCTTTGGCAGTCGAAACCAGTTAGTGTGGTCATCGATTTCACCCACCCGTCAATGGTTTATGACAATGCGAAACAGGTTGGTTTTGTTTAGAACTTAGAACTTGAACTTGTCATGTGGCATGTTATTAACATATACTCACAGAGATAGGAATTTCCTGAATAATCCACCATTCGACATCCACATACATCTATGACCTTCCTGGTATAAATCCAAATTGATTTTCTTGTACATTTGTCTCATGCTTTAACCTTTTGCTTGATCACTCTCTCCAAACATTTGTAATATTATAATTGCAGGATTCTAGTTCTAGCAAGTGTTTGCCATTTGTTGGGAGAATCCTATAAATTTTTTCGTAATGGAAATTTCAAGATTGTAATGGAGCAGCAATTGCTGGTTTTGGACCATCTGTAATTCTGTATGCATTTTATGGTTGCATTTCAGTGATTGTCTAATAATGGTGTTAGTTGAGCATTCTGGTGGCCAGGTTCTATTGATGGAACACTGAATGTTTGGATTATGGCATCATATGCAATCTTCTTCTGGCTATGTTGCTAGTAATCTTTGATAAGTTGCAGATTCATAGTTGGTTTTTAACACTTCTGTTTCCATCATTAGAGCTGCTTCAAAATTGGTTTCCTTGATAATATTGGTAGCTTATTAATTCCTGCTTTGTAGGCTAGAAAGTAATGCGGCCTGTGCTTGTTGTATTTGGATCATGAATAGCATTGATATAGTGACGGGCAGATGTGGTATCAGAATTAGGGAGGTTATTTGGCCATTGGATGGTCTTTTCTGTGTTGAAGTTTAGGATGGAGTAGCTGTAGATTTTCAGGCAAAGCAGAGATCTTTTGGTTACTATGTGGTCAGTCTTCAATCTGAGATCCATGTGTAATGGATAGTCAAGATTGAGTGGATAAACAAATAAGTCCAATCATCATCTTGAACCATATCATGCATGATGGGGCATAGGAATTTGGAAAACAAACAACCCAAAGGGTGGTGAAGTGACGTATTCGTGCATGAACTACACATCGTTCCATAAAATCCAAATGACCTTGGGTGGTGTGAGTAACTCTTCACTAGAAATGTAAAATCAATGCTTTTTAGGGACTGCAATAAAAATGCCAAAGTTATTAATTGGATACTTATTATCATTTCAATTAATTGTAATTCAGGAGTGCGATGGAGATACACAGGGCATCAAGCACTGACAATTCAAGAGCTCATAATAATCTAAGGCTAACGTTACTCGATTGCTTTCATGGTTGAGGTTATTTCATGGATAATCAGTTGAAATCCAAGGTAATTGACTTTAAGATTTTTCGTTTAAATAGAGTAAAATTAAGTCACAAATGCTGGGATCTAATAGAAAAAGAAAAACTATGAAAAATAATTATCTTTTGATTTTAAAAAAAAGGATTTTGGATGTCATAATTATGTTTGTAAGTAGCTTTTCATCAATGTTTCACAGGGAGCTGTGCTGGTTAAAAGTTTGGTTGCCAAGGAACCATCTGCTCTTGCCTTGGATACTTATTACAAGCAGTATTATCTCTGTTTGGCTGCTGCTGCTGCTACTATCAAATGGTAATCCAATTCTGCATTCATGTTGTAACTTCCACTCAAGAGCGTATCTGATATAGAGTGGATGATCCCAACCAACAATGAATGAGATCAATGCACCCAAAAGAGGAAGAGTTGAGAAGTGTGTGCATGTAGGCTTTCTTAGATCCTCCAGAGTCGGATGAAAAGTTGACTTGGTATTTTGAATGAGAAATTCCTCAGAGAGCTACAGTGCTGCTTGAAACTTTACTGTAAACTCGATAGCTTGATACTTGTATGAATCACATTACGTCAAGCTTAAATGAAATCTTTTGTGCAGGATGATAGTGTTAAATGGAGAGCATTGCAAGTTATTTCAAGTTCACTTAGTATTCACTTATTAGGTTGTATGTTTTCTTGGTCATGGGAGAGAAGAAGATGCCCATGAATGTTTGAGGACAACTGTTTAAACTATTTCTGGAGTTTATGCTGCATCCATCTGGACATATTTTATCATTTCAAATGCATGTAATGATATCCTGTTAATGGGTGATTTTGGCAGGTATGCTATTGGTACAATGCAATCTGTGTGCCTTAAGGAAGCTGGTGCAAATGCAATGGACCCTTCGGCAAGGGAAACTACTCTTATATAACTGATTTTCAGGGGTTACCTTCGATCTAAGGTATGTCTATGGTCCTCGAGATCGAGAGCATTTTCATCAGATCTTTGTATTCTTTTTTAGTTGGAGTCAATTGTGGTTTCTGCAACAAAATTTGTGTAATTATCAACACAACCCACAAGCTAAAACCAGCAGGCAGCAGCATTCTCTAGGCCTTCTCCAGCCCTTCAGGCAGTTGATTCAAGCCCAACAACAGCAGCACCACCACCACCAATACTTCTGGCACAGGATTAACAACTCATGACATGAAATGTTGTATTGAAATTGGAACTTGGAATTGGAATTGAAATTGAAATTGCAATGTGTACTAGAAAAGAAGGAAAAGATTATTGTGTGAATCGTTCTATTGTCTTTTTCTTATATTTGTGTAATTATCTGGCATATAATACAAGTACATACCCCACTCTCTCTCATACAATGAACAAAGGGGTTTAAAATTGTTCTTAAAATTCCGTCCTAAAATCTGACCATTGGCAATATTAATAAGCATTCAAAACTGTTTCTAAAATTGTGCCCAAAATGTGACCGTTGGCACCAGAACGGTTTAAAACCGTTCCTAAAATTTCATTTCTGAAAATTGAAACGGTACCCAAAACGGTTCTGAACCGTTCCTGATTTTCTGCGACGCCAGTAATGAACTGTTCCTGAAGAATTTAGGAACGGTTTAAAACCGTTCCTAAATGACGATTTTGGTAGTGGATGTCATGCCCTAAACTCGGAAACCGGGCTCACAGAATTTTTGATCATCGAATCCGGTGCCAACAGCCTCTGTAGTACCCCATTTTCACCTTCCAGCGCCCATACGCCAGATTTCGATCTTGGGATCTTACAAGGAGGATTTTCAGTGTGAATTTTCTTTGTAAATGAGCATAACCACAAGTATAACCAAGTCACAAATAACACCACATATCCACTAATATAAACATTTGAGTACATTGCTTGTCACACCCCAAACTTGGAAACCGGGCTCACCGAATTCTCGATCACCGAATCCGGTGCAACAGCCTCCGTAGTGCCCCATTCTTGGCTCCCAAAGCTCATACGCCAGATTCCGATCGTGGGATCCTACAAGGAGGATTTTCTAACGTACATTTATCTCGTAAGAAGCATAACCACAAGTTTACTCAAATTATAAAGGCAACATCATCATCACATATCTACTAATATAACAGTTGAATACAGTGCTGAAAGAGAAAGTACATATATCGAAATCAAAGCTCCAAAAGACAGCTGCACACTCCAAGCTCAACACTGTTGCGACCTAACGCCACCTGCACGTATCTATCGTGCATGAGCTTATAGAAAGCTTAGAGGGTGGTGTAAGTGTGTGCTCAAGGTAAGTGCCAAGTATCCAATATTAGAGCAATGCAGAAACATGCTGGTAAGTCCATAAATACCATCAGCCTTATGCAGGCTATGCGATGCAAAAACATAATAAGCCAATATCATATACTGAAGAAGCAATGTAGAACAGCTCTACAATACAGAGACACAGTAACCCAAATATCATATAGTGAGGATGCAATGCAATATACAAATCTTGACAAGTCCACGAATACCGTCAACCTCATCTAGGGTATATAAATGTAAAAATATAGCAACCCAAAATGCCATATGCCGCAGATGTAATGCAATATGCGTTGCGAATGAAATGACCAAGCTGGAGTGTGAAGTTGGGATGATAGTACATAGTATCGCAGGCTACGGGGTCCATCACAAGGGACTTCTATCCAAACCAGTCCCATACCTAAATTTGGATAGCTAGACTTAATGTGGTAAACTCCTGATCTCAGGTTGGTCGCGCGCCTCAACCGAAATCCTGGCAATAACGAAGGTACACAACAATTACTTGCGCACCACCAGTGTTGAGGGTCAAATATTGCATATTAGACCCTATGTATTACCTGAATTTACGAGCATGATACTGTTTAACGGTCGGTTTTAATCGTGTTTGTAATGCAGGTTGTATTTGAGAGCATTGACTGCAAAAAGCTGCTTAAAGCATAGATTTAACGCTCTGATGACACCAAAGGCAAGGGATGGACTCCAGGGGACCAAGATCGACAGAATTACATGCCAGAGATCCGAGAAAATCGGGAAACTGAAGCTCAAGTGGTCCAATGATCAGATCAGACCATGAATTATCAATCTGGAACCCAGTTGAGATCTGGACATGCTTCAAATTTGGACTTAATCCATTATATGAGGTTAGAAATGGAATGGACGGAGAGGATTTCTCACGACCATCACGATGGTGGCCCATGAACGTTGCAGGTATAAAGAGTGCATGTGCACTCAACGTGCACCGGATGAAGAAGCCTGGTCAAAGTCGGTGTTGACCGACTTGTTACGCAAAACAGGAAATTGCCGTTCCAACGTTCGCATCAACCGATCGCCGGTTGATGTTGTGGGCCCCACCCATGGTCCAAACGGGTGATCCAGACCGTCCATTCGTTCCCTGAGGCGGCTACAAACCACTCCTAGGTGACGAAAGTTACAGAAGACAGCGAAGATTGGTTTTTTTTTTACCGTTCAAACACTGGTTGGATGGTAGAACAGAAAATCATGTGGTCCGCATCAACAGACCGTAAAAATTGTGCATTCTTAACCGAAATTTCGTCCTGAATTCGGTGGATGGAGTAGATCTTGCACCTGACGTCAATAATGAGCCCCACCAATGTTGCTGCGTAAAGCCTGTTACGCAGGCTCGGTTTCAGTGTCCGAAACTGACGCTTTTTGGCCGGTTGCACGATCAGAACGTTGATCAGATGGCTGATCTAAGCCGTCCATCATGTAGGCCATTGAAAACAGTCCCAAGGGACGTTGAATTGACGGACAACATGCAAGAACAGAGAGGGGAGGCAGCCTCCGTTTCCTGCTGCGTAAAGGTTATACACGCACCGACTTCACTTCGTATTTTCTGCTGTTGTGCATGCTTTCACCACCGACTCCTAGGGCTATAAAAGAGAGAGAATGGGACGTGAAGGGAGAGCTTGGAGCTTGGACGTGGAGCACAGAGGAGAGAGAGTAGAGTTGTTCTCTTTTGCTTTTTCTTATGTTTATTTTATTTTGTTAAGAGTTTAGCCTAATCATGTTTATGGGCTAAACCTCTTAGCTAGGGCTAAGAGGTGAAGCTTGTAGCGTGATGGGGGACTTGTTGCTTGTGCAATTTGTTTAGACTGAATGATGTTGATTTTAATTTGATTTTAAGGGAATGCTTTTAGTTTTTTTTAATGGTCTGTTGTGACTGAAATTACAATGGGTCTGCAATGGCTTTGAGCATGTTCCTTTCCTTTATGTTTATGACGTCAGGAAGCCCTGTTGTTCACCATCGTCTCCAGGGCATGGTCGGATGACGGTACCCTTCCTAACCTTCATGGCATGTTGATTGGTTGGTAATTAGTTTAATTCTGTTGTTTGCTTTGTCTCCTGGGCATGGTTTGGTGATGAAATCCATTCTAATTCATATACCTCTCATTTCTTGAAAACTATATCAACGGCAGTTCAGTTAATTTCCATGATTTTTGATACAGGCATAAGATCTCCCTGATCTCTACAAGTGGATCCTCTGAATCCCTAGTTTCTTTCCTTTGAATTTATTAAGTTCTAGATTAATCTCTCACCATTATTTCTTAAATTACATTCAGTTTAGAATTCATCTTATCTAGTTCTACTTCTGGTTATTTTCAGATTACGTACAGGTTTTAGTCCCTCGGGATTCGACCTCGGTCTAATCGAGTTTATTACTACATCACAACCCTATACTTGGGGAGTGAACAAGTTTTTGGCGCCGTTGCCGGGGATTGACGGCTACATATTTTTGAAATTAACTGGTTTTAGAATTAGTTTAAATTAGGTTTTTACAAACTTTAGTTTTAGATTTGTTCTTTCTGTTTGATTTTTAGAAACTAACCTGTTTTCCTATTTTGTAGGATCCTGACATACACTTCTAATTCGGTAATTTCTTTCTAATTTCTCTACCTTTTCTATTTTTAGAATTAGGGTTTTAATTTTAGAAATTTTCTACATCTAGGCCTTCTTTTTTTAGACATTTGGTATTTTCTAAAGTCTAGACTTAGATTCTTCCTTTAAGTAACTGTCTAATTCTATGATTCTTTCCCTTTTTAGAAACTAGCTTAGCCTTTTATTTATAAAATTAGAAACTTTTCTTTTTGGTAACTAACTTACTATTTTTATTTTTAGAAACATTCTGACTTTCAGATTTCTATTTTTAGAAACTAATTTCTTTTGTTTTCTTTTGCAGGATTCTAACATAGGAACTTTCAACCTGGTAACTCCTTTCTAATTCTTTCTCTTTTATTTCTAGATCTCGTATTGTTGTAGGATTTTTTTTTTCTTTTATTCTTAGGATTAGATTCAGATTAGGGTTTTACTATGCAAGAGTTGGAACGTATGTATGCTGAGATAGCCAAGAAATCTTGGGAAAGTTTTTTGATGTATGATGATAATGATGGAAAACAGCCTATGCCTCAAATATTTTCTGAAAATTTCTTCAACCAATCGAAACATGATGCTCCACTGATTAAGAAGTCCTTCGGTGATTATCTGCGGGAAAATAATTGTATTCCACGAGTTAAGAAAACAATACGTGATTATTAGAATGATGATGCGTATCAACTCCCGACCTATGACCCATATGACTATGATCAGTGGAAACATCAACATTGGAGAGATGAACCGCCAATTGATTATTCTCTTGGTACCCTACCTTTGAGACTCAACTAGAAACGATCCAAGAGGATTCAATTCAGTATACCATGGAGCGTCTTACAGAAATGAGAAAAATGTTGGAAGCGCTTAATTCGCGCCTTGATAAGGTAGAGGAGGTTCGGTCATCTCAGCCACAATTCATTCCAGAAATACAACGCGAGGAAAGTGTTCCTAACTCGCTTTTGAAGAATTCTGAAATTTTGAATGAAGAGTTGAATGATGCTAATGAGCATATGGTTCACTTTCCCGATGAGTCGATCTCGATGACGGTTCAAAGGAGTGGTCAAGAGATGTGGGTATCGTTCAAATACAGTGATGATGACACACCTTCCTTACATGACACACAGGCTCTCAATGATGAGGTAGAGGTTAGTTTATTTGAACCTTAACCGAATTTAGGTATAAAATGTGAGGAAAGCGATCTCAACCCAAGTGTGCACTGCACAGAATTAGATAATGATGCGTATTGGGATGATGATCATGAACGTGTAGCCCAAATTTCCCTAGAATCAATCTCAAGTTTGGTCCAGGTCAATGATCAAGACGTACACGAAGTGATCGGTCATAATAAGCCACTCCCCTCACCTGACATGTCTGATTTAAAGGTGGAGGATGAGCCCCTTACAACCGACCCTTCTAACTCTTGTGAAACATGTGTGGACCACTCCTCTGAATTGAATGATAATATGATTCGGGAGAAGGACGAGTTGCTCGCTACGATCCTAGAATTTGAAACCACTTAGTTGAGGCCACCATCTAAGCTGTATACGTTTGATAATTCAACGCACCGATTGAGTAGTTTCAATGAACTAAGTGATCACATCGTGCTTCCCCTATTGATTTTCAATCTGTCGGTGCAGGGCTGGAGCAAGAGAGCGTACATCCGTCCACTGTCATGGATGATGAATTCCTTGGGCAGATCATCACGAGCTCCAATGTGAAAAATAAGTCACACTCAACTGAACTTCCCAACTCTTGGGATTGCTTAGCACACTTTACAAATTCAAACGATCCCATGTTAAAAGATAAAGTGGATGCCTTACAAGACGACATCTCGGTAGTTATCACTGACCGAGAGAACCCTTATTTGGAAGCCCCTTCCTCCCCTGATCCTAAACGTCTACCATTAAATGAATGAATGAGTAAAATGCTGAGTATACAATTCCTCCTTAATAAGTCCACATATCAGTACTGTACATCTCTAGGATCATCACTGGGGTCTAGTACACTCCACACTGACTGCCGCCTCCCTAGCCGTACAGCCTAGTGAGTGGAAGACACCTCACTACCCGCCTACCAGCAGTATACCAATGCCTACCCGGCTCGTCGATAGCGGACCCATTTGGGAGCTGGTCAAACTCATCCTAGCTTACAGCCCCCTCACTGGGGTAGATAAGGCCACACCCCCTTCCAACCGACCACGACACAGTGGGAGACGCGACCTACTGGTATTCGGCACTCGGGTGCTCATGTATCCACTTGGTCTAGACGTTGGAGCGTCTCTTGGCCACGGAGGTTTAGAGACTTTCACCCACGGACATCCAACGTGCCCAGATGCTCGAACCAAATATTTTCGGTGTCCCATCTAGCCATCCACAATATGCTTGTGGAGGCTACGACCCTTATATCGCTAGGGCGTACAGTAGTCATATTATAAAATGCAAGACGCATGAGTCACATAGTCCAATCATGCATCAATCCTGAACATACCGTGCGCTCATGTGGGACGACTTCGCCTATCAGGGAGTCCCATGAATAACCTGTCCTATGACATATGAATGGTCAACTACATCTCATAACAAACATGTAGATGATGCGTATGTGCATGTATCATGATGCTATGTTGTCACATACTCATAATCAGTATCAATAACTGGCACCGATAATCAACATCGATAATCGGCCTCGATGATCGGCATCGGCCTCGATAATTAGCACCGATTATTGGCCTCGATAATCGGCAATGATAATCGGCCTCGATAATGGCACCGATAATCAGCATCGATAATCGACACCAATAATCAGCATCAATAATTGGCACCGATACAGTATCGATAATCAACACCGATAATCAGCATCGATAATCAGCCTTGATAATCGACACTGATAATCAGCATCGATAATCGACCTCGATAATCGGCATCGATGAGAATGGGCCTAACAAGGCCTAAGGGAAGGTCACAATGTGGACATTCAACCATCATTGCCCATCAATGTGGACATTCTACCAACATTGCTCCTAAGGAGTGGCCCTTATAGGGCCAAACATATAGTGGGGCCCGTGACCTCACATAAGGGCCTCTCATACAATCACAATGAGCCTCATCACATGGGCCTCATATACATTAAGTGGGCCGCATCGCATGGGCCTCATATAAATCACAATGGGGCCGCATCACATGGGCCTTACACATCGCAATGGGCCGCATCTCATGGGCATAATACACATCACAATAGACTGCATCACATGGGCCTGATATATATCACAATGGGCCTCTTCTCATGGGCCTCTCATATAGTACAATGGACCTCATATACATCATCATGGGCCGCATCACATGAGCTTCATATATAACACATCGGGCTTCACTCATGGGGCCTAATATACATCACATCGGCCTCATCAAATGGGCTGCAAATACATCATATTGGGCCTCAACATATGAGCATATATATATATATATATATATATATTATATATATATATATATATATATATATATATATATATAATATATATATCACATCGGGCCTCATCAAATGGGCCCCAATACAGCATATTGGGCCTCACCGAATAGGTCACAAATACATCACCTGGGTCTCATCAAATGGGCCTCTCATACATCACAATGGGCCTCATATACATCAAATGGGCCGCATCCACGGGGGTGGCACCAATGGTCGGCGTAGATATACAAAACATACATCATGGCGGGCCGCACAAATGGACGACATAGATATACAATATATACATTACGGTGCATCCCATGGTACGTCTAGATGGATGGTGCTAATGTATAACACATACATTAAGGTGGGCTTCACCTCAGAAAACAGATGGGTGGCGTGGTGAACAAATACATACATCAAGGTGTGCGCTTCACAGCACACACATACGTTGCAGGGGGGGGGGGGGTCCCACCATCCTAGACAGATGGATGGTGTGGCTGAAAGCCACATACATCAAGGTCGACCACAAAACTTGCTGACATCACTGCAGTGGGCCCACCATCCTAACATTGGATGGTGTGGATATAAAATCAATACATCAAGGTGGGTCCCACCCCCACACGTGTGGGGTGGGCCCACGTCCAATTCAAATGAACGGTATGGATGTAACATATACAGCAGCGAATGAAACACATATATCATGGCTGGCCCATGATCTAGACGGTCAGGATGGGACGGGCCTGGATGTACATGTAACAGCCCGGATTTTTCCAACCTGGAATTAGATGTCCTTAGGCAATGGGTCGGTCCTGACACTTTATTATCCAATCAGAACTCAATCCCAAAGTCTAAAACCGCTTTTGAACCCATTTCCTTCACAAATCCCACCCTTCACTACCTTGTTCTTTCAGTTTTTCAAAGTACTTTCACCCTAGACACTATCTTAAACTAGCTAAGTAGTATAACTTGGATCACTGTATATACAAACTACAAAGGCTCAGGTACCACCTCAGACAGAAATCATACAGGACTAAATCCTTTAGAAATTAGGCGAGAATTAGCTAGTAGTGTGAAACTAGAGTACCTGTGAAATTAGCACCAATCACTTTAAATACGATCCGCAAGATCCAAAACTTGTAAAATCATTGACGCTAGGTTACCCTAAAAACTAGGATCAATCTCATTACCCGGCTGCTCTCGGGAGCATCTCGAAACTCCGTATCGGATCTGGACCACACGTCGGAAGTCTGATTAATACCAAGTTAATGAATTAGGACCGCCTTGCTGGCTTGACAACCATCTCGGAAATCAAATCCAGACAGTGTCCCACGGCTGTTCGCTGAGTCCGGAGCGAGAGAGTGTGAAAAACACTTTTTTCTTTACAAAATAAATATCTTGAATAGTAATCTGGCACGTGTTGCTTGCGAATCAGTTTAAGCAAACAGACCGTCAGAATCAGACCAAATTAAACCCTCGGATCAGGAGAAATTTCATACACATTACATGTATCGAATCTCGATCGAGATCCGCTAACCGTTGAACTGAAAACTGGTCTGCACGCGTGATCTGGAATCCCGACCGAAACAAAAACTTAACTAAACGTAGATCCGGTGTCGGTGAGCTTAAGTCCGACCTTTGGCTCAAGGAGGCCCGCCAGAAGTCCTCCGTTGAGCTGAAACTGACCTGTTTTGGTTATAACCTAAGTATACTTTGACCTGGAGTCTATTTCGGTGTGTTTTTAGACTATATAAGCACCTTAAACCCTCTCTCATTGCAGCCATACGAATTTGAGAGAAACCCTAGAGAGAGAAGAGAGAAAAGAGAGAGAAAGTGTGGGAGCAGTGGGAGATTCTCCCTGCCACTCTTCCCTGCCGGTCCACGAGCTCCACCACTCCGTTCTAATCATTTTCCCGGCGATTCCAGCTCTGTTTCTAGGTAAGAAACCCTAACCCTAATCTGATTTGGGGCTTGGGTGGTTGGAGGTTATGAAATAGCTAACCTATTTCGTTCTATAGGTTGCCAAACTGCCGAATACGGAAGCTTAGCAAACCTATTGGATTCGTTACGATTCTACGATAAAAGGTGCGAACTTTAGGTGTATAGGTTATGGTTTTCAACGTTTTCAATGTCAGATAATGATAGATTCATGATCTGCATGCAATTGCACATGTACAAAGTGCTGTCTGTTTCCCGTTTCGATTAAAGATGAAAAATATGGAATTCTACATACTCTAGGTATTTGTAGAAAGTACCGTATGCGTACAAATTTTAGAAATGTATTTGACATGATTAATTATTGTATGAATATATTATATGTGGATAAATTACTTGTTTGGCGAAAGGACTCGCCCTAATACATGTTTCGCTTATATACACTATGTATGTTGAAATTGTGTATTCTAGAAAGTACCGTATACGTATAAATTTTGGAGATGTATTTGCCATGATTATTTGCTGTATGAATATATTATACATGGATAAAATACTTGCTTGGTGAAAGGATAGCCCTAATACATGTTTTGCTAACATACACTATGTATGTTGTAATAGTGTATTCTAAGTATTTGTGAAAATGACTGAAGGAGTATAGAATTCTCATTCGTGCTCGCCATGACTAAGTGTCATGGATATATGATTGTTGTATTGGCGATACCCCCTTGACGAAAGGATTTGCCCTAAATCACGCCACGGCCAATATTCACTACTTATATTAAAATGTGTGGCCCAAGTGTTTGTGGAAATAACTGAATGAATATGGAACTTGGATTCCTACTTTCCATGAGTATCCGTCGTGGGTGTACGCATGTTATGATTGGGGCAACTCCCTAGTGAAAGGATTTGGCCTAATGCCTATGTGATCAACATATGTCATGTATGTTGATGCATGTCTTTTAAAGTGTTTGTTGAAATGTCTGAATGAGTAGTAGTTAGCAAATTGTAATGTATAAGGGTGTTGAGATATGATTCTCAACTTTCTTTGACTATGTGTATGTTTTCCTTGGATAGTTGTGTGATTAGGAATTGAATATATATGTACAAACTCATGCTTGTGTTGTGCTTCATAACATGCTCAACTGCTTTTATGATTTTATCTATGTAATGCATATGTTTAAATTCATATTTACGTTGTATGATCCGTCATGGGTGATGGGGGAGTGGAGCAACGAGTGCATGCAACAGCCCTGACAGCCCTAAACGGATGATATCAGACTTTGATTGTATGATTTGAATCTTGATCCATTACTACTTTAACTATCTGCAATTGAATGTGATTGGGGCTATGATTATAGTCCAGGCAATCGGTAACGGGATTGAATTCGTGGCTGAGATTCATTTGCCACGTGAGATGTGTTCGACGAACCCGAGTCGTACTTCGGTTGACGATAGTGGTTGGCCACACGAAGTGCTTATGCGCTTCATATCATTCAACTTGTCGTGCGCTCGAGCTAGCCGAGCTCGTCAAGTAACCCGATCTGTCTAATGTATGTTCACCATGTTTGGACGCTACTGCTTGAACCTAGGGTACCAAACTTACCAGTGAAATCCCTTTTAACCATGGTACCTCGATCCGCTAAGACTCATGAGCCGGACATGATGGTATGGGACACCGTGGTCGAGCTGTCGGCCTACGCTGGGGCCACGTGCCTCCCCGTAGTGACCAGTGAGCAACCAGACTCGTGAGCCGATTATGGTGGTATGGGACACTATATTCGAGCTGTCGACACCTACGGCGAGAGCCGAATACGGTGAGACCTGTATTCGTGCTGACGGGCGACGAGTCCTCCGTAGTGTCTTGAGTATACTCTAAGGTCTGTGATTAGCGATGAGCCATTCGCAGCAACTAGAGCATGAGTTGAGCCGACTACGGTGAGACCTGTATTCTAGCTGACGGCCAGCGATTGAGCCGAGTACGGTGAGACCTGTATTCGAGCTGACGGCCAGCATTGAGCCGCATACGGTGAGATCTATATCCGTGCTGACGGGTGACGTGCCCTTTGTGATGCCTTCGCTATGCCTCTCAAACCATAATATTGTATGAGATTAACTAGGACTGACGACCCTAGAATGGATCATGTTTGGGAATGATATTAGGGAGGTACCTTAGTTTCCCAATACTGCTGTTTGAAATAGACTAATAATTACTCGGTAATCATGCTCATCATCGCATTGCATGTGCCTAGTAGATGTGGAGCACTGAGGGATGAACGCATTCGCGAACGTAAGATGGTGTCGCATGAGGGTGGTTTGGCAAGGGCATACATCATGACTGCATTCATACTTGCATTAAATAAGAGTAGTTAGAATTGTCTGATTGTACTGCTTTATCATTACTGCTTGACTGAATTGATAACATGTTAACCTATGCTTTATTGTTCCACTGAGTTGATCACTCACTCCCACGTTATGGGACGGTATTGTACACACTAACCAGATTTGTTGAGTTTCAGGTGATGGCGATGCTTATGAAGCAGAGCCGGACTACTATGATGTGGAGGAGGTGTTCTCCTACATGTAATTCTGTGACAGGTCTATGAAGACCTGGTATTGTATTGAGGGGGCTATGGTACTTGGGATAGAAGACATTACACTTCCTCACATTTGGTATATTTTAAAACTGTACTTGTAATTATTTAACCGGGTAACATTATCACACTCTAGAGACCCACCACTGTTTTTATGTTGTATATATATCTATCATAGTCTTCCGCTTGCTAATTCACTGTCTCTGGAGTATGATATTCTGTTTTGGCTTAATCTCGCTCATATTCCATGCACTAATACAGACAACATTCAATCGTCATTATCTATGTTGCATAAGTGATGTTCTGAAAACTCGAGAGTTGAGTTACCACTCGACCCTCGATTTTTCGGGATGTTACAGTTGGTATCAGAGCATGATTTGGATTAAACCGGACCTGGGTTATGGTCACACGATGCACTCTGACGCACTCTGACTTAGGAGGGAGCGACGGAACATAGAAACAGTCATAAGTATCCCGATTTCGCCAATTGGCGAAGTTCACTGAAAACGAACGCCGAAATCGAGTCTGAATTCAACCATGGTCGCATGGGTCGACCTTAAAACATTCCTAGGCCGTCTATTAATGAGTCTACATCACAATCCACCTCATCCCAACTGTTAAGCGTGATGATGATAACTATTCCGAATCCTCGGAGCTTCTTTGGACTCCTCACAGAGACTTCTCGAATCCACGAGGAAAGAAAGCAGAAAATAGAAATAAATTCTAATAAATTTGAAATTGACTAATGAATGACTAACAACGAGTTCACAACCCTTTTAAATAGGGATACCAATTAATGAGAAAGAAATCAAAATCAAACTACAACTAAGACTCCTAGAATTCGCGACTTACTATAAGGTCGTGATGTCTACTAGTGCGCAAGGTTTTCGGGCAAAAATAGTAAGTGTCCTATTTGAGTTTACCAAACCGTTCTCCTAATTATTCTAAGCCCTTTACGCGATGAGCGCAACTCCTGAAGCCCAACAGATGAAGAGTAATCAAACCAAAACTACTATTTTTAGTAAAACGAAATTGAAACAGGGAAACGACCGTCCATCGGAGGATTTTTCCGCAATTCCGGGCAGCACAACCCAGCATAGCAGGGTTGGTTGGCTTCATTAGCTCGTTCTACCCCAAATTCATATATTTTACGTCAGATAACTCATTTCGGATTGCAAAATACGTCCAATTTGTCCCGAACTACCCAAAATGGAGCGAATCGAGGTCGGGGGGGCCAAGCAGAGCACTTCCAGTGGGTTCCAAGGTGGGACCTAGTGTTTTTTGGGCCTAGGGGACTAGAGGAACACGCCCATGGGGCCCCCTTTTCAAAAATCAAAAAAATTTCGGCGAGGCCTCGCCACTTTTTGGGTTGGGCCGGGCTCGCGGCTTGGGCCGATTGTCTTTGGGGGTCTTATAAACCCCCTGGTACCCATCCCGTCCCATTTCCATCACCCAAATGACTACTTCCTTCACAAACCTCCCCTCTAGGTCATTTTCTCTCTCCAACCTAGCTGTTTCTCTTCAAAACCGCCCTTCCAATCGTTCTCCCTGTTGATTTCAACCACAACCTATCCATACCCATCATCCACAACGATCCCCACCCCCCTACCCTCTCTGTTGTCTCGAATTTGAGCCATTACACTTCCCGTACGTGGCTCCAAAACGTGTAACCTCTCTACCCAACCCATCTCTCCAATTTCCTTTACAAAACCCCTATCTTTTGGGCCCTACAACGTCTGTTGAGGACCCAAGTCCGTGGAGAACCAAAACTCCCGCCCCTTTCTCCCTTTAGGGCCCGTTCAGCCAAACTGCATTAGGTGAGTTAGGTGGGTTGAATTGTATAAGTTATAATAAATGTATGTGTAGGTATGGTCCCTAGATTGGGTGTATCCCATGTTTCCCAATACCATGTTTGGAATGTACGCAATTAAAAGTAAATTCCGAGATTTCTTTTAAATAACACTTAGAAATTCATTATCCTGGGATTTGAAACTCCCATCTCACGCTTTCCCACACGAGGCTCATTTTCCAATGCCTATACCATTAATTTTAATCCCCTCTCACCTTCCTACCAACCATGTCACTCCCAATCCCGAGGTAGGATTAGTAATACAGTCCCATTTAGTACAACTTATGACCACTAGCCAAATAGACCCTTAGCTGGTATAAGCATGTGTGAAATGCTTGGGCGTAGTTAAACTCAACTTCAGGCAACTCAGTTCCAATTAGACAACTTTGACCCTAAGTGATAAAACCCTTCCTTGTATTAGAAATGAAGTGAAATCATCTAGCGTATAAGCATAGACTTTGGACTCACCTATGGATTTCCGCTACTCCTAAATTAAGACTAGACTACGGGTTCAGCTAAGGAAAGTAAAAGGCTAATTATTTATGCTAAGCCAATTGCATGATAGACTTAGCTAGTTGGCTTGAATAGGTTGGAGCGAGACTCCGTTTCGTTGTTGAATCCCCTTAATACTTTAGGCTTCCTTAGTAACTCTTAGGGAGCTTGTTTGACGTAGAAACTATTCACGATTAGAGAAAACCTATATATCCCTTGGATTCAATGTTAGGTCCAATCAATACATCCCTTAGAATTGCCTTCTCAAGGACTTAGTACAATCGGGAACACGGAGTAGAGAAACTACATATAAGTGAGGTACTCGCGGTCTGAATCGAATTCTCAATCCTGGTAGTGACCAATGTACTCTATGCTCTGATCAAGTAGAAGGTCGGGATCAACTAGGATTAAGAACTGATACGACAATTTTCTGTCCTAGCTAGGCAGAAGGTCTATGTATCCGGCTCAGACCCATTACGCAACTTTCTTCCATGTTGGCCGAACCACTTGCAACCATAAGTTTATAACTTCGTCTTTGAAAAGTATTAGGAGTATATAGCCGATAGCGACTTTGTCTTTTAGGCCCAAGGAATTACCCAAATGGGCAACAAATAGTTAGGAATTAGGTCCCAAATTACATGCCATGTCGGCATACATTTTGTGCATATGAACGTCGAAAGATAGCCTGCCTGTTAAACTAGACATGATTAAATAGGATAATTCTGGACCGTGACAAAACTCCTTGGTAGAATTAGGCATCTTGCCTCAAACTCACACCTGCCCCTGAAATCAACCACAATACCCATCATCTTTAGCTTTCTATGACCATAGGTATCATGTCATTGTACACATCGTCGAAGAAAGGCAGACCAATGTATTTCCCATTTCATGTCAAGGATAGATTATAAATTACACCTTGTTCTGACCTACGGATCAGGACATAGCTCTTAAGCCTTGAGGGTGAAAATAAAGTTTTAAGGGGGGTAGACTAAAATGAACCAGGCTTGTATATACCCTACCACGCGTAGAAACTCGAAATCAATAAAACTTAGGCAAAATAAATAATTAAATCTTTCTTTATTACCCTTAGCCAATTCCGGGGACGAAATTTTATTTTAAGGGGGGTAGATTGTAACAGCCCGGATTTTTTCCAACCTGGAATTAGACGTCCTTAGGCAATGGGTCGCTCCTGACACCTTATTAACCTGTCAGAACTCAATCCCAAAGTCTAAAACCGCTTTTGAACCCATTTCCTTCACAAATCCTACCCTTCACTACCTTATTCTTTCAATTTTTCAAAGTACTTTCACCCTAGACACTATCTTAAACTAGCTAAGTAGTATAACTTGGATCACTTTATATACAAACTACAAAGGCCCAGGTACCACCTCAAACAGAAATCATACAGGACTAAATCCTTTAGAAATTAGGCGAGAATTAGCTAGTGTGAAACTAGAGTACCTGTGAAATTAGCACCAATCACTTTAAATACGATCCGCAAGACCCAAAACTTGTAAAATCATTGACGCTAGGTTACCCTAAAATCTAGGATCAATCTCATTACCCGGCTGCTCTCGGGAGCATCTCGAAACTCCGTATCGGATCTGGACCGCACGTCGGAAGTCCGATTAATACCAAGTTAAGGAATTAGGACCGCCTTGCTGGGCTTGACAACCATCTCGAAAATCAAATCCAGACAGTGTCCCACGGCTGTTCGCATGAGTCCGGAGCGAGAGTGTGAAAACACTTTTTTCTTTACAAAATAAATATCTTAAATAGTAATCTGGCACGTGTTGCTTGCGAATTAGTTTTAAGCAAATAGACCGTCAGAATCAGACCAAATTACACCCTCGGATCAGGAGAAATTTCATACACATTTACATGTACTCGGAATCTCCGATCGAGATCCGCTGACCGTTGAACTGAAACTGGTCCGCCACGCGTGATCTAGAATCCCGACCAAAACGAAAACTTAACTAAACATAGATCCGGTGTCGGTGAGCTTAAGTCCGACCTTTGGCTCAAGGAGGCCCGCCAGAAGTCCTCCGTTGAGATGAAACTGACCCGTTTTTGTTATAACCTAAGTATACTTTGACCTGGAGTCTACTTCGGTGAGTTTTTAGACTATATAAGCATTTTAAACCCTCTCTCATTGCAGCCATACGAATTTGAGAGAAACCCTAGAGAGAGAAGAGAGAAAAGAGAGAGAAAGTGTGGGAGCAGTGGGAGATTCTCCCTGCCACTCTTCCCTACCGGTCCACGAGCTCCACCACTCCATTCTAATCATTTTCCCGACGATTCCAGCTTCGTTTCTAGGTAAGAAACCCTAACCCTAATCTGATTTGGGGCTTGGGTGGTTGTAGGTTATGAAATAATTAACCTATTTCGTTCTATAGGTTGCCAAATTGCCGAATACGGAAGCTTAGCAAACCTATTGGATTCGTTACGATTCTACGATAAAAGGTGCGAACTTTAGGTGTATAGGTTATGGTTTTCAACGCTTTCAATGTCAGATAATGATAGATTCATGATCTGCATGCAATTGCACATGTACAAAGTGCTGTCTGTTTTCCATTTCGATTAAAGATGAAAAATATGGAATTCTACATACTCTAGGTATTTGTAGAAAGTACCGTATACGTACAAATTTTGGAAATGTATTTGACATGATTAATTGTTGTATGAATATATTATATGTGGATAAATTACTTGTTTGGCGAAAGGACTTGCCCTAATACATGTTTCGCTTATATACACTATGTATGTTGAAATTGTGTATTCTAGAAAGTACCGTATACGTATAAATTTTGGAGATGTATTTGCCATGATTATTTGCTGTATGAATATATTATACATGGATAAAATACTTGCTTGGTGAAAGGATAGCCCTAATACATGTTTTGCTAATATACACTGTGTATGTTGAAATAGTGTATTCTAAGTGTTTGTGAAAATGACTGAAGGAGTATAGAATTCTCATTCGTGCTCGCCATGACTAAGTGTCATGGATATATGATTGTTGTATTGACGATACCCCCTTGACGAAAGGATTTGCCCTAAATCACGCCACGGCCAATATTCACTACTTATATTAAAATGTGTGGCCCAAGTGTTTGTGGAAATAACTGAATGAATATGGAACTTGGATTCCTACTTTCCATGAGTATCCGTCGTGGGTGTACGCATGTTATGATTGGGGCAACTCCCTAGTGAAAGGATTTGGCCTAATGCCTATGTGATCAACATATGTCATGTATGTTGATGCATGTCTTTTTAAAGTGTTTGTTGAAATGTCTGAATGAGTAGTAGTTAGTAAATTGTAATGTATAAGGGTGTTGAGATATGATTCTCAACTTTCTTTAACTATGTGTATGTTTTCCTTGGATAGTTGTGTGATTAGGAATTGAATATGTACAAACTCATGCTTGTGTTGTGCTTCATAACATGATCAACTGCTTTTATGATTTTATCTATGTAATGCATATGTTTAAATTCATATTTACGTTGTATGATCCGTCATGGGTGATGGGGGAGTGGAGCAACGAGTGTGTGCAACAGCCCTGACAGCCCTAAACGGATGATATCAGACTTTGATTGTATGATTTGAATCTTGATCCATTACTGCTTTAACTATCTGCAATTGAATGTGATTGGGGCTATGATTATAGTCCAGGCAATCGGTAACGGGATTGAATTCGTGGCTGAGATTCATTTGCCACGTGAGATGTGTTCGACGAACCCGAGTCGTACTTCGGTTGATGATAGTGGTTGGCCACACGAAGTGCTTATGCGCTTCATATCGTTCAACTTGTCGTGCGCTTGAGCTAGCCGAGCTCGTCAAGTAACCCAATCTGTCTAATGTATGTTCACCATGTTTGGACGCTACTGCTTGAACCTAGGGTACCAAACTTACCAGTGAAATCCCTTTTAACCATGGTACCTCGATCCGCTAAGACTCATGAGCCAGACATGGTGGTATGAGACACCGTGGTCGAGCTGTCGGCCTACGCTAGGGCCACGTGCCTCCCCGTAGTGACCAGTGAGCAACCAGACTCGTGAGCCGATTATGGTGGTATGAGACACTATATTCAATCTGTCAACACCTACGGCGAGAGCCGAATACGGTGAGACCTGTATTCGTGCTGACGGGCGACGAGTCCTCCGTAGTGTCTTCGAGTATACTCTAAGGTCTGTGATTGGCGATGAGCCTTTTGCAGCAACTAGAGCATGAGTTGAGCCGAGTACGGTGAGACCTGTATTCGAGTTGACGGCCAGCAATTGAGCCGAGTACGGTTAGACCTGTATTCAAGCTGACGGCCAGCAATTGAGCCACATACGGTGAGATCTATATCCGTGCTGACGGGTGTCGAGCCCTTTGTGATGCCTTCGCTATGCCTCTCAAACCATAATATCATATGAGATTAACTAGGACTGACGACCCTAGAATGGATCATGTTTGGGAATGATATAAGGGAGGTACCTTAGTTTTCCAATACTGCTGTTTGAAATGGACTAATAATTACTCGGTAATCATGCTCATCATCGCACTGCATGTGCCTAGTAGATGTGGAGCACTGAGGGATGGACGCATTCGCGAACGTAAGATGGTGTCGCATGAGGGTGGTTTGGCAAGGGCATACATCATGACTACATTCATACTTGCATTAAATAAGAGTAGTTAGAATTGTTTGATTGTACTGCTTTATCATTACTGCTTGACTGAATTGATAACATGTTAACCTATGCTTTATTGTTCCACTGAGTTGATCACTCACTCCCACGTTACGGGACGGTGTTGTACACACCAACCAGATTTGTTGAGTTTCAGGTGATAGCGATGCTTATGAAGCAGAGCCGGACTACTATGATGTGGAGGAGGAGTTCTCCTACATGTAATTCTCTGACAGCTCTATGAAGACGTGGTATTGTATTGACGGGGCTATGGTACTTGGGATAAAAGACATTACACTTCCTCACATTTGGTATATTTTTGAACTGTACTTGTAATTATTTAACCTGGTAACATTATCACACTCTGGAGACCCACCACTGTTTTTATATTGTATATATATCTATCACAGTCTTCCGCTTGTTAATTCACTGTCTCTGGAGTATGATATTCTGTTTTGGCTTAATCTCGCTCATATTCCATGCGCTAATACAGATAACATTCAATCATCATTATCTATGTTGCATAAGTGATGTTCTGAAAACTCAAGAGTTGAGTTACCACTCGACCCTCGATTTTTCGGGATGTTACGGTACAACACATCATCAGGTAGTCCCACTTGGATGGTGAGGATGTACGGTTGCAATATAACACGTACCTCATGGTGGAGGCCGACATACCTTGACGTCAGCAGCTAAATAGCCAGGTGAGATACACTAGCTGATCCGCTTCTACTACAGGTGGGTCTCGCGTGGGTCCCACCATAATATTATACACACACACACACAAAGAGGTGGGTCACACCATCCAGGAGGTTGAATGGTGTGGATCATCCACATGCCTCATGGTGAGATCCGCAGAACTTGCTGACGATATACATCAGCTGTGGCTGCTGGGACCCACCGTCCAGGGGGTCTGGACGGTGTGGGTACACCACAAACATCAAAGGGGTGGTCCACGTGGTAGCTCACCAAAGACATGGATCGGCTGATATTTGTGTTTTCCTCCAATCAGGCCCGTCCAAACGGACTGTCAGGTGGGTCCACTCGATGGACGACATGGATAAAATACATACTTCATGGTGGGGTCCATCCGGGTGGGCCACACGACCACATCATCACCAAAAGAAATGAAAGAGAGGCAATGTAGTGGAGGGACCTCGCTACTATGGGCTCCTATTTTTTTAAAACAAATACATCAAAATGGGTCCCATCACAAGTGGGCCCTCAAACATAAATCAATGGTGGATCACCCACCGATTGCAAATCTTCTAGGCTCCTTGATCTCCCGAGCTCCTAAGCTTCCTCTTTGATGGAGGATGATGAGAGTTGAAGGGTTGGATGGTGAGGATCTTGGGGTCGGAAGTGTGCCACACCATAACTTCTCCATGGGAAGCTTGGACGTCCTCTCCTTGGGAGTTGCTTGAGAGATGGACGAGAGAGAGAGAGAGGAGAGAGAGAGAGAGAGAGAGAGAGAGAGAGAGAGAGGTGATGTAAGAGTGAGTGATGGGTGATGGGTGAGTGTAAGAAAGGGATGGGTGGAGAGAGAGAGAGAGAGAGAGAGAGAGAGAGAGAGAGAGAGAGAGAGAGTTGACTTTGTGAATGGGAGGGGGATGGGTTGTGTACTTGTTGTACTAGACTGAAGATTGATTGATTGATTTGATGTTTGGTAGAGATTCTCTTACGCGACATTTTCCTCGAAATAAATGCAAGCCCACATCTCTTGTCCTGGGTATCACATCGGTGTGCAAGACGTAGATTTGGAACCGCGGCTACGGTGCGGTCGCAATGGTACAAGGATTGACAGGCGTGACTCAGGGTCGCGCACAAATGCCGATTACAGATAGCGAGTTGCCGAAATTTGAAAGGGAGGACCGCAGGAGTTTACGGAATGATACGGATTAGGATACGGGTCTTATAGCTCTCCCCTCCTAATAAAAATTTCGTCATCGAAATTTACTAACGTTGCAACTAGACATAACTCATAAGGGAAGGGAGAAGAAATCATAGAATTATATATATATCGGAAACAAATTACAATCGAATAGCGCTTGCAAATCTCAGGTTCTTGCTCCCAAGTCGCCTCATGTACACTATGATGACTCCACTGATCCTCGGATCTCGGTAAAAAACGATCGAGACTGGATTACTATGCAGCTTCACAATCTCAACGGTAGGGAGCTATATCAGAAAATCTCTAAGTATTCGAACTCGGGGATCTAATCATTCTAAGTTCTCAACAATCATAGAGTGTAGGGTAGCTATCAGCAGATATGTGATGTTATCCTCAGGTATTCCCAAGTTATGCGCTCTGATACCAACTTCTGTCACGCCCTAAACTCGGAAACCGGACTCACCGAATTCTCGATCACCGAATCCGGTGCCGACAGCCTCCGTAGTGCCCCATTCTCGGCTCCTAGCGCCCATACGCCAGATTTCGATCCTGGGATCCTACAAGGAGGATTTTCCAATGTATATTTATCTTGTAAGAAGCATAACTACAAATTTACCAAAATCACAAAGGCAACATCATCATCACATATCCACTAATATAAACAGTTGAATACAGTGTTGAAAGGGAAAGTACATATATCGAAATCAAAGCTCCAGAAGACAGTTGCACACTCTAAGTTCAACGCTGCTGTGACTTAACACCACCTACACGCATCTATCGTGCATAAGCTTATAAAAAGCTTAGAAGGTGGTGTAAGTGTGTGCTCAAGGTAAGTGCTAAGTATGCAATATTAGAGCAATACGAAAACATGCTGGTAAGTCCATAAATACCATCAGCCTTATACAGGCAATGCGATGCAAAAACATAATAAGCCAATATCATATACTAAAGAAGTAATGTAGAGCAGCTCTGCAATACGGAGACACAGTAAGCCAAATATCATATAGTGAGGATGCAATGCAATATACAAATCCTGACGAGTCCACGAATACCGTCAACCCCATCTAGGTCATATAAATGTAGAAACATAGCAACCCAAAATGCCATATGTCGCAGATGTAATGCAATATGCGGTGCGAATGAAATGACCAAGCTGGAGTGTGAAGTCGGGATGATAGTACGTAGTATCGCAGGTTACAGGGTCCATCACAAGGGACTTCTATCCAAACTAGTCCCATACCTAAATTTGGATAGCCAGACTCAATGTGGTAGACTCCTGATCTCAGGTTGGTCGCACGCCCCAATTGAAATCCTGGCCATTGTGAAGGTACACAACAAATAGTTGCGCACCACTAGCCTGAGTGGATAGTGAATGAATGGTAAAATGCTGAGTATACAACTCCTCAATAAGTCCACATATCAGTACTGTACATCTCTAGGATCATCACCGGGGTCTAGTACTCTCCACAGTGACTGCCGCCTCCCTAGCCGCACAACCCAGCGAGTGGAAGACACCTCATTACCCGTCTTCCAGCAGTATACCAATGCCTACCCGGCTCGTCGATAGCGGACCCATTTGGGAGTTGGTCAAACTCAGCCTAGCTTACAGCCCCTCACTCGAGCGGATAAGGCCACATCCCCTTCCAACTGACTACGACACCGTGAGAGACACGACCTACTGGTATTCGGCACTCGGGCGCTCATGTATCCACTCGGTCTAGACATTTGAGCGTCTCCTGGCCACGGAGGTTTATGGACTTTCACCCACGGACATCCAACGTGCCCATATGCTTGAACCAAACACTTTCGGTGTCCCACCTGACCATCTACGATATGCCTGTGGAGGCTATGGTCTTGATATCGCTAGGGTGTATAGTAGTCATATCACAAAATGCAAGACGCATGAGTCACACAGTCTAATCATGCATCAATCCTGCGCATACTGTGCGCTCATGTGGGACGACTCCGTCTATCTGGGAGTCCCATGAACAACTTGCCCTATGGCACATGGAGTGGTCAACCACATCTCATAACAAATATGCAGATGATGCGTATGGGCATGTATCATGATGCTATGCTATCACATACTCATAATCGGTATCGATATCTGGCACCGATAATCAACATCGATAATTGTAAGACCTGTATCCCAGTCCGTACCGTTCTGTTGGTTTCCGCGGTCCTTCTGGTCGAATTCCGGCAATCCTCAACCCGTATCCGACGATTTCAATCGATCCTAAGCCGAGTCCTACATGCCAAAGTCGGCTCGATTTGAAACTTGTACCCTAGCGACCACATCGTCACCGCGGTTCTAACGCCGTAACTCGCGCACCGATCCGATACCCAGGGTAAAAGATGTCGGCCTATGTTTATTCCAAAGAAACGTCGCTCATTGCGAATCTCGAGGGAATCTCTACAATAAGGCCCATCAATCAACCATAAATGCATCCCTTACCCAAGTACAACCACCCCACTCCTCCTTTTCCACAAGTCAAACCTCTCTCTCCCTCACCATCCCTTTCTTTAAAAATTTCAAACTAAACGATCCATCTTTTACCTATTTTTCAAACCACACCATACCATCCATTCTTTTTCTTATTTTATTCCTTTATTCCATTTTCTTAAGCTCTCTCCCAAGCAACCCAAGACACTCCATACGTCCAAGCTTCCCTCTCCCTCCCAAGTGTGGTCCACCTTCTCATCTTCCATCTACACCTTCTCATCTCCCATCTCAACCATCCAAACCCCATCATCCACTGTCCAAGGCGAAGGCAAGGAGCATTGGAGGCCGAGGGAGCAAGGAGGAGGCTTAGAGGTGGGCGATCCACCATTAAATCTTTTTTTATTTTTATTTTTATGGCCCACATGTTGGTGGGACCCGTTGTGATGTATTGGATGTATCAATGAGGGCCCATAGTGGCGGGGTCCCTCTATTGCACTGTGGATTTCTCTCTCTTTCTCTTTTTCTTATCCTAGAATGTAGTGAGCCCCACCAAATTACCTATTCATCCATCAGATGGGGTGGCCCACCACATTTAGGAGATCCCATATTCCATACATACATATATATATAATATAATATTATATTATATTATATTATATTATATTATATTATATTATATATATATGTGTGTGTACCAACATGGTGGGCCACGTGCACGTGGGACCCACCATGATGTCTGTGAGCATCCACGCCATCCAGCGTCTCTGGACGCTGGACGCTGCGAGTAGCTAACGTGAAGTGTGAGCTGACACGGATGTACTAACAAGCTACCCATAATGGATTTGGGAATGGGAGTTCAAGTAGGCCCCACCTTGATGTTTATGCATGATCCAAGCCGTCCATCCCAACCCTTGCATCATTTTAGGTGTTGAGCCAAAAAATGAGACTGATCCAATTATCTAGCGGGTCGTGGCATTGAGAATGCTAGTATTTTCCATTAAAACTTGGAAAAATGATTGCTGGGGTCCACAAGAATCTTGAACCTACCTGAAACTTGGTTTGGACCTCTAATTTTGTGGGACACATACAATGGATGGGGTAGATCTGTGTTCACTCCCCAAGTGTAGGGTTGTGATGTAGTAATAATCTCGGTAAGACCGAGGTCAAATCCACAGGGACTGAAACCTGTACGTTATCTGAAACTAACTAGAACTAGAACTAGACCAAGATGAAATCTAAATCGAGTGTGATCAAGAGAATACTGGTGAATAATTAACTAAAATAAAATCTAAAGAATTCAGGGAAAATACTAGGGATTCAGAGGGAAGAACTAGGGATTCAGAGGATCCACTTGTATAGATCAGGGAAATTAACTGAACTGCCGTTGATATAGTTTTTTCAAGAGATGAGAGGTATATGAATTAGAATGGATTCCATCACCAAACCATGCCCAGGAGACAAAGCAACACACGGAATTAAACTAATTACCAACCAGTCACATGTTTATGAAGGTTAGGAAGGGTACCGACATCCAACCATGTCCAGGAGGATAGTGGACAACAGGGCTTCCTGACGTCATAACATAAAAAGGGTAAAAGAAATACTCAAAGCCACCGCAGATCTATTGTAATTTCAGTCACAACAAACCATTAAAAGCTAAAAGTATTCCCTTAATTAAACCATAATCAAAGTAGTTCATAAATCAACGGCAAAAGTAAGGTTTCCCATCATGCTACAAGCTTCACCTCTTAGCCCTAGCTAAGAGGTTTAGCCTGACCTAAGCATGATTAGGCTAATCTCTAAAGATAAGAAAAGAAAAAAAAAGAAGAAAAGAAAAGAAAGAAAAAAAACAAAACCCAAACTCTGCCCAGTGCTTCACCTCTTCGCTCCCCTGGAAAATTGAACGCCCTTCTCTCTCTCGCCTCCTTTCTCTTTATAGAAGACAGAGGTCGGTGGCTGCGTGCAGAAGCCTGCAGTCGGTGTTATTTTTCGCAATGCATCAGAAGCCAGTGCGGATGAGCTTTTACGCAGCTACAGTTACGCCTCATCGACTTGCATTTTGGAACTCAGAATCGCGGCCGGTCATGCGAGATCCAAGACATTCAGTCGCCTTAGCTATGTTCGGTCCCACCTTAGGAGAAATTTGGACGGTCCAGATGGACGGACCGTCAACTGTGAAGGACCGTAATGTTCCGGAACTTCCGGAACTTGCGGACGCCCTGCGTAAACGTCTTACGCTGTTGAAGTTGGTGGGCCACTGATCAGCGCCGTGTCGAGAATCCAGTCCGTTCACCGGATTCCCTTTGAAAAACCGGTCGGACCTGGATGGTTTTGGTTGTCTTTTGAAGCGGCCCAACTGCTGGATCAAATGACCGTTTGATCTGCTTTTGAACGGTTGGGAACCAATCTCCGCTTTTCTTTTTAAATTCTTTCACATAGGCCTTAGTGATATGGGCCGTATTCTTTTGATGGACGGTCCGGATCAGACATTTGAGGCAAGGTGGTGGGCCACAACATCCCAACGCAACTCTCTGTTACGCACGCAGCAGAGGATGCGTTTTGGAAGGAGATGTCGGTCAGCGCTTGCTGACCGACTTTTGTGGTGTTCGGTGCACAACGAACGTGCACACTCCATATGCACGCTCGCGCTGGTGTAGGTCTCATGGTGATGCTTGTGAGAGATCCGATCCGTCCATCGCTTTTCTCATACTATTTAAACTGTCGAGACCAAAGTTAAGGCAGTTCCAGATATCAGGTGGGCCCCAAATTGAAGATTAATGGGCTGATCTGTCCGTTGCCCCCCTTTCTGGGATCTTCAATGGCTGAAATTTAATATGTACGGTTGATTTATGGCTCACATCCCATGTATGAAGTCCCGTGTCAATCAGATGGCGGTAACCCTGTGATCTTGCATTCCAGACCAGTTTCGGGCCATTTTTAACGTGAACGGCTTGATTTCCTCGGATCCCTGGCGTGTGAATCCGTCGATCTCGGACCCCTGGAGTCCGTCCTTTGCCTTGGCATCATCAGAGCATTAAATCCATATTTTTAGCGTCCTTTTCGGTCCAAGCTTGCAATTACGTCCTGTATCACAAATACAGTTAAAAAACAGGCTGTTAAACGGTACCATGCTCGTAAATCCAGGCCGTAGCTGGGGTTTAATATGCAATATTCGACCCTCAACAATCTGGTTAATGTGGGTCCCACTTAGGAAACAAAATAAATAAATATATACATATATAGCATGCAGTTGCTGCCTTGACGTCCAGAGGAGTCTGGACGTCCAACGTTAAAAAAGGGTGGGCCCCATTGGCCCCAGTTGTGGACCCTACCATGATGTATGTTCTACATCCATGCCGTTCATTTAATAGGTCCCCTTAAATGATGCGTTGGCTCCAAAAATCAGCCATAAACAGTTCTCGGATGGCCCACACCATCACCATTCATGCGATGGTATGCCGAACCACATGGAATCAAATGCTGTGGTCCACATGCAGCTTGGATCCACCTGAAACTCGGTTTGGACCCTTAAATTGGTGGGACACACACAATGAATGGGTTGGATTGGTGAACTACATCACGGTAGACCCTATGACCAAGTAACTGTACCAAAAGTTTGGTTGGCAAATAAACATTGTAGTGGCTCTGTCCACGTAACCTTTCAAGAGGGTGGATGGAAAATGAATGTTATAGTGGGCCCTTGCTCACGTGACCTTATTAACAAGTTGGGTGGCAGACAAACATTATGGTAGGCCCCATGTACATGTGGCTTCATCAACAGATTGGATATAAAATAAGCATTTTGGTGGACCACGTGCTTGGGACCCACCACTGATGTATGTTGTATCCACACCGTCCATTCACCACCTGGACGGGTGGAGTCCACCATTAAAAAATGTTTGTAGTCACATCGTCAATCCATGAGGCCCATCATGATGCATAGGTTACATCCAAAGCCGTCCAACCATTTTTTTTAGATCATTTTGAGGCTTGAGACTAGACATCATGCAGATCTAGTTGTTTAGTGGCCCATTTATATGCATAGGGCCCGTTGTTGTAGCTCATTTAATGTACATATGGCCCATGTGATTAGGCTCATTTTGATTTATTGGTAGTCGTCCATTAAGACCCACCACTGTATGTGTAAGGCCCAATCTGACTGGGCCCATTCGATCGGCCCATATGACTCGACCCATTTGATTGGCCCATTTGGCTAGGTCCGATTGATATACATGAGGCCCATATGACTTGACCCATTTGAATCGGCCCACCTGATTGGCCCATTGGATTGACCTATTTAACATATACGAGGCCCATTCCTATGCGATATCCCGTCATGATTTATATTATGATATTCAAGGTAAGCCGTGCCTTGAGAGCAATGATGGTTTGATGTCCACATTGTAAGGATGATGTTGGTTCAAAGTCCGCATTGTCACTCTCCCAAAGGCCCACTGATCGGCCCATATTTGAAGTCTGCAGGCCGTTTAGGCCCATCTTCGTTTTGAGCAGAGCCCATTATCATATCATAAGTTTAGTGCACCCCATGATTCATGATCATACGCATCATATGTATGCTTGAGATGAGGAGTGACTGATCATAGCATATGCCTTCGGGCAGACTGTTTACGGGCTCCCTGATAGGCGGAGTTGCCTAAATGAGCGCGTGTCTCACACTGGATGGTTGCATGACTGATATGTGATACATGCACTTGCATTTGTGTGATTGTGATATGCCCTAGCAACATCAGGGCCATAGCCTCCACAGACACACCGTGGGTGGCTGGTTGGATACCGGAAACATTGTTCTAAGCAATTGAGGAGGCATAGATGTCCCTGGGTGAAAGTCCCTGAACCCGATGGTACCAGAGGATGACTCCAATGTCGAGACTGAGTGGATATATGAGCGCACGATGGCTGAATACCAGGAGGCTGCGTCTCCCACTGTGTCATGGTCGGTTGGAAAGGGGTGTGGCCTTACTCGCCCCAGAGAAGGGAGCAATATTAGGCTAAGTTTCACTAGCTCGTGAATGGGTCTGCTATTGACATGTCGGATAGGTATTGGCAGACTATTGGCTAGGTAGATAGTGAGGTTTCTTACGCTTACTTGGGCTGTGCGGCTAGGAGAGCGGCGGTGCCATTTGGAGTGTACTAAACCCCGGTGATTTTTTTGAATGAGAATTTTACTGATATATGATGAGGATTGGCATGCTTGAGCTGCATCTTGCATCACATGGTCTTGACATGACTGATAACATTCATATCTTGCACCGCATAGCCTTGGTACGGCTGATTGCATTCATGTACTTATCAGCATGATCGCGTACACACTTACACCGCCCTCTAAGCTTTCTATAAGCTTATGTACGATTGATGAGTGCAGGTGACGCCAGGACGCAGCCATAGCTTCGCCGTAGTTGGAGCTTGCAGTCGATCTTTTGGAGTTTTGTTATTAGTATTATCTTGTATTTCCCCTTTTGTACGCATTGTACTCAAAGTTTTTGATCATAGTGGATTTTGGGATGGTGTGCTTGTGGTTGTTGTTCGTGGGTTATGCTTATGGTTATGTTCATTACGAATCAAATCTTGTTTGAAATCCTCCTTGTGGGATCCCAGGATCGGAACATAGTAAATGGGTGCCGGGAGCCGAGAATGGAGTTCTATGGAGGTTGTCGGTGCCGGATTTGGCAATCGGGAATTTTGTGAGCCCGGTTTTTGAGTTCGGGGCGTGGCAAAAGTTGGTATCAAAGCATAACTTGGAAATGACCAAGAACAACATCACATATTTGCTATGAGTTTAGGACGATTAGGTTCCGAGTGCGAAACCTTCCGATTGAGTTCCCTAACGTGCGATTCTCAAGTTGATTGGCGTCATTGTTCTTTCCTATAGGACATCCCGCCTAGGAGAACGACCCGAGCACACCCAATCCACCACCTGAGGCTACAGCTTTACCACCTGCGCCTCTCGTTCCACCGCTAGAGATCCCTGCTCCCCTGCCTAGGGATGACGTTCCTCTACTTGATGCCGGTGTGGATCCGACCATACCTGTGAGTGCCACTCAGTTGCAACAGATGTTACAGGCTGTGACAGCGGCACTTCTGGGACAGGGTAGACGCCCAGCTGTTTCTCCAGCTCAGGCAGAGTAGTAGCGCGCGAGCGCCCTACTTTGAGAGTTTTGACAACTCGATCCTCTGCGTTTTCAGGGCGAGCCAGATCCGACTGCAGCCGAGAGATGGCGCTCCGATGTGGAGAAGATCTTTGATACTATGTCATGTACGACCGAGCAGCGAGTCCGGTTAGCAGTATTCCTCATCCAGGGTGAGGCAGAGTACTGGTGGACCTCTGTTACCCGAGTTGTAGGGCCCGATTTCGTCTGGACATGGGATGATTTTATAGATCGATTTGAGGAGCAGTACTTCCCTGACTACATTTGACATCAGAGAGCACTGGAGTTCGAGACACTAGTGCAGGGGGACATGACCGTGGCGCAGTACGCGGCCCGTTTCATAGCGCTATCGAGGTTTGCGCCATATATGGTTGATGATGAGGGGCTGAAGGCCCGCCATTACATTACGGTCTTCGTGGCCTTGTTATTGGGCATGAGCTCCCGACCTTTCAGGCAGTAGTACAGAGGGCCCAGATTTACAAGACTAAGTGGGCTGGTTCTCAAAGCGATCGAGATCAGAGGAGAGGCCGGAAGAGGCCGGCCCAGTCCAGTAGCTCTCAGCAGTATCGACGACCACAGAGGTATAGGAGTCACCCACCTGCTAGAGCGCCAGCAGTACCAGCAGTACCTCGAGCGCCACCACAACAGCTGTTTTTTAGGACATGTTTTGGATGTGGCGGTTCTGAACACCGCATATTTGAGTGCCCCCACCCTCATCTGCAGCCATCGAGAGCACCACAGCAGCAGCCGAGAGCACCGCAACAGCAGTGACAACAATCCCACCACCGAGACCCCCTCAGCAGCAGCAACATCAGCACCAGCCTCCGAGACCGCAGCAGCAGAGCAGTTTAGAGCGCCTAAGCGACATCAGCAGCAGTAGCACCCTCTGAGGGGACAGGCACCTCCCCAGCCAACTCAGGTTAGATTCTATACGGCTCAGCAGGACCCGCAGTCATCCGAAGGAGTTGTTGAGGGTATGCTTCCAGTCTCTTCGTGCATCGCTCGAGTATTATTTGATTCCGGCGCTTCGCACTCATTCATGTATGAGGATTTTTACCGATCGACTGGATTGCCGACAGAGTCTGCTAGTGAGGGATTGATCGTATCGACGCCCTTGGGGAAGACTATATTGTTGGGCTGTTTTTGTTCATCTTGCCCTATTCTGGTCGGTGATATCTTTTCGCCCGCTGACTTATTTGTGCTGCCGATGTCAGATTTTGATGTTATCTTGGGCATGGATTGGCTTGCCGAGTACTACGCCATCTTGGACTGTTCCGTGAGGACTGTCACATTCTGTATACCAGACTTGCCACAGTTTCAGTTCGTTGCAGAGCCTAGAGGAGAGCCGTTGTCTTGCTTGATGTCCTGCGCCGTTTAGGAGCCTGTTACAGCTTGTATTGATCAGTTGCCAGTTGTCTGTAACTTCCCCGACGTGTTTCAGGAGATTCTGGGGTTGCCACCTCGTCAACATATTGAGTTCCAGATTGACCTCATGCCCGGTACTGCTCCTATATCGAAGGCCCCGTACCGTATGGCACCGATGGAGTTGCGTGAGCTGCAGCGGCAGTTAGACGAGTTGTGTGAGTTGGGATTCATCCGTCCGAGTAGTTCTCTGTGGGGAGCGCCGATACTCTTCGTTAGGAAGAAGGATGACTCATAAAGGTTCTGCGTCGATTACCGTGAGCTCAACCGGGTCACAATTAAGAACAAGTAACCGCTCCCAAGGACAGATGATTTGTTTGATCAGCTGCAGGGTACACAGTTCTTTTCGAAGATTTACCTGCGTTCCGGTTATCATCAGATTCGTGTCCGAGAGGAGGATATTCCGAAGACAGCTTTCATGACGCGTTACGGTCATTTTGAGTTTCAGGTCATGTCCTTTGGACTGACCAATGCACCCGCGGTCTTCATGTAGTTGATGAATGATGTCTTTCGTCCATATATCGATCAGTTTATTGTGGTCTTCATCGATGATATTCTGATATATTCAAGGACCCGTGATGACCATATGCAACATCTGGAGATCGCTTTGCAGACCATCCGTGCCCACCAACTGTATGCGAAGCTGGAGAAGTGCGAGTTCTGGCAAGAGGATGTGAGATTCCTCGGTCATGTGGTGACGAGGGAGGGCGTCGCAGTGGGCCCCTTGAAGGTTGAGGCAGTGCGTCTGTGGGGCCAGCCCACGACTGCGTTTGAGATCCGCAGTTTCCTTGGTTTAGCGGGATACTATCGGCGTTTCATTGAGGGCTTTTCCCGTATTGCTGCCCCGTTGACCAAGTTGACTCGGAAGGGTGTAGATTTTATTTGGACAAACGTATGTGAGCAGACATTCGTGGAGCTGAAGGACCATCTGACGTCCGCTCTTGTCCTCACTCTTCCCTTTGGGAGTGATGGATTTGTTATATTTACTGATGCCTCACGTATTGGTTTAGGTGCTGTCCTGATGCAGCACGGCAGACCTGTGGCTTATGCATCTCGTCAGCTCAAGGTCTATGAGTTGAACTACCCCATGCACGATTTAGAGCTGACAGCAGTTGTCTTCGCATTAAAGGTGTGGAGGCATTATCTTTATGGGGTCAGGTTCGAGCTCTTCTCTGACCACAAGAGCTTGAAGTATCTATTCTCTCAGTCCGAGCTGAACATGAGGCAAAGACGTTGGATGGAGCTTCTGAAGGATTATGATTTTGACCACCAGTACCACCCAGGCAAGGCGAACGTGGTGGTGGATGCCCTCAGCCATCAGCCACGAGGCCTGGTGGCACACATGATGATTCAGGAGTGGAGGATGCTTGAGGATATAGCAGAGTACGACTTCGATTTTGGTTTGCAGTCTTCTATTATTCAGCTATCGAGCCTATCGATTCAATCCTCTCTTGTCGCAAGGGTGATCGAGGCTCAGCAGACAGATGAGTCGTTACAAGAATACCGAGTAGAGGCAGCATCTGAGAGTCAGACAGATTGGCAGATTGGTTCTAATGGTGGACTTCGCTTCAGAGACCGATTATGTGTCCTGGATATTCCTAAGTTACGCAGAGATCTTATGACCGATGCACATCGATCGCGGTTTTCTATCCACCCTGGCTATCAAGCCTGTCGATTCAGTATGAGTTGCGAAGATGTATCGTGATATGAGGAGAGTATTTCTGGGCGGGGATGAAGCGCCAGATCGCTAGTTTTGTGGCCGAGTGTGACACATGCCAGCGTGTCAAGGCCGATCATCAGAGAACTCCTGGTCTATTGCAGCCGTTGAGCGTCCTGATGTGTAAGTGGGAGCACGTATCTACCAATTTTATCAGCGCGGTCATGATGCCATCTGGGTCGTCGTTGATCGTCTGACGAAGTCGACACATTTTCTTGCGATTTGTGCGACTTGGCCTTTGGACCGGCTTGCGAGATTATTCATCGAGGAGATCGTGAGACTGCATGGCGTTCCAGTCTCGATCGTTTTTTAACGAGACCCGAGGTTCACGTCTCAGTTCTGGAGGAGCTTTCAGAGAGCGATGGGGTCTGTTTTGCAACTCAGCACCGCGTATCACCTGCAGACCGATGGCCAGACTGAGAGGGTAAACCAGATCCTTGAGGATATGCTTCGGACCTGCGTGATTGACTTCGGGGGTAGCTGGGATGAGCATCTGCGATTGATTGAGTTCATATACAACAACAGCTATCAAGCGACCATTTGCATAGCTCCTTTTAAGGCATTGTATGGCAGACCGTGCAGATCTCCGAGTTGTCGGACTGAGGTTGGAGAGCGGCGTCTCCTAGGTCCCAAGATTGTACAGGAGACATTATAGGCTATTGATATCATCAGGCAGAGGATGCGTACAGCTCAGAGCCGGCAGAAGAATTTTGCTGATCGCCGGCGTCGTCCCTTGGAGTTTGATGTAGGGGACCATGTGTATCTCAAGGTCTCACCCATGAAGGGCGTGGTTCGATTTGGAGCGAAGGGCAAGCTTGCCCTGAGATTCATACGACCTTTCGAGATCATTGAGCACATTGGCGCCGTGGCCTATCGGCTTGCCTAACCATCTCAGCTGCCTGGCGTCCACAACATTTTCCATGTCTCTATGTTGAGGAAGTGTGGGTCAGACGTAGTCCCTGTTATTGATTGGCAGCCGCTAAAGGTTCGTGAGTACGCTTCTTACATTGAGCAGCCAGTTCGTATCCTTGATCGAAAGGAGCAGGTCCTTCGGACCAAGGTCATTCCCTTGGTGAAAGTTCAGTGGGGTCACCATTCTGTTGATGAGGCATCTTAGGAGCGCGAGGCTGAGATTCGAGAGCACTATCCCTATCTTTTTGAGGATTGAATGTATGATGTATCCTTTATACTGTCTCTGATTATATATATCGACGTCGTGTTTCCTCTCCTATTATGAGTTATGTTTGCTTGCAATGACTATGTAAATTTCGAGGATAAAATTTTTATTTGGAGGGGAGAGTTGTAAGACCTGTATCCTAGTCCATACCGTTCCGTTGGCTTCTGCGGTCCTTCTGGTCGAATTTCGGCAATTCTCGACCCGTATCCGACGATTTCGATCGATCCTAAGCCGAGTCTTGCATACCAAAGTCGGCTCGATTCGAAACTTGTACACTAGCAACCGCGCCGTCGCCGCGGTTCTAACGTCGCAACTCGCGCATCGATCCGATACCCAGGGTAGAAGATGTCGGCCTGCGTTTATTTCGAAGAAACACCCCGCGTTGCAAATCTCGAGGGAATCTCTACAACAAGTCCCATTAATCAACCATAAATGCATCCCTTACCCAAGTACAACCACCCCTCCTCCTTTTTCCACAAGTCAAACCTCTCTCTCCCTCACCATCCCTTTCTTTAAAAACTTCAAACTAAACCATCCCTCTTTTACCCATTTTTCAAACCACACCATACCATCCATTCTTTTTCTTATTTTATTCCTTTATTCCATTTTCTTAAGCTCTCTCCCAAGCAACCCAAGACACTCCATACGTCCAAGCTTCCTTCTCCCTCCCAAGTGTGGTCCACCTTCTCATCTTCCATCTACACCTTCTCATCTCCCATCTCAACCATCCAAACCCCATCATCCACCGTCCAAGGCGAAGGCAAGGAGCATTGGAGGCCAAGGGAGCAAAGAGGAGGCTTAGAGGTGGGCGATCCACTGTTAAATCTTTTTTTTTTTCCTTATGGTCCACATGTTGGTGGGACCCGTTGTGATGTATTGGATGTATCAATGAGGGCCTATAGTGGCGGGGTCCCTCTATTGCACCGTGGATTTCTCTCTCTTTCTCTTTTTCTCATCTTAGAATGTAGTGGGCCCCACCAAATTACCTATTTCATCCATCAGATGGGGTGACCCACCACATTTAGGAGATCCCATATTCCATACATATATATATACATATATATATATAATATAATATATTATATATATATGTGTGTGTGTGTGTGTGTGTGTGTGTGTGTGTGTACCAACATGGTGGGCCACGTCCACGTGGGACCCACCATGATGTCTGTGAGCATCCACGCTGTCCAGCGTCTCTGGACTCTGGACGCTGCTAGTAGCTAACATGAAGTGTGAACTAACACGGATGTACTAACAAGCTACCCATAATGGCTTTGGGAATGGGAGTTCAAGTAAGCCCCACCTTGATGTTTATGCATGATCCAAGCCCTCCATCCCAACCCTTGCATCATTTTAGGCGTTGAGCCGAAAAATGAGACCGATCCAATTATCTGGCGGGCCGTGGCATTGAGAATGCTAGTATTTTCCGTTAAAACTTGGGAAAATGATTGCTGGGGTCCACAAGAAGCTTGGACCCACCTGAAACTTGGTTTGGACCCCTAATTTTGTGGGACACATACAATGGACGGGGTAGATCTGGTTAATGTGGGTCCCACCTAGGAAACATAAATAAATATATATATATATATAGCATGCACTTGCTACCTTGACGTCTAGAGGAGTCTGGTCGTCCAATGTTAAAAAAGGGTGGGCCCCATTGGCCCCAGTTGTGGACCCTACCATGATGTATGTTCTACATCCATGCCGTTCATTTAATAGGTCCTCTTAAATGATGCGTTGGCTCCAAAAATCAGCCATAAACAGTTCTTGGATGGCCCACACCATCACCATTCATGCGATGGTATGCCAAACCACATGGAATCAAATGCTGGGGTCCACATGCAGCTTGGATCCACCTGAAACTCGGTTTGGACCCTTAAATTGGTGGGACACACACAATGAATGGGTTGGATTGGTGAACTATATCACGGTGGACCCTAAGACCTAGTAACCGTACCAAAAGTTAGGTTGGCAAATAAACATTGTAGTGGCTCTGTCCACGTGACCTTTCAAGAGGGTGGATGGAAAATGAATGTTACAGTGGGCCCTTGCTCACGTGACCCTATCAACAAGTTGGGTGGCAGACAAACATTATGGTAGGCCCCATGTACATGTGGCTTCATCAATAGACTGGATGTAAAATAAGCATTTTGGTGGACCACGTGCTTGGGACCCACCACTGATGTATGTTGTATCCACGCCATCCATTCACCACCTAGACGGGTGGAGTCCACCATAAAAAAATGTTTGTACCCACATCGTCAATCCATGAGGCCCATCATGATGCATAGGTTACATCCAAAGCCGTCCAACCATTTGTTTTAGATCATTTTGAGGCTTGAGACTAGACATCAGGCAGATCTAGTTGTTTAGTGGCCCATTTATATGCATAGGGCCCATTGTTGTAGCTCATTTAATGTACATATGGCCCATGTGATTAGGCCCATTTTGATTTATTGGTAGTCGTCCATTAAGACCCACCACGGTATGTGTAAGGCCCAATCTGACCGGGCCCATTCGGTCGGCCCATATGACTCGACCCATTTGATTGACCCATTTGACTAGGTCCGATTGATATACATGAGGCCCATATGACTTGACCCATTTGAATCGGTCCACCTGATTGGTCCATTGGATTGACCCATTTAACTATACGAGGCCCATTCCTATGCGATATCCCGCCATGATTTATATTATGATATTCAAGGTAAGCCGTGCCTTGAGAGCAATGATGGTTTGATGTCCACATTATAAGGATGATGTTGGTTCAAAGTCTGCATTGTCACTCTCCCAAAGGCCCACTGATAGGCCCATATTTGTAGTCTGCAGGCCGTTTAGGCCCATCTTTGTTTTGAGCAGAGCCCATTATCATATCATAAGTTTAGTGCCGTCCCATGATTCATGATCATACGCATCATATGTATGCTTGAGATGAGGAGTGACTGATCATAGCATATGCCTTTGGGCAGACTGTTTACGGGCTCCCTGATAGGCGGAGTTACCTACATGAGCGCGTGCCTCACGTAGGATGGTTGCATGACTGATAGTGTGATACATGCACTTGCATTTGTGTGATTGTGATATGCCCTAGCAACATCAGGGCCATAGCCTCCATAGACACACCATGGATGGCTGGTTGGATACTGGAAACATTGTTCTAAGCAATTGGGGAGGCATAGATGTCCCTGGGTGAAAGTCCTTGAACCCGATGGTACCAGAAGATGACTCCAACGTTGAGACTGAGTGGATATATGAGCGCACGAGGGCCGAATACCAGGAGGCTGCATCTCCCACTATGTCGTGGTCGGTTGGAAAGCGGTGTGACCTTACTCGCCCCAAAGAAGGGGGCAATATTAGGCTGAGTTTGACCAGCTCATGAATGGGTCCGCTTTTGACGTGCCGGATAGGTATTGGCAGACTATTGGCTAGGCGGATAGTGAGGTTTCTTATGCTTACTTGGACTGTGCGGCTAGGAGATGGCAGTGCCATTTGGAGTGTATTAAACCCCGGTAATTTTCCTGAATAAGAATTGTATTGGTATATGATGAGGATTGTCATGCTTGAGCTACATCTTGCATCGCATGGTCTTGACATGACCGATAACATTCATATCTTACACCGCATAGCCTTAGTACGGCTGATTGCATTCATGTACTTATCAACATGATCTCGCATAACCCTGACCTTGCATTCTGAGCACGCTCATATCACGCACACACTTACACCGCCCTCTAAGCTTTCTATAAGCTTATGCACGATTGATGCGTGCAGGTGACGCCAGGATGCAGCCGTAGCTTCGCTGTAGTTGGAGCGTGCAGTCGAGCTTTTGGAGTTTTGTTATTAGTACTATCTTGTATTTCCCCTTTTATATGCATTGTACTTAAAGTTTTTGATCATAGTGGATTTTGGGATGTGTTCTTGTGGTTATTGTTCGTGGGTTATGCTCATTACGAATCAAATCATGTTTGAAATCCTCTTTGTGGGATCCCAGAATCGGAACCTGGTAAATTGGTGCCGGGAGCTGAGAATGGGGTTCTACGAAGGCTGTCGGCGCCGGATTCGGCAATTGGGAATTTTGTGAGCTCGGTTTTCGAGTTCGGGGCGTGACAATAATCGGCCTCGATGATCAGCATCGGCCTCGATAATCAGCATCGATAATTGACACCAATAATCAGCATCAATAATCGACACTGATACAACATTGATAATCGGCACCGATAATCAGCATCGATAATCGACCTCGATAATCGGCACCAATAATCAGCATCGATAATCGGTACCGATGAGAATGGGCCTAATAAGGCCTAATGGAAGGTCACAATGTGGACATTCAACCATCATTGCCCATCAATGTGGACATTCAACCAATATTGCTCCCAAGGAGTGACCCTCATAGGGCTAAACATATAGTGGGGCCATGGCCTCACATAAGGGCCTCCCATACAATCACAATGGGCCTCATCACATGGGCCTCATATGCATCAAGTGGGCCGCTTTGCATGGGCCTCATATAAATCACAATGGTGCCGCATCACATGGGCCTTACACATCGCAATGGGTCGCTTCTCATGTGCCTAATACACATCACAATTGGCCGCATCACATGGGCCTGATATATATCACAATGGGCCTCTTCTCATGGGCCTCTCATATAGTACAATGGACCTCATATACATCATCATGGGCCGTATCACATGAGCTTCATATACAACACATTAGACCTCACTCATGGGCCATATATGCATCACATTGGGCCTCACTCATGGGCCTAATATACATCACATCGGACCTCATCAAATGGGCTGTAAATGCATCATATTGGGCCTCAACATATGGGCCAATATATATCACATCGGGCCTAATCAAATGGTCCCCAAATACATCATATTGGGCCTTGCTGAATAGGTCACAAATACATCACTTGGGTCTCATCAAATGGGCCTCTCATACATCACAATGGACCTCATATACATCAAGTGGGCCACATCCATGGGGGCCGTACCAATGGTCGACATAGATATACAAAACATACATCACGGCGGCCGCACAAATGGACGGCATAGATATACAATATATACATCACGGTGCGTCCCACGGTACGTCCAGATGGACGGTGCTAATGTACAACGCATACATTAAGGTGGGTCTCACCTCAGAAAATGGATGGGTGGTGTGGTGAACAAATACATACATCAAGGTGTGCGCTTCACAGCACACACATACGTTGCAAGGGGGGGGGGGTCTCACCATCCTGGACAGATGGACGGTGTGATTGAAAGCCACATACATCAAGGTCGACAACAGAACTTGCTGACATCACTGTAGTGGACCCACCATCCTAACATTGGACGGTGTGGATATAAAATCAATACATTAAGGTGGGTCCCACCCCCACACGTGTGGGGTGGGCCCACGTCCAATTCAAATGAATGGTATGGATGCAACATATACAACAGCGTAGACTCCACCGTCCAGCCTATCTGGACGGTGTGGAATGAAACACATATATCATGGCTGGCCCATGATCTATACGGCCAGGATGGGACGGGCCTGGATGTACAACACATCATCAGGTAGTCCCACTTGGATGGTGAGGATGTACGGTTGCAATATAACACGTACCTCATGGTGGAGGCCGACATACCTTGACGTCAGCAGCTAAATAGCTAGGTGAGATACACTAGCTGATCCGCTTTTACTGCAGGTGGGTCTCGCGTGGGGCCCACCATAATATTATATACACACACACACACAAAGAGGTGGGTCACACCGTCCAGGAGGTTGGATGGTGTGGATCATCCACATGCCTCACGGTGAGATCCGCAGAACTTGCTGACGATATACAGGAGCTGTGGCTGCTGGGACTCACCGTCCAGGAGGTCTAGACAGTGTGAGTACACCACAAACATCAAAGGTGGGTCCGCGTGGTGGCCCACCAAAGACTTGGATCGGCTAATATTTGTGTTTTCCTCCAATTAGGCCCGTCCAAACAAACTGTCAGGTGGGCTCACTCGATGGATGACATGGATAAAATACATGAAATTGCGTTAAAGACCTCTTAGTAGAAGTGGGAACAGGTCAATTGGTCCTAGAGGGGGTGAATAGGACTTTATAAAATTTTTATGATGATTTAAAATCCTGTTATCATAATCCTGATTTAACAGACTCCGATTAAGATGACCCCAATTTAACTTCAATGGCTTCCAAGCCACATAGAGGATCCAATCATAAGACTATTCAGTATTTAAACAGTATGCAAGCTTAGTATATGATGAATGAAAGATACGACTATGTGTGTGTGTGGGATGTGATTCTTATCAGTTCTAAATAATCATGTGAGCATGCTTTTTGAGAACATTCAAAGTAAACATAAATAGTAAGATAAAAATATCAATCCCAAACACAGTCGTTTATAGTGGTTCGGCTACATGCCTACTCCAGTTCCGGCGGATGCACTCAACCCTTGAGTGTACTGGATCTCACTAACGGAGGTTTCAAATCAGGTTCACCTCAAACGAGTACAACCTACACAAAGTTGACTCTAGGACCTACATAAGGTACCTAACATGTCTCCACGAGACACAAGTTTATACCCCACACAGAAGCAAGGGTCAACACACATCACCCAGGTTTTATGCCCTACACAAGAGCAAAGGATTCACACAAAGAACCTAGGGTTTTAGGCCACAGGCCAAGGATTCACACAAGGAACCTAGATTTTATGCCCTACACAAGAGCAAAGGTCAACACACAGTTCCTAAGTTTTAGGCCACACAGGCCAAGGACCTACACTAAGGACCTAAGTTTATGCTCACTTAGAGAAAGGGTCAACACACAACACCCACATATATTCTCCCGTCGGAGGCCTCCTATGAGGACTTGAAAGGGGGAAGAATCACCTGTGACCCAATCCTACACAAAAGAATGATCAGTAGGGTCTTTGGACTTTAACGACTTACAGATAAGTAGATGAACCCCATTAACCACGTTGATGAAGATCTCCTCCTTTGATGACGAAGAATCTTCAGCTCCCTTGATCTACAACACTTATGATGCTTTAATGTAAGATGACGGGGTTGGGTCAAGGTTATGTTGGAATCCTACTCTATTAAATGTTTTCCTGTTTTAGAGACAGAGATATTCTAAACATCTAAGCATTCAAGGTATCCCAGCTCAATGATTTGTCATTAAGGTGGTAGCTGAATGATCCTTGAATGCGGAAGTTCATTCCCCAATCCACTCTATTGAATGTCAATGATGAGGGTGGGTTGGAGGATGAACTCCCATGAGAAAAAGAGCTTAGGGTAAATAGTATGTAAGACTCTCTCAAGGCTCTCTCTATTTTTCTCACTACAACAACCAATAGCAAGCTCTCCTTAAATAGGCAAAGAGATCCAACGGTAATGAAATAGTCAGATTTTTTACAGAGTTTGATATCATCGAGCCATCTTCGATATCATCGAACGTATACTTTCAAAGACATCGTGGGACGGATCGATGATATGAACTCTTCTGACAATCACAGTTGAATCTCTTATACATAGATCGATCATATCGAACATGCTTCGATGTCATCAGATTTCGAACTACCGATTTCATTGACCCACGATTCGATTCCTCGACAATGAAAAACAGGAGAGCAGGCTAAGATTTGAGACAACTGGCTTTGATATTATCGATCCTCCCACGATGTCATCGATATTCAAATGTCGATGATATCGATACCTAGTTCGATTCATCAATCTTTTATAGAAGATTTTCCTATAAGCTTGCTGGACACTCTGTTGTCCAAATTCGATGATATCGACCTAGATTCGATATGATCGATATTTGAATATCAATATTATCGAGGGAGTATCGATTCCTCGAATCATTTAAAGAGGATTTTCCTAAAAAGCTTGTTGGATAGTTTGGTCCAAAATTGATAACATCGAAGGTCCATCGAGATCATCAGAGTTTGAATTCTGAGGATATCGAGGCTTCCTTTGAGTCATCGATAAATGTATGATTTGCCTTAGAAGCTTGCTGGACACAAACAAACCAGAATTCGATTATATCAAGCCATCTCGATGATCTCGGTATTTGAATGTCGATGATATCTATTGTTCCATCGATTCATCGATAATTTTGTCCAGAGATCAAGTTGGTTGCTGGACACAAGTAGTCCTCAATTCGATGATATCGATTGCATTTTGAGGATATCGATACTGGTGTCCGATCTCATCGAGGTGATCTCGATATATCGATAAAAGCTGAAAACTTAGAGATTTTCCTGATTTTGCAAAATAGTTTTCATACTTTAAACCTATGTTGTTCTATCCATTTTTAAAGATTTTATATACCTAGGTGTTTTGGGATATGGGATGTGAGGCTAAGTTTACCTCTGATGAGTTCGGAGCACACATCTAGTTGAGGTAGACGCTTGAATGATCTTCCTATGGGGCTTACTTGACTTACTGACTCAACACTCACGCTAATTAACAAACCAGTACACTTTCAATACATACTTCATGGTGGGGTCCATCCGGGTGGGCCACACGACCACATCATCACCAAAAAAAATGAAAGAGAGAGAGAAAGAGAGAGGCGGCGTAGTGGAGGGACCCCGCCACTATGGGCCCCCTTTTTTAAAAAACAAATACATCAAAATGGGTCCCATCACAAGTGGGCCCTCAAAAGAAAATCAACGGTGGATCACCCACCGATTGCAAATCTTCTAGGCTCCTTGATCTCCCGAGCTCCTAAGCTTCCTCTTTGATGGAGGATGATGAGAGTTGAAGGGTTGGTTGGTGAGGATCTTGGGGTAGGAAGTGGGCTACACCATAGCTTCTCCATGGGAAGCTTGGACGTCCTCTCCTTGGGAGTATCTTGGGAGATGGACTTGAGAAGAGAGAGAGAGAGAGAGAGGTGATGTAAGAGTGAGTAATGGGTGATGGGTGAGTGTAAGAAAGGGATGGGTGGAGAGAGAGAGATTTGACTTTGGGAATGAGAGAGGGATGGGTTGTGTACTTGTTGTACTAGACTTAAGATTGATCGATTGATTTGATGTTTGGTAGAGATTCTCTTGAGCGGCGTTTTCCTTGAAATAAACGGGGGCCCACATCTCCTGGCTTGGGTATCGCATCGGTGCGCAAGACATGGCGTTGGAACCCCGGCGACGGTGCGGTCGCAATGGTACAAGTCTTGGGTCGAGCCGACTCAGGTTGACAGGGTGTAACTCAGGAGGAATGACGTTAGGTCGCTCGTAAACGCCGATTACAGATCGCGACTCACCAGAATTTGAAAGGGAGGACTGAGGGAGTCTACGGAATGGTATGGACTCGGATACAAGTCTTACAGTGCTGAAAGGAAAATTCATAAATAACGAAATCTCCAAAGTGATCTGCCACAAGCTCTTGCCTCAATGCTGCTACGACCTAACGTCACCTGCAAGCAACGGTCGTGTATAAGCTTATAGAAAGCTTAGAGGGTGGTGTAAGTGTGTGCATAAGATAAGTACCAAGCACACAAATATCAGTGTAAGCGGAATATTGACAAGTCTATAAGTCATATAATATCAGAGTGTGCAATGCAGATCGGCTATGCGAACGCGGAGTCACGTGAACTAAATATCAGATGTCGAGGATGCAATACAATATATAATTCCTGACGAACCACGATTACCATCAGCCTCATCTAGGCCATATAAATGTAGAAACATATCAACACAAATGCCATATGCCGTGGATGTAATGCAATATGCAGATCCTGGCAAGTCCATAATACCATCAACCTTATTCAGGGTATGCAATACAGAAGCATAGTAAACCAAAATGCTGTGCTGAGGATGCAATGCAATATGCAGTTCGAATGAAATGACCAAGCTGGAGTGTGACATTGGGATGATAGTACGTTGTATCGCAAGTTGTGGGGTTCATCACAAGGGGCTTCTATCCAAAACTGGCCCATACCTGATTTGGATAGCTGGACATAATGTGGTAAACTCCTGATCTCAGGTTAGTCGAGTACCCAACCGAAATCGTGGCCATTGCGAGGGTACACATAATGATCTAGTTACGCACCACCAGCCCGAGTGGATAGTGAATGAATGAATGAATGAAATGCTGAGTACGCAACTTCTACTTAGTAAGTCCACATATCAGTACCGTACATATCTAGAATCATCACTGGGGTCTAGTACACTCCACACTGGCCGTCGCCTCCCTAGTTGCACAACCAAGTGAGTGAAAGAGACCTCACCACCCCTTACCCATGTCGGCCCGGCTCGTCGGTAGCGGACCCACTCATGAGCTGGTCAAACTCAGTCTAGCTTATAGCTCCCTCACTCGAGCGGATAAGGCCACACCCCCTTCCAACCGACCACGACATAGAGGGAGACACGGCCTAACGGTATACGGCCCTCATGCGCTCATGTATCCACTTGTTCTAGACATTGGAGTGTCACTTGACCACGAAGGTTTAGGGACTTTCACCCATGAACATCTAACGTGCCCGGATGCTCGAACCAAACATTTCTGGCGTCCCAACTGGCCATGCATGACATTCTTGTGGAGGCCATAGCCATGATGTCGCTAGGGTGAATAGTGGTCATATCACAAAATGCGAGATGCACGAGTCATACTATCCAGTCATGCATCAAACCTGCACATACCACGCACTCATGTGGGGCAACTCTATCTTGCAAGGAGTCCTCTAAATATCTCAGCCCAACGGTAATGCTATGATCAAACATTCCATACAACAGGCATACAAATGATACGTATGAATATGTGTCATGATGTAATATTAAGCATGTTCTCAGTGTGTCCTACTAGACTATGTACACTAGCATGATTATCAGATATAAATAATAATCGGCTTTAACCAGTATATCACATAAAAAGAGTAGGAGCGAAACGACATGCCCCTTTTACAACTATAGGAGTCCATGTGGTATGTCCTATGTTAGACTAATGTTAGCCTCCCAGGTACTAATATATCATGTATCCCAAGATGGGGTCCACTGGAAGGATGACGGATCTAACCCATATATCGAGATAGGCTCTACACAGTGGATATACTAAATCTGGTACCACATATTCTTCCATCTACGGTAAGAGGTGATGGTGTACTAACGTCAAGGATAGGCCTCACACTTGTCCCAAAGAAGTAAATGGACAGTGTGGATGATATATACGTGACACCGAGGTCCTAGCAACTGGATACAAGGATAAGATATGTCTCATGGGGCGAGTCAAGTAGGTGTACCATAAGGTGAGTTAAGAGGGTGAATCTATGTACAATAAGTGGGCTTCCTCACCCTCTCTATCATGTAATAAGTTGGGCTTTCCTACGGGGAGCCTGATACGTATACAAGGTGGCTTGGTGGGGTCCATACATCTAGGACTATGTAACCCTACAAACGTGTCGGTAGTTCACCCATCATCTAAGTGGGCCTCGGTTTGGGTCACTAAGCTTAGGCAAACCCATGCATCTAGGTGGATCACGTTACTATGGAAGGCCTGATACAAACCACAAGGAGGGCTCCAAAGCTTGGGGTAGTCTTACAGGGTATGGTAGAAAGTATTATTTATCAAATGGGGGCCCAATGGTTTGGGGTAACCCAACAAGGGAAAAATGGGTATCACTAACATTAATGGGGGCCCAAAGGTTTGGGATAGCTTAATAAGGGAAGGTGGGTAATATAATCATCGATGGGGGTCCAATGGTTTGGGGTAAGCCCAATAAGAGGAGATGCGAATGGGCCTAACAATGAGCCTCAGGGAGATTACGTGGACATTTACCCAGCATTACTCCTAAGGTAATGGGCTTAACTACGGGCCCTAGGGAGGATTTCAACGGTGGACATTTAACCACTATTGTCTCCTAGTGTGCGGTCCACTTGGGATTTGAATTTAACTCTCTATGGGGCCCATGACCTTTATACAAATCAGGGAAATGGATGGACATCGTGTATGTAACACATACCTCATGATGGGTCTCATAAGGCAGCCCCATGGTGGGCATATAGCCCATAAATCAGGGTGGGCCTCTCAAGGCAATGGGGCCCATGACATCAGAGAAATGGATGAACAGTATGAATATAACACATACATCATGGTGGAATCACTCATCACAATTGGGCCTCATAAGGGCATTGTATACATCACATCGGGCCTCACACAAGGGCTACATATACATCACTTGGGCCTCATACATGGGCTGCATATACATCACAATGTGCCTCATACACGGGCCGCATATACATTGCAATGGGCCTCATTACATGGGCCGCATATACATCACATTGGGCCTCAAACACGGGCTGCATATACATTACAATGGACCTCATATGCGGGCCGCATATACATCACAATGGGCCACATCCATGGGCCTCAAATACATCATATTGGGCCTCACCACATGGCTGCAAATACATCACATTAAGGTGGGCCCTGTTGTTTCAAACAAGAAACAAATGCATTTGATTTGGGGATTTCATTCACTTAATGATAGATAAAAGAAGATAAAGAAGATAATCACATCATTATTTCACTCTAAGTTCTTTACATCCTTTTTTCTCCTTTGATTCCAAAACAGAATGTTCATGACTTGTAATAGAAAACAAATATTTAGAAATGCCATATGTTAAAGACTGTTGTGCGCTGAACACTGCTGTGCGCTAAGTATTATTGTGAACTGGACTGTTATGGGCTCGGCCTGTTTCGCGCTCGGCAGTGTTGTGCGCTCGACAGTGTTGTGTGCTCCCGCTTGTTGTGCGCCAATAGCGTTGTGCACCGCACATAACTTGTCCAGCACAATGAATGCGGACTCTACCTCTCTCTTTTTGAAATCTTCTCCTCTTCCTTGATTAAATGCTAATGACCCCCTACTGAGGGGTCATGGGGTATTTATAGCCTTCTCATGCGTGTGAATATGCCACGTAGTCATTGTGTGGTATCCTTTGTGCACCAATTCCATTGTGCGAACTCCATTATTCGGATTCCGTTGTGCGAACTCCACTGTGCGGATTCCTTTGTGCAAACTCCACTGTGCGGATTAACTCCTTTCGGCGCACAACATCACCTGTGCACAATGATCATCTGCGCACAATGGTGATCTGCGCACAATGACCATCTGTGCACAATGATCACCTCGCACAATGATCACTTGCTGTCTTTCTCTCTCTTTTTATGCCTCAACATATGCCCCATTGATCCTGCATTTTTTATTTTTATCTACAAAATAAATAATGCAGGATCAAATATTTCAGTTATTCTAATCAATTTAGCTTTCCTTTTCTTCGTTGTGCGCTTCATATAATTCTTTGACGCACAACATTCTAGCGCACAATGAGTTGCGCACAACCAATTTGCGCACAAAGTTCCGCACAACCGGCAAGAGCTTGCCTATAAATACAGGACCTCCACTCTCCCCTTTCACTTCATTTTCCGCCAGTCTTGCCCTCTTTACGCGTTGAGCCTTTCTGCGCATAACACCTCTTGCGTACAACATTTCTCTACGCACAACACCTCTCTGCGCACAACAAGACTTAGTGCTCAAGGACAGGTAACACACAATGATTTACGCACAATGTTTTGCGTACAACGACTTGCGCTTAATGTAGACTTGGACTCAAATTTACTTGCCCTTTTCTTAGCAAGCTTTTATACCTCTCCTTTAACTTAATAAACTTCTTTCCCTGATTTTAACTTGTTTATCGACTCTTGTATAGATTTCCGATGGCTAGCTCAAAAAGACCTCTTGCCTCTCCAAGTACTGTTGGGTCCTCTGACTCGCAATTAGCTGAAACCTGTAGTCAGAAAAGACCCAGGTCTGCTGAAGGTTATTCTTCCTTTTTCAAAGAACCAACTCCTGTCATTGTCAACTTTGCTGATCGTATCCAGCGCATGTCTGACCACATCCGCACGACTGTACTAATGAAGGAGATAGAGGGACCCCCAACTGCAGGAGAAGAATCTGATTGGGACAACTGGTTGAAATCCACAGCCAATTTTTGCACAGACGACACTCATCTTTCTGCTGCTAAAGCTTCTCCTGCTCCGGCGATTTTGAAGAGAATAAGAGAAAAGAGTAAAGATGAAGCTTTTCAAGAAAAGATTCGGGAACACAACCTGAGGTGTTTCCAGAATGCCCAGGATTCAATCAAGTGAAGTGCCGAGGCGATCAAATTTCGCAACCCCTATAAAGAAGAGACTATTACTATCCCTTTGCATCTTTAGTGACACCGGTCCATAATTTAAAGTGAACCGACCGACTATATGACCCAAAATAGGCTCTGTATGTGTCAAATTGGGTGATCAAAGAGCCGTAACTCCTCGAAGGTTATCTCACAGAGAAAGGCTTAGTCCAAAAGACCAGGCAGATAAGATATATGTGCTTCCTCACACCATGTTACAATCCCCACTCCTTATTCCTCACTCATTTCTTCAAAACGATTCAACAACGTTTTCGTGATCGCGACTCCCTATGGGGTAGAGAAGAATTTAGGACACGGGGTCTTTGGACTGATTGTCCGTATTATAGTGCATGGACTAAAGTGATCTTGAAGAAGTACGAAAATGTCCTTATTGCAGCAAAGATATATCATACTATAGAAGCCACCTCAGAGTTTTTTCAAAAGGACACGATGATTTATAAGGGCTTTTTGAAGTACTGGTCTTCCACTACAAATTCTTTCCATCTTCCGGTTGGAGAAGTAAGCATCACCTTGTGGGACCTATATAGGACAGATGGCCTGCCTATCTCCAGATATTTACTAGATGAATACGTTCCCATGAACGAGGAATTTGCCTATGTTGCTCCCAACAGAACGCCTAAGATTACAACATCAACGATTGAACTTTTCCGTGAAATGTCTTATTTCGCTGACGTCCATAAGATATCCCCTCTTCAATGGCTTGCACATTTTTCCCGATACTTGGTGTAGTGTTCTAACATTTTTCTTATCTTTCAGACGACACTTGCCTATAGATATTAAATTGCTAATCCAACTTTCTTCCCCCCTTTTATCAAGTTCCCTGGCAGCCATTGTGCCGAACTGGAAGCCAATCGCAAAACGATAAAGGGCCCGACCGAATTCACCACTGAAACTAAATTAACCACTTTCTTGGTTTATTGGTTATGCTTAGTCATGCTTCCTAGCTCGAAAAGTTCAGACTCTATTCAACCAACCTTATTTGTGGCGGTAGGCTCAATGGTGGAAGGTAGAAAAAAAATTCTCTGGCCCCTCCTATCTTATGCTCGTTATATAGAGCTTTCGGTCATGCGGCGATGCACTGCTCAAGCCCAGTAATATGAGTTTCATCTTCTTTTACTCCATGGCACTATTTCTCCGAATGACTTGGCATTTATTTTTCCTGGACTTACAATGACCCGGAGAAGGCTTATGTCCATCCTGATCATCTACCCCTATGGCATTTCTTAAAGCGAAAGATGATAAAGAAGGGGTATGACGGGATAGTGGATAAAATTGACAATATGGAATCCATTGACTTCTTCCCTTTCTATTTGGATTACAAAGTTGAAGACAGAGATATTGAGGATAACAATAACTTGGAACCCGTTGAGAGAACCTTCTTTCTTTGTATTCATTCTTGCAGTCTTCCCATGCGAGAAGGAGTAGAGTTCTGGCGAGAACCATACTATCCGAGTTGATTTCCCAGACAATTTGGGTATGATTAAGCTATGCCCCAGGCAGGGGAGGAGGTCACACAAATAATGAGAAGCTATGGAGTCGGCCCCTATAATTAGGCTTTAATATGGAAGCAGCTCTTAACAAGAAATTTTGGCTTTCGATTTCTTCTCCCAGGGTATAATCATCGAGTGACGGCTTCATATTCCTGGATGCGGTGGTGGGCGCATCATTACTACTTGGTGCACAACTGTTTTTCGGTGTATCTGCCTATCTGGGTTCCTCCTCCACCCTTGAGGAACTATAGGCTGGAGCAAGGGATTGGATATTTTAACGAGAAAGATCAGGCCGCTATTCCAGGATAACTTTGTCGTAAAATTTCTGTAGAAGAGCCCATCAGAGAAATAAAGCCTCCGAATACTCTAGAAGGATGGATTGCTTTTAGTTCTCCTTTAGATTTAATAAAACGGGGAGAAAGACTGGCCACTCCTCGCGATGAATTTGAAACTGCAGGCGGTATTCTGCCTTCCCCTACTCCTGAAGGAGGAGATCAACCTACACACCTTGCTCCCGTCATTCCTCCTACTAAAGAGCCTATCACTTCTACAATTTCTCCCACTATTGAACATACAACCACCATAGTTATCCCTGCCATGGGCCATGCAGCAACCACATCAAGTCGTGCTACAGTCATAACTTCTCCTGCCGCGCATCGGATTACTATTACTACATCTCCTATGACTCGCTTGTATGCTAAGTTATTGTCTCTTGAAGTTCTGGCATAACAGGTCCCTTTTCTTACTCAAAGTGCACGTCTTCTCCCCGTGAAGACTACTTATAAGGGAAAACAAATTATATCAGAGGAAGACAGTTCATCGAAATATTTAGCGAATACTGCAAGCAATGATACATCTTCTCCCACAAGCTTAACCAATGAGGGAGATGCTTTGTTAAATGAAGATACTGATGCTGAGGTGGATATTGGAGAAGAAGGCAATGTTAGAGCCGAGTCTCCGCTTCTTGATGCTCCAATCACTTGTCTGGATGCCTCTTATCCGATCACAGTGACTTCCCTAGATGAGGAGCAACTCGATTATGGAGCATCTGGTTATTCTCCCGGTGTAAATATCTTTCTTTCTTTTAATGCCTCATATTCTCCATGTATCGTGGAAAGCACCGATGTAGTTGCTCGCGAAACATCAACATTAAGGGATAAAGAGGGTCAATCATCCGAAATTCAGGCAATAATGGGAAATGTACTTCTTCCTTATAACACAGAAGAAACCTTGCCAATAGCCACCACAACATCTAATCCCCCCATTCAGACTGATAAGTCTCCTACTGTGCGTCCTCCTCTTATCCAGCCAGTACCCCGAAGTTTAAAATTTTTCTCTGATTCAGTTGACATCCCAACTCCGACTACTCTAGACTCGAGTACCGTAGGGGCTTTCTTTCAATGTTGCTGTGACTACAGAAACACCCAAATCTGTAGCACCTGCAACCTGTTCTGTTCAAGCTACTTCCACTGTTGCCCCTAGACCGAGTATGTATGTATCTTCTTTTTTCTTCTTTTTCTTACTTTTTATATATATATATATATATATATATATATATATATATAATATATATATATATATCTTCTTTTGAACTCATAATCTCTTCTTGTTTTTCTTTTAGCTTTGATTATGCCAACTCCAAGCGGGTCCAAAGGGTCTAACTCAGTAGCCATAGTTTTTGATAGACTCTCATTGGAAAAGGTGTTTCCTCTTATGCTGGGATTGTTCAAGAACGCAATTTCTGTTATCATCAGCGCTTTTAAAGATCCAGCCCAGTGGCATTTTTTGGACAGTGCCTTAGCCATTCTCACCCATTTGGCTCATCTGGCACACGTCAATGTTCAGTCTCTTCACGAATCCTTGTCACAGTTTTATGATTCCACCAAAAACTTAGAAGCAGTGCGAGGTATAGTCATTGCTCCAGAAATTTTGAATCGTCAGAAAGAATTGACACTACTTAAGGAGAAACTCTCTCGTTCAGATGATGTCCTTGCTAATTGCGATGTTGTTAGTTAATCTCTTCATGAGAAGTTGAAAGTTTTTGATAGAAATAAGGCGATCATTGATGATCAAATCGCTATTCTTGAGAGAGAGATTCTGCTACTGAAGGGTCAGAAAGAAGCAGAAGATTTAACCATTCGTCAAATCAAGGTGGAGCTTGAAATGATTACTCAAGTAGTTGGTATCGAGCAAGCTGAATAAACAAAGAATAGGGAGGCTGTTGCTTTTTTGGAATCAGAATTGGTTGGCATTCCTGATCAAGCCAGAATCATTCTTGAAGCTGAACGCATGACTGGTGCAGTACAATTTCAATTAAAAGAAGAATTGTAGCGTTACGTAGCAGTATTAAACATAGTTGAAGATCTGTAAGAATTGTATCTTTCATATAAATTCCTTTTGCGTTGTGATACATAAACAGATTGTGGTGTTTTATTTAGAGCAAAATGCATTCTTGATAATACAATCATCGATTTTGGGATACATGTTGATGCAATACTTTCATATTCATGCTTCGTTAATATTTATGCATTGTACGGTGACCCTATGTGATGTTTAATTTCAATGGGCGGAACTATTTCATTTCAAAGTTAGTTAGTTAGCTTTGCACATAGTTTAAGCTCTTGAGTAGTGGAGCAATCATAGTTTTTTATACTCATCAGTAGTTGGAGTCGGGTCTTATGCGAATGGTCTCTTTAACTCTCATGAGTTCTTTGGACTTATCGCGGCCGGTGAGTTCACAAACCGCAGTCCATCAGAGGGGCCCAATGAAGCAATCGGAACCGTGAACTCAATGAGATTTACACGCATGGTTAGCCATAGTAACTCTCTAGAGTTTGCGGGGCGCACAAGGCTACCTTCGGTACCAAGTCCAGGGCTGCCAATCCATCAATGAGGGGGTATTTTTATTGAGACCCTATCCTCATGAGTTAATACTGAAATCGAGCCAAGGACCTGGGGGGTCTTATTTTATTCCCCATTTTCCTTCATCTGTAAGTTCGGACCCATTCACAGGAGGGTATTTTCATCCTCGTCTATGAAGCTGTCAGAGAGCTTACAAACGGCATTGGTCTCATGCGTGACTGGTCGTTGAGGACTTCCGGCCTTTGAGGCTTTTTATCACTGGCTCCGTTTGCTGCCCGCATGGGTATGCACGTGATGTGGCCTATATGGACTTTTTAGGGCCGCTGGCTCCACACTGTTATCCCAGATAATATATAGGTCTTACGCGTAGTTGGTCGTATAAGGCTTGGCTAAGCTGCCTTAGACGGTGAATCAATAATTGATATATCGCTGTTGCTTGCTGTTGCCCATGATAATATGATGATATCTATTCTTTGTATCCAGCCAGCTTGGTGATAATAATCAATTTTGATAAGTAACTAGTAGTGACAGCGACGGCGGGGATTTTGTCGATGGTGAACAACCAATAATGACAACGATGACTGAGACTTTGATGATAGTGATATGTTTGAAAATTCACCTTTTATTCATCATTCATGAAGAAAGAATACAAGGCTCCGCCTTTAAAGGCTATTTCACCATTTCATTTGTGATTGCCCCCTTTTGATGTAGAAGAATTATCCTGATAATCTTCTTGATTAAAATCTCTCCCACTGTTAGGGATGATATTTCTTAATGAAGCGAGCATTGACCGGTACACTGATGCCTCGTCCGTCTTGATCTGTTACTCTGTATGCTCCATTGGAGTAGACTTCAGTTATGATATACGGTCCGTCCCACTTAGGGTTGAACTTGCCCCCTATTCTTCGAGTGACTACTATTGACCTTTTCAACATCAGAACTAGATCCCCTTTCTTGAAAGATAGGTGTTTAACCTTTTTATTGAAGGCAGCAGAAATCCTGGCCTGATATAACTGCAAGCGCTGCTGAGCTGCTAGTCTTTTTTCATTAAGCAGATCCAACTCTGTCAGCCGTATTCTTGCGTTCTCGTCATCTGTAATTGACTGATGCACTACTACCCTTAGTGAAGCGACTTGTATTTCGATTGGCACGATATCTTCTACACTATAAACTAACGAATACGGGGTAGCTTGTATCGTTGTACGATGAGTGGTCCTATAGGCCCATAGAGCTTCCTGCAGTTTTTCATCCCAGTCACGCTTATTCCCATTCACTGTTTTCTTCAGTATTTTCACAATTGTCTTATTGAACGCTTTTGCCAGCCCATTGGTTGGTGGATAATAGGGTGTTGAGAATGACTGATGAATTTTGAACTTAAGACATAACTTCTCCATGCCCCTGTTCTTAAAAGGAGTACCGTTGTCTGTGGTGATTTTCTTCGGGATACCATGGCGATATATTATTGCGTGTCAAATGAAATTAACAACATCTTTCTCTTTAACACTACACAACGCAATCGCTTCTGTCCATTTGGAGAAATAGTCCGTTGCTAATAGTATATACTATTTTCCTCTAGACGACGGTGGATTTATCGGGCTGATGACATCGAGTCCCCATGTGGCAAATGGCCAGGAAGTAGCTGACTGATGAAGGTCTTCAGGGGGTACATGTATGATGTCTACGTGGATTTGACACTCGTGGCATCGCTTCGCGTAGTCTATTCCATCTTTAAACATTGTCGGTCAGTAATATCCCATCCAGTGTACTCGGTGGAACAAATTCCTCCCCGCATAATGCGCCCCACATCCCCAGAATGTGCCTCTTGCAGCACTTGACCTGCCTCCTCTTCACTTAGACATCGCAACAGTATTTCATTATAAGACCTTTTGTATAATCCTTCATTACACATAATGAATCTTTTCGATCTCTGCTTAACCTGTAACTTCACCTCTGAATCTTCTGAGAGGATATCGTACTTGAGATAATCAATGAAAGGCTAACGTCAATCATCTGTTGTCACTTCTAAACATGATATAGGGAGTGCTTCCATTGTTTCACTGATTATTTCTGCTGAGGGCAAGAATCTCCTTTCTTCGATTATCACTTGTAGGGGGCTACGATCTGGGTGAGACGGCGCTGCTGCTAAACTGGCCAAAGCATCGGCCCTCGCGTTCTCGTACCATGGTATATGCTTGATTTCAACATTCAGAAATTGTTCCAATAAATGCTGCGCCCTTCGACAATATGGTAGAAGTTCTTGTTTCCTTATTTCAAATTCAGTCGTCAACTGATTTATGACCAGCTTAGAATCTCCATAAATTCACAGTGCTTTTATCTTCAGTTCGCTAGCTATTTCCATCCCAATGATAAGGGCATTATATTCGGCTTTATTATTTGTACATGCGGTACCCAACGTGAAAGTGTAAGGCAACAAATCGCCTTGGGGGGTGATGAATATTACTCCGGCACCTGCTCCTGTTGCCCGAGCCGCTCAATCAAAGAACATTTGCCACACGTTTGGCAATTTTGTCATCATGACCTGTTCGTCACGAAACTCATCGAAGATGGTGTCACAGTCCGTCACAGGATGGGCTACTAGAAAATCTGCCATCGCATGCCCTTTTACTGCTTTCGCCAGTTCATACGTAATCGCGTATTCTGACAACAGCAACATCCACTTTACTAGCCTTCCTGACAACATCGGCCTTGTCATTAAAAACTTGATGGGGTCCACTTGAGATATCAACGTTATGTCATGGGACATACAATAATGTCTTAATTTCTGGACTGCGAATACCAATGCCAAGCATATTTTTTCAATCGGTGTATAATTGCATTCTATGCCTATCAAAGTTTGACTTAAATAATAGAGTGCCGCTTCCTTCCCATTTTCGTTCACTTGTGCCAATAAGGCTACTAGTGAATTCTCGGCTGATAATATATACAAGATGAGAGGTCTTCCTTTCACTAGGGTTGTTAATACTGGAGGCTGTTTCAATAGTTCTTTTATCGAATTGAAGGCGTTCTGGCAGGATTTATCCCATATGAATTTGGTTCCTTTCTTCATCAGATGAGAAAATGACTGACATCTTCCTGCCAGGTTTGAGATAAAGCGGCGGATATATGCGAACTTGCCTTGCAAGTTTTCAGCTCTTTTAACGTTTTCGGGGGTGACATATCTCGAATAGCTCTAACTTTTTCCGGATCTATCTTGATGCCTCTATGTCTCACCACGAAACCAAGGAATTTTCCTGACGATACTTCGAATGCACATTTAGCCGGGTTCATCTTTAACTATTTCTTTCTGATTCGAAGGAAGACTGAAGCCAAATGTTTGCGGTGTTCCTCATGATGGTTTGACCTGACCACCAGATCATTCACATAACACTCAACATGCTTGTGCATCATGTCTTGAAATATATTTTGCATCGCCCTTTGGTACGTCGCACCCGCATTCTTGAGACCGAACGACATAACTTTGTAACAATATATTCCCAAGGGAGTTCTGAAAACCGTTGCTTCCTCGTCTTCAGGTGTCATCCTTATTTGATTGTAACCGGCGTAGCCGTCCATGAAGGACATGACAACATATTGCGTGGTACTATCTACTAGCATTTCAGTGATCGGTAATGGAAAGTCATCTTTCGGGCATGCTTCGTTTAAATCTCTGAAGTCGACACAAACCCTGATCTGCCCATTTTTCTTCTTTACTGGGACTATATTAGATATCCATTTGGGATATTTGACTTCTCTGATGAATCCGACCTTTATTAGTTTGCTTATTTCTTCTTCTATCTTGGGGACTAGATCTGGGTGAAACCACCTCTGTGTTTGCTTGGTGGGTCTTTTATCTTTAGAGATATTTAACCGATGCATCGCTACTGTCGGCTCTAGACCCGACATTTCTGTGTACGTCCAAGCAAAGACTTCTTTATTTTCTTTCAGAAGACTGACATATCGATTAGCTTCTTCTTCAGATAAATTGACACTTATGAACGTATTCCGCGGTTGTTCTTCTATTCCCAAATTTATCTATTTCAAATTGTCAATTGTCGACTGCCCCCCGTCCTCCATCTGCTTTGGAGCTGTCTCAGGCTTGCTGATTATTTCAAGGTCTGTTTCTTCTATATAGTCAATTGTTACCATGTTCACTGAAGCCTCTACCCCCAGTCTTCAGAATTTTTCTCGCTTATTCTGACTCACCCTGATTAGAATATGAATTCCTTTTCCATAATTTAAGCCAACATGTTCTTCCTGATCAAAGCCCATTTTCTTTATGATTTTTCGACTCGCCGGGCTATATCTTTTAACCTCTTTGGGTGTTAATCTTCCATTTTCCACACCACTGTCGACTACTTCCTCCGTCTTCACTTCTGAGGGAGCATATAATTCAATTGGCTCTGGATATCTTGCGCTGGGTTTAACATGAAATCTTTTTGGAATGAGGGGAAACGGTTTACTCCTTTCAGCATAGGGTGCGGTACTATGTAATTTGACTACAAAATTTCCAATTGCTCTGGAAATAGTAATATTAATGGTGGTTGTCCTGGCTGTTGCAGATGATTCGGGACAAAATAGAACTTCTTTTTCACCTTTTCTGTTACAAGCGATTTCATTTATTTTCCTTCTACTATTTCCATGCAAGCATTTTCTGGGACCTTGTTCTCATCATTCTTCTTTTCTTCCTTGCTAGCGAATGCATCATGATAACTCGCATCTGCGAAAAAAGCTTCAGCTTCTATATACGGTCTTGCATTAGTTAGTACTTTGTGCTGCACCCAATCTTTGCAGTAATTAAAGCACTGATGTAACGTAGAAGGTATAATGCCATACTGAGGTATCCATGGTCTCCCCAAGAGGAGATTATATATCATCACCGCATTTATGACGTGGCAAATAACATTCGTGGTTAATTCTCCTACTTCCAATGTTATGGTGATCTTGCTGAGTGCACGCTGTCCATCTTGGTTAAAGTCAAAGTCATGTATCATCATTCCACTACGACATAAGTTTGAGCGTCAATAACCCAATTTATTCAGCATCGTCAACGGCAACAGATTTACAGCAGACCCGTTATCGAGCATTATTCACTTCCCCTGTTTTCTGCCAATGTGACCCTCTATCATTAATGGCCTGTTATGTTACCTGTCACAAACTAGGTCATCATCGGAGAAGGAAATAATTGACATGCAATCTTCTCGCCCCTCACTCTCCATCTCGGTTAGCAGCACTCCCCTTATGTCTTCATCAGATAAGGCTTTAATCAAGCTTTGTCGGGAGTCTTTTGATAATTTCAAAGCATCGTAGACACTCAACCGAGTCGGAATGCCTTTCAGATGGCTTATAATATTATAAGTCACTTTCTTTGTCTCTTTGCCCTTTTCTTTCTCGCTACTATCGCTGTTGCTGGCAAGATTCTTAACTGTTCCTATTTTTGACTTTTCGCTTTTTGGATTCGGTGGGCTGACCATCTTCTTCCCTGATCGCAGAGTAGTCACTGCAACTTTCTCTCATATTTCTTGATTATTTGCCCTTGTTCTTCCTTGGTAGTTTTCTCGAATGGAAAGCACATTTGCTGTTGCTCTTCTATCTTTTTCTTTCTCTCTTTCGACTATTATTTCTCCCCTGTTTATCATTCTTTGTATGATACACTTCAACGTATAACAATTTTCTGTCGGGTGTCCTATTATGCGGTGAAAATGACAGAAGTCTCTTTCTTTTGTCTCGGATGCTTCTTCGGGTCGCTTCGACACGGGTAGCTCAATTGTCCCTGTTTCAACAGCTAATTCATCATAGGCAGTACGTCCTCCTTTTTGAATGCAAAACCCTCATGAGAGTTTAACGATCTGGGTTTTTTGTCATAAAACCTTCCGCTGGGGTGGTTTGGCTCTTCTTTCCTTTCTATCCTTTTACGCCTTTCTTCTCTCGTATCCTGGTTTCTGTATTCTCTTGCGTCATGACTTCTCTTTTCATGTTCAACCATGTTTGTGAACAAATTCTGGGGTCCTCTTCGTACTAACTCATAATTGAACGCCGACATTTTTCGAGTCATCAATTCTAAAGTGTGAACTTTCATGGCCAAGTCGCGAAAAGTTCTGATGTCACCATTGGTGAGACCGAATGCTACCCCCGTTTCCATAGAGTTTAGGCACATCTTCACTTGATCTTTCTCTTCTGGCAATTGCCTGCAAGAAGCCCCCAAAGTTTTCCATTTGTCTATAAATTTTTCTACTGGCTTTTTCTCTCTCTGTCTTATTGAAGTTAATTCTGTGATACTGACATCTCGTTCTGATGAGAAGAAATTTGACATGAACGTTTCTTGCATTTGTTCCCATGTCCTTATCGACCCTGGTGCTAGGCTGGAATACCATTTGAATGCTTTATTTGTCAAAGAAGACCCGAACAACCAGAGACAATACTGCGGCACTGTAGAAAAATTCCCCATGCTGGTAATAAAATGCATCAAATGTTCCTCCGACGACCCATCCCCGTTGAACTTTTGAAAATCTGGATGCTTGAAATTATTCAGGAATTGGATATCTTCTACTTCTTTTGGGTATGGTGTCCGATATCTGAATCTTCGTGTATTCTCACGTTCCTTTTCTGATCTGACTGCTTCTTCGACAACCTGTCGTACCTCTTCTTGTGTTAATGCTCTCATCGTAGGGGTAGACCCGTGTGACCCGGTCCGCGGTGGCTGTGACCCTTCAGGGTGCTGTTCTCATTCGTTTATGTTATCAGTCATTGGGGGTGCTGCCATTCATGCCACATTATGCGCCAGAGTTCCCAAGGCTTCCTGAAGCTTCCTACATTCCTCCATTAATGCTTTTTGCACTTCCACCATCTCAGTGATGCGATCCTCTGTAGTTGGTGAAGATCCTCGGTTTGTTCCGGCCATGTGAACGGTAGCCTCTCCATTCCTTGATGAGGTAGTAGTCGAGGCCGAATGGGAGTGCATTGACATTATAGGAGTTGCCGAAAGTGGAGACTCACATGAACTTTGTGTATTTCTGGAGTAGCTGGCTGATTGGGGAGACATAGAGATTAGTGATGTGGATCCAGGTGGGCTTGTTGTAAAGCCTTTCCTTTCTGCTCTCTTGTCCACCGGGGGCTCTTAACAGGTAGAGCAGGAAAATCTTGTGTTGCTGAAGGAATCATCGCTTGCGTGGGGTAGATTGCCGGTGGGGCAAGTTCAAGATGTTTCCTGGCTGTATTTCGCGTTATCAGCTCCCTAGCTCTTCTCAGTGGTGAACTCGTTCCTGCTACAGTGACGTTCCGGGTCCTTGTTCTTCTGCAAGTGACGATGATCCAGTCATCTCTTTCTCCCCGTGCTATTGGCGAAGCAGTTACAATTGTGACAGCTGCCCGTGATTCTATATGCTTGCTTGGTACTGCTTTCTCTTTGTAGCATCCAGTTTGTTTATCAGCATACTCCACGATGAACCATGCCGCAGTGAAGTAGAAAATTGTATTTCTCTGAACAATTGCCATTGATTGGTTGGTTGTAATATTCTTTCTCCTGAATCCTCCACATTACAAAATGATAAAAATTAGTACTTAAATTAAGTTATATTCTATTTTGGAGATGAAAGGTAGGATGTGGAAGGCCCATATCCTAGACAGTACCATTTCGTAGGCTTCCACAGTCCTCCCGGTCGAATTCTGGCGACCCGTGATCTGTTACCGGCATTTGTGTGCAATCTTGAGTCGTGTCCCGTATATTGGAGTCGACTCAAACCGAGACTTGTACCCTTACTACCGCGCCGTTGCCCGCCGGTTTCGACGCCGCGTATTACGCGTTGAGGCGATACCTGGGCCAGGAGATGTGGGCCCGCGTTCAGTTCAAGGAAAACACCGTGCGTTGTAAATCCCAAGAGAAATATCAAATCAATCACATCAAATGTCAAGTACCACATCCCATCCTCAAGTACAAGTAACCCTTAACTCTTTTACAACCAAGTATCCTAAAGTCAACTCTCCCCATCACCCATCACTCACTCACCATCCCTCTCTCCCATCACTTCTCTCCCATCACCTCTCTCTCTCTCTCATTTCTTCATTTTCAAGCAATTCCCAAAGGAGGAAACATCCATGGCTTCCAAGGAGAAAAAGTGAGGAGCTAGTGTGGCTCACCTACCTACCTCCCATTTCCACCATCTAAAGTCTATCTCGACCGTTGAATCGCACCCCTTGGAGCTCTAGATTGCATTAGCAGAAGAAGGAAGTGGAGATCTTGTAAGTGTTATGGTCTCATGCTCCTTTGGTTGTCAAATTTTTATGTGCCAAAACGTCTATCTGTGTCCTGTACTTGTATGATCATTTATTGGAATTCAAGACACCTTAAGAAGCTACATGTTGAAGCCTCAAGAAGCTACATGTTGAAGCCTCAAGAAGCTACAATGTTGAAATTCAAATATAAAGAAACAACGCATGAAGTAGTTCTATGTTGATGAAGATCTCAAGCATGATATGGTTCAAGATCTCAAGCATGATATGGTTCAAGATCTCAAGCCTGATATGATTCAAATTATCTACATTCGTTGAATGGTTGAAGTTCAATGTCCATACGACATGGTTCAGGTTTGAATGACCTTTGGATGACCCTTTAAGTAGGTCACTTTGGATACATAAATCAAATATTTATTTTACACAAGGTTGGTCTATTCTACGACCAGTCCTAGCTCTTGTTTGACCAGTCCTAGCATTGGTTCGACTAGTCCAAGAAATTCCACGACCAGTCCTAAGTAGTTGAAGATTTTTCGAAATTTTTGGTACGCCACGACCAGTCCTGGAGGTCCTTTGACCGGTCGTAGGTATGGCTTCGACTCGTCCACGACCAGTCGTGGAGCTACGACTTAAAGTCCAGCAACGAAATCACTGGTCCTACGACCAGTCGTAGGGATCTACGACCAGTCGTAGGTGACCCATGACCAGTCGTAGGGTACTCACGACCAGTCGTGGAACGGCTTTCAAATATCGCGCTTATTTTTTTAAAAGTCTGTTAGAGCTACGACCAGTCGTAGGTTTCTAAGACCAGTCGTAGGAGTGATTTCTGCTTCTATAAATTGAACACGAAATTCAGAGTTTTCATAACTTCAACGCTATTCAATTCAAGAAATTTTCAAGTGATCACTCTGAGATAAGTCTGTGTTTATTTTAAGCTAGATTGTGCTTATTTAATATTCCTTTTTGCTAGCTTATTTAATTTGATTTTGTTTCTACATTCCAATCTTATTTGAAAAGAGGAATTATCTTATTCCTTCTTCTTGGAATCAAAATCAAATATAGCTACGCCCAACGAGTTAAATCTAAAATCAATTAGAATTTAGAACCTTATGAATGTGAGTATTGGAAATTGAACTTTGACATTCAAATCATCTACTCCGATTGTTCTTACTACCGGGCTGCTACGAAAAAGGAGAAATCCAGGTATTTTACAATTCTGTAAAATTCATTTACTTTTGGTTTTGTTTGAGGTTAAGCCAGAAAAATCTCATTGTACTGGTTTTGTTTGAGGTTGAGCCAGAAAAATCTCATTGTATTGGTTGTCTGAGGAAAACCAGAAAACTCAGAAAAGAGGGGTTTTTGAATTGTGTAAGCCCAAGTGAAAAAGACACAATTGTAAAGGTTTTTGGTGAACCTGTGAAAACCTATTTGTTAGTGAACGCTAATATCCCCTGTGTGAGGATATTAGGAGTGGAGTAGCTTTTTGTGTGGCTGTTGGAAAACAGTTGGTGTACACACAAGCGAACCACTATAACTCTTTGACTTGTGGTTTGAATGCTTGCTTAATTTTCATATCTTTTATCATTCGATCTTGTGGAATGTACAAGTGGATGTGAATGTTGTAATTATTTACATTTCAAGCAAGTGTGGGGATTGTTGTAATAATTTAGATCTTACTTCTGCATTTAATTACAATTCCTTGCTATTTCATTTACTTATATTAATATTGAGTCCTTGATCCAAAAGAGGTTCTAGAAATAAGGTTGTCCTACCATAAGCCCTTGTTGATTATGGTGTAAGGTTGTCCTTAGAACTGAATTTGCATCAATCTCTCGATACCTATTTATCAAGGTGATTTAATTTAGCTTTGTGAATTGATTCATATAGTAAGGCTATTGGCTTATTTTATTTCCGTTGATTTTATTTTAAATTTGGCATAGTCCTATTCACCCCCCCTCTAGGACATATAGCTTGGCCTTTTCAGATCTAATGGTGGGTGTTTTATGATTTGAGGGCCCACATATGGTGGGACCCATCTTGATCTATGTATTGCAATCATGGAGGGCCCATAGTGGCGGGGTCCCTCCACACAATCCAATCTCTCCCCTTTCTCTTTCTTTCTCTCTTTCCCTTCTTTGTATGGTAATGATGATGATGAGGTGTGTGGCCCACCATGATGTTTACACCCACGCCATCTATCGGTGGACCCCATCCATGTGGGACAAACCATGATGTTTATATGACATCCCAACCATCCATCTAGGATGTGGCCCACCCCATGCGTGTGGGTGGGGCCCTCCTTGATGTATTTATCCACACCCAGATCCATAGCTCTAGTGGCAGACTGAGTGAAAGATACCTCATTTCTACAGTGAGGTGTGGACGGACAGTGGGAGGGCTAGCTGTGAGGTGTGAACTGATAGTGGAGGTGGCTAGCAGTGGGGTGTGACTGACGGTGGGGTGGGTGCTAATAGTGAGGTGTGAACGAATAGTGGGGTCCATGGGACCCACCCACGTCGTCCACTCATCTTGATGGGCCACACCGTGATGCATGTGGGGCATCCACCGTCCCTGGACGGTGGGACACACCCCACGTGTGGGGCTACCCATGATGTATGTGTATGTCCAGGCCGTCCGGGGCCTGGACGTTGTATATTTATTAAATATAATATTAATATAATATATGATATGATATATTATATATTATATTTTAATGTAATATAATATTATATATTTAATACAAATGTTATGGTGGGCCCTACGTGGGACCCACCTCTGCTTCTTTTAAAAAGCAGCAAAGACTGCATGTTAGTATATAATATAATATTAATATATTATATTTCATATATATGTTATGGTGGGCCCGACGTGGAACCCACCTTCTTTTCTTTAAAGAGGCAGCAATGTTGCTCGTACAGCAGCTATGTAGCTGCTCTCTTTCTTAAACGTCAATGCATTTCGTAGGTCCCACGTGATGTACGTGCACATCCAAGCTGTTCTGACGGTGGGACCCACTCCAAATGTATGTGATTCATCCCTGTGGTGTGGGCCCCAATGATGTATGTGCTTTATCTACACCGTCCACTGTTTGGACAGTGGGGTCCACCATGATGCATGTGTTGTGTCCAACCGTCCAACCATTTGAGATATCATTTTATGGCATGAGTAAAAGAATGGATCAGATCTAAAGTTCAAGTGGACGCCACCATTTAAATAGTGGACAGCGACATCCACCGTTCAAACTTCTAAGGACCACAATGGTTCCCACTCAAGCTGATATTTGGTTTTCACTTCATCTATCTCTATGTTAACCTATGAATTGGTCGGATCTAAAAAAAATACGTAAGGGTGGGCCCGATTTGATACATATGAGGCCCATCGGTGCGGCCTATTTGATATACATGAAGCACATTGGTGCGGCCCAAATAATGCGGCCCACGTAATGTGGCCCACTTGACATATGAGGCCTATGGGCGAGGCCATTGTGACGTATTCGAGCCCCATGGGCGAAGCCCATTGTGATGTATTCGAGGTCCATGGACGAGGCCCATTGTGGTATATTCGAGGCCCATGGGCGTGGCCCATTGTAATTCATTTGAGGCCCTTGTACAACACCCAATGCAATATATGGGAGGCCCATAATGGGGCCCAACGTGATGTATGTGTGGCTGATACGTTGTGTATGAATCCCTTATGTGGGGCACTCCTTGGGAGCAATGTTGGTTAGATGTCCACATTGATGGGCAATGATGGTTGAATGTCCACATTGTGACCTTCCCTTAGGCCTTGTTAGGCCCATTCTCATCATTCTCTTAGTGGGTTAACTCAAATAAGTGGGCCCCATTCACCATAAACGGATGGCTCCATGCCATTAGATTTGATATAACCTCGGCCGAGGGTCGATCTTTATATTATGGTTTGATCGGTCGTTCATATATGGATCTTGCTGTGTATCGAGGCCGATTGTATAGGTCAATTCCGATTGTCGAGGCCGATTGTATAGGCCGATTACGATTGTCGAGGCTGAGTATCGAGGCTGATTCCGATTGTCGAGGCCGATTGTATAGGCCGATTCCGATTGTCGAAGCCGAGTATCGAGGCCGATTCCGATTTGTCGAGGCCGATTGTATAGGCCGATTCCGATTATCGAGGTCGATTGTATAGGCTGATTTCGATTGTCGAGGCTGAGTATTGAGGCCAATTCTAATTTATCGAGGCCAATTATATAGGTCGATTCCAATTGTCGAGGCCGATTATCGAGGCTGATTCTGATTCCGATTGTCGAGGTCGATTGTTGAGGCCGATTCCGACTCCGATTGTCGAGGCCGATTATCGAGGTCGATTTCGATTTTCGATACCGATTCCGATTGTCAAGGCCGAGTATCGAGGCCGATTCCGATTGTCAAGGCCGATTGTATAGGCCGATTCCTATTGTCGAGGCCGAGTATCGAGGCTGATTTTGATTTATCGAGGCCAATTGTATAGGCTAATTTCGATTGTCGAGGCTGAGTATTGACGCCGATTCCGATCGTCGAGGCCGATTGTATAGGCTGATTCCAATTGTCGAGGCCAAGTATCGAAGTCGATTTCGAGTATCGATTCTGATTGTTGAGGCCGATTTCGATTGTCGAGGCTGATTTCGATTGCCGAGGCCGATTGTCAAGACCTATGTGATATATATGCAGCCCGTGTTTAAGGCCTAATGTGATGAATATGAGGTCTATGTGATAAGGCCCATTGTGACACATTTGAGGGCCAGGCGATGGAGTCCATTGTGATGTATATTAGGCCCATGCGAAAGGCCCATCGTGATGTGTATTAAGCCCTTGAGTGAGGCCCATAGTATTGTATATTTGACCCTTGTATGAGGCCATGGGTCCACTATATGTTAGGCTCTATGTGAGCCATTCCTTGGGGGCAATGTTGGTTAAATGTCCACATTGCCGAGGTCGATTGTCGATGCCGATTATTGATATCAATTTATGAGTATGTGAGAGCATAGCGTTATGTACATGCCCATATGCATCATCCGCATGTTTATTATGAGATGTGGTTGACCATTGCATATGTCATTGGACAGGTTGTTATGAGACTCCCTGATAGGCAGAGATTATCTCGTACGAGCGCACGGTATGCACAGGATTGATGCATGATTGGACTACATGACTCATGCATCTTGCATTATGTGATTGTGATTACTGTACGCCCTAGCGACATCAGGGCTGTGACCTCCACAGGCATGTCGTGGATGGCCAGATGGGACACCAAAAATGTTTTGTTTGAGCATCTAGGCACTTTGGATGTCCGTGGGTGAAAGTCCCTAAACCTTGGAGGACAGGAGATGTCCCAACGTTTAGACCGAGTGGATACATGAGCGCCCGAGTGCCGAATACTAGTAGGCCGCATCTCCCACTGTGTTGTGGTCGGTTGGGAGGGGGGGTGTCGCTTATCCGCCCAAGTGAGGGGGCTATAAGCTAGGTTGAGTTTGACTAGCTCCCAAATGGGCCCACTATCGACGAGCCGGGTAGACATTGGTCTACTACTGGCAGGCGGGTAGTGAGGTCTTTTTCACTCGCTGGGCTATGCGGCCGGCTAGGGCTGTGGCCAACTTGGAGTGTACTAGACCCCGGTGATGATCCTAGAGATGTATGATGCTGATATGTGGATTTATTGAGCAGGAGTTGCATACTCATTCATTCATTCACTATTCACTCGGGTTGATGGTACACAACTATTTGTTATGTATACTGTCGCAACGGCAAGGATTTCGGTTGGGGCACGCGACTAACCTGAGATCAGGAGTTTACCACCTTGAGTCTGACTATCTAAATTTAGGTATGGGACTGGTTTGGATAGAAGTTCCTTATGATGGTCCCCATAGCCTGCGATACTACGTACTATCATCCCGAATTCACTCCAGCTTGTTCATTTCATTTGCACCGCATATTGCATTGCATCCGCAACATTTAACATTTTGGGTTGCCATGTTTCTGCATTGATATGGCCGTTAGCATTCATGCCTTAAGTCGCATAGCATTGGTATGGCTGATGACACTCATGGACTTATTAGTATATTTCCACTTACTTTGATATCATATGATTCATGATCTCGTCAGTATTTCGGCTTACTCTGATATTATATGGCTTATAGACTTATCAGTATCTCCGTTTACTCTGATATTACATTCTGAGCACGCATATTCTGCTCACACACTTTCACCACCCACTAAGCTTTCTATAAGCTTATGCACAATAGATGAGTGCAGGCGGAGTTAGGTTTTAGCAGCGTGGAGCTTGGAGTATGCAGCGGACCTCTGGAGCTTTGATTTTGATATATGTATTTCCCTTTCAACATTGTACTCAAATGAATATATTGGTGGATATGTGGTGATGATGTTGTTCTTATGATTTGGGTATACTTGTGGTTATGCTTCTTATGAGACAAATTCATGTTGAAAATCCTCCTTGTAGGATCCCAGGATTGGAATCTGGCGTATGAGCACTGGGAGCCGAGAATGGGGTAATACGGAGGCTGTTGGCACCGGATTCGGCGATCGGGACTTTTGTGAGCCCGGTTTCCAAGTTTGGGGCGTGATAGGATGTTCCCATTGAGAGTCACCATTTTGTTGCCTAATAGGTGCCAAATAGTTGTGACTATCTTCTATACAGTTCTTAAGTTAATATTAAGTGAGTATGAGAAATCTCCAGCAGAGTCGCCATTTTGTTTCGAACAAGAAACAAATGCATTCGATTTGGGGATTTCATTCACCTATTGATGGACAAAAGAAGATAAAGAAGATAATCACATATTTTCATTCCAAGTTCTTTACATCCTTTTTTCTCCTTTGATTCTAAAATAGATGGTCATGACTTGTAATAGAAAACAAAATTTAGAAACGCCGTATGCTGAAGACCGTTGTGTGCTGAACACTGCTGTGCGCTAAGTATTGTTGTGCACTGGGCTGTTGTACGCTCGGCCTGTTGTGCGCTCGACCTGTAGCGTGCTCGGCTTGTTGTGTGCTCGGCCTATTCGTGCTCGGCAGTGTTGTGCGCTCGACAGTGTTGTGCGCTCCCGCTTGTTGTGCGCCAATAGCGTTATGCGCCGTACAACACCTATCCAGCACAATGAATGCGGACTCTACCTATCTCTTTTCAAAATATTCTCCTCTTCCTTGATTGGATGCTAATGACCCCCTACTGAGGGGTCATGAGGTATTTATAGCCTTCTCACACGTGTGAACATGCCACGTAGTCATTGTGCAGTATCCTTTGTGCGCCAATTCCGTTGTGCGAACTTCAATGTACGAACTCCATTATGTGGATTCCTTTGTGCGAATTCCACTGTGCGGATTCCTTTGTATGAACTCCACTGCGCGGATTGACTCCTTTCGGTGCACAACATCACCTGCACACAATGATCATCTGCGCACAATAGTGATCTGTGAATAATGGCCATCTGCGCACAATGATCACCTGTACACAATGATCGCCTGCGCACAATGAACTCTTGCTGTCTTTCTCTTTCTCTTTTTATGCCTTAACACCTGCACATTCCAAATGGGCCCCACCACATGGACAACTTAGGTCAAATACGTACACCACGTGGGGGCCACGTGGATGGACGGTGTGAATATACAACACATCACAAGGTGGGCCCCAAATCATGTGGGCTCTAAATCAAAATCACGATCTAATACTATGAACACCCACCGATTCCTAATCTTCTTGGTTCCTTGGCTTCCTTAGCTCCTAAGCTCAACCTTTAATGGTGGAAGATTAGAATTGAAGGGTTAGATTGAGAGTTTTGAGGGTAGGAAGTGGGCCACACATAGGTTCTCCTTAGCTCTTCTTTCCTTGGACGGTTACTTCTCTTAGGTTGCTTGGGGAATGGGTAGAGAATGAGAGAGAGAGAGAGAGAGAGAGAGAGAGAGAGAGAGAGAGAGGATGTTGTAAGAGGAGGTGACATGGAGGGTATGGGCTCTCTTGACTTTTGGGGGCATGAGGTGGCATGGGGTATGGGTTGCGTTGATTTGTTGGTAAGAAAGGAATGGCTAGGTATGGGTTCATTTGACTTGGTGAATAGAGAGGTATGGGTGAGTGATGGGTTGTGATGAGATGTACTTGACTTGTGATTGATTGATTGATGTGATGGATTATAGAGATTCTCGGGATTTACAATGTGCGACATTTCCTCAAAATATACGCGGGCCCACAACTCTTAACCTGAGTATTGCATCGGTGCGTAAGACGCAGCGATGGCTCGATCGCTAGGGTACAAGTCTCGACTTGAGTCGATTTTGATCTACGGGATGCGACTTAGGGTCGTATGTAAATGCTGATTATACATCGCGGGTTGCCGAATTTGACGGGGAGGATCACGGATGTCACACCCCAGACTCGGTGATCAGACTCACAAGGAACCCGATAGTCGGTTTTGGCCGCAACAGCCTCCGTAGCACCCCATTCTCGGCCTTGAGGCAATCTTCGGATCCTACAAGGAGGATTTCTATATCACAATTCCAATCCAATAGAGCATACCCAAGATCACAGCAAGTAAATCTCAGAAGTAAACCAAGGAACACACTACAAAATCCATTAAGAATTTAAACTTTAAAGGTACAAGGTTCAAAAGGAAATACATAATATAGAAAGAGGGAAGGAAAGGTCTGCAACAGGTCCTCAGCTCGCGCCAACCAAATCCACAGCTCCTCCGCTACTGCGCTGACCTAGGATTTTCTACACGCATCAATCATACATAAGCTTATAGAAAGCTTAGAGGGCGGTGTAAGGTGTGTGACAATGGTGCTCAGAAGAAGATAGGGGAGGATGCAGAAGGAAACATGAATGATACTAATACTACTAGCCGTACCGAGGCCAAGCTATGAATGCAGTAAGCCGTACCAAGGCTATGTAATGTAATACATGAGTACTGGGCGCCATACGAAGGCGATGTAATATAAGGCTTGTATAGCCGATGCACATGCAATGCAAAGTAATGCCAGTCCTCATATCCAATCCACATATCAAGTTCAGTTCCATCATAAGGAATTTACCGGGCGGACCCACTCATGAGCTGGTCAAACTCAGCCTAATAATGCCCACTCACTCAGGCGAATAAGGCCACATCCCATCTCAACTGACTACACGACAGTGGGAGACGCAGCCTAACGGTGTAAGGCACTCGGGCGCTCATAATTTCCACATGGTCATGGTGTTGAGGTGTCTTCTAGGTACCTTGAAGGTTTATGGGCTTTCACCCAGGGATATCCTATGCACCCCAAATGCTCAAAAAGAATATTTTCGGTGTCCACATACGGCCATCCACGAATACCCCTATGGAGGCAAGGCCCTGATGAAGCAAGGGCGATAATATCCATGAGATATGATGCCAAATGCATGAATCACGCATACCAATCATGCACTAGCTCCAAGCACTCAATGTGCACAAGAGGGAAAAACTCTATCCTTCTATCATATCAACCCAATGACCACACACAAATGCAATCCAACCACTCAATGATGTATATGGGTCATGAGGGCGAAATAGGTGTGTCATACGGTGATGATGATGTGGAATACATTCCTCCTTCCCAAGGAGGGATCAAGTCTAGGCACTTAGATAGATCCTCTACGGAGAAATCCTCAAGTGGGGGCCCAATAGATTGGGGTCACCCACAAGGCTAAGGAATACAATGTATGAGCCTAGAAGACTAAGCGGTCCTAATAAGGGTTTATGGTGGGCCTTTAACCACCTATAGAAAACCCATGGGCCTACCTTAGGATCACTAAGGAGGACATCCAACCTCAACTGGTTCCCAAGAGGTAGCCCGCTTCTAACCAAATACGAATCAAGGCCCAAGGCCTATACCAATCATGGGCCTAGTGGGCAATCATACCAAGCCCAACTCATAAGCAATATTGTGGGCCCATAAGCAAGGTTTAGGCCCAAACATAAGGGTCATAAACCCATATATTGTGGTGGGCCTAATGGGCAGCCCATTATTCAACCTATATGGGCAATCCTTAAGCTTAAATCAAGTGAACTGGGCCTTACAACTTGGCCCAAGTACAAGGTTAATTTAGTGGGTAATCAAAGGCCCAACTACTTGTGTAATTTGGCCCACAAACCCATTACAATAATATGGTAAATATAGGCCCAAAGGTCCAATGGGCTTATCTAGAAAGTTCCAGCCCAATAAGGCCTAAAAAGTCCAACAATTAGTTAAAAATATGGACCCAATAAAACCCAAGTTGGGTGGGCCTCAAATGTGCACTAATTAAGCCCAAAGCATGATAGGAAATAGGGCAAGATGTGTGTGTAAATATCCCCAAATCTGGTGGGCTATGCTGCCCCAAAACATACAATTATGGGCAGCATCTTTGGGCCTATTGCTGAAATTCCAACCCATCTACTTTTTGGGCCTACTGGAAATCCAACAATAATTTAATTTATAAAAATATTTTGTTCCCTAGTGACCCGCACATGTCACAGTGGGTCCCACCAGATAAAAGGAGTGAATATAACACATTAAACAAGTGGGCCAGCTGTTGGACTGGACGTCCAACAGTAGCCCAATATAGCTGGGCGTCCTAGCTTGGACGGTCCATGGGGACCATGGACGACTGCCCTAAAAGACATCAAAGTGGGCCCCACTTGTGGACGTCCCACTAGGGAATGGGCCACGTCCAAGTGGACCACATGAAGGGGGGGGGGGGGGGGGCTTGGATAAAACCATACATCAAGGTGGGCCAAATGGGGTGGACGGCCAGCCCATGGCTGGACGTCAGCCCAGCTGGAACATCTAGCTGTGGGCTGCCAGTCCAGCTGCAAACACCCCAATTTTGGGTGGAAAAAGGGTGGCCCACATACCTGAGATGGGTCCTTACATGATGGGCCACAAGATAGGCCAATTAGGAAGCCTTTAGCCCAAGCAAAACATGAAGCAACCACATGGACAACAAGGTCTAAACAGAAATCTGCTGCATAAAAAAAAAATGTTGCTATCCATACAATGTACACCCAATAAAGTGGGCCCAATCTTTTCCAAAAGGGGAGGGATGAGTGGTTAATATTTTTGCTGGAAGGTATAGTAAGGTGGGGTCCACAAAAAGTGACCCACCCCTCAAAATTCAAACTGAAATTTGTGTTTTCCCTCATTCTATAAGGCTGGACGTCCAGCCCAGCAAGGTGGACCGTCCACCCCTATGGGCCTGCATTTTTGGGTGCCTTTGGATGGACAGATGGAGGAGGGGTTTAGGGTACTTCAAGGTGGGGTCCACTACTCCAAAGGATACCCCACATCAGGGAGAAAAGAACCCACAAACATGGGCAAACTCCATCCAAAAAATCAGCTACAACAGTCCAATAAAACCGTCCAAAATTCTGGGCAGCCATATATGGCTGGACATATCAGCCCATATCGGGACATATGCATCAAATCAAGGGTGGTGTGGCCTTCCTTAGTAGGCCCCACTAATGTTTAGATCAAGGCCTCAAGCCAAAATACTTCGCATGCATCAAATATGCAGCAAGTAGGACACCCCAAATCAAGAAATGGGTGGTTGGGGCGTCCCACCATTGCTGGATTTTCTAGACATCCCAAGCCCACTAAGTGGGCCACACATATCATTATCAAAAATAAGAGAAAAAGAGAGAGAAGAAGAACATTCGGCCATAGGGAAAGGGCTCCGCCACTAATGAGCCCTCCCAATAACAATCACACCCACACATCTTCATTGATATAGGATTACAACATAGATCTACATGATGCATGTACTATAATCAAGATGAATGGTTTGGATGCCATTCCAACCTTGATTTAAAGGTCTAGATGACCCTCTATGCTATGAAATTCCAAGAAATCTCCATGATGGGGCCCATAGAGGGAAAACCCCATGCATGGGACATGCATGCATAAGATAGGCCATTTGGCCACATCCAAGGGATTGTGTAGGATCTCCACCATTAATTGGTGGGTCGTACACTTCCCAAATGAAAGGAATAAGAAGATCTATACTAGAAAAATGAAATTACACATCTAGAGGAGGACCCACTTCTTGATCTCCACCAAAACTATATCACCTAACTCCTAGTGCTCCAAGGAAGCTATATCAATGGGTAGGATGGGATATGGATGGATGAATTGAGAGAAAATGGAGGAAAAAGGGGCTGGAATATGAGATGATGGTGGGGACGTCCCACCCTCTTGCTAGGGAGAGAATGAAAGGAGAGAAGGGACAAATGAGAGAGAGAGAGAGAGAGAGAGAGAGAGAGAGAGAGAGAGAGAGAGAGAGAGAGAGAGAGAGAGAGAGAGGTGTTGTAAAAATGCAATGATGGTCTCTCTAAAAGAGACCACCTAGATTAGAGAATTCCATCATGCTCTCTCTATAGGGAAGGGAGGCATGGATTAGAGAGCTCATCATGAGCTAGCAAAAGAAGACCTAAATGGTGGCTATAGACTAGGGATGGGTAGTGTTAAGGATGTGAGTGGTGTGGGAGATGAGACTTTAGGTGGTGTGGGTAGTGTGTTTTGCAAATTGAGCAAATGGGTAGGCCATCTTGGGAAAACGTGCATATCTCTCTAGGTAGGCCACATGATCATAATCAAAGGGCTAGAAATGAAATTCTTACAACTTATGATCTACACATCGGATGGACGCACGGGATGCGACATCGGAACCGCAACGACGATGTGAACAAGATGGCATAGGTTTCGAGTCGATCTGGGTTGGGTCAACGTGACCGGACTTTAGGATGACTACAAACACTATCTGAGGGTCGCGGGTCGCTAGGATTTGACCGGTAGGACCGCGGGACCACGAGAAACAAAATGCGCGCGCACACACACACACACACTCACATGCACTCGGGTCGGGTCTTACAGCGGAAGTCTAATGAACGGTACGGTTTAGGATACGGGCCTTACAAAAGATAAACTCAATTGATGTTAGTTAAATGTTACTTGCCATATTGGATGTTAGTTGTAGGAACCTCCTATCAAGGTTTGAGCAGAGGAGTGATTCTTGCTGAAGAAAAATCAAAACTGATTCTCTAATACCATATAAAGAGGAAAAATTCTCTTGTATATTTATTGATAATGGAGATTTTCTCTTCACAATGGGTCCCACCGTTCAGATGGTTTATTTTGATTTAAGCATGATTTTTGTACAACTTTTATTGCATTCTATCAACCAAGGCACTCTTGAGTCCCTTTTACTCATAAACAAAATGGATGGATACCTTCCTTTTCCTAAACTCTAGCTATTTGTATGATTTGGAAATTAATGGCCGGAAAAAGTGTATATAATGGTACTATTGGGATAATTGTGCTATGAGAAATGTCTTATCCTGCCAAATGCCAACAGTGCTATGATGCTCACCAAATGGGCCCTAAATTATGATACATTAAAGCGAATGCTGTGCTGCCATCTATGAGTTTGAAACTGTTTTGAATAACTTAAAAAACACAAACATACATGCAATTAGGAAAATTCTATAACAACAATCATATTCTTCTTCTTTTACTGAATTTTGTGAACTTTTGCTCATTTTCAATTGATGTATGGTGTATCCCCAGCCATTGGGTTTGTATTATTTCATCACATTCTATTATTTGTGCGTTCTTTCATCAGTCGGTACAAGTTTGAATGCTCCCAGCACCTACGATGTTTACAATTATTATCCCTTGTCTTGTTAACTTTGAAAGTAAATTTCGGTGTTGCTAATGTTTTTACTGGATCCTTCGGTTTCTTCCATTGTCATGTATAGGCTGGAAGGAAATTTATTTTATTCATTCGTTCTTTCTTTTTTTACTAAAATATGGCATTATTTTTTATTTTTTTTCTCATATTTATTTGCATTTTCATTCCTGGGAAATGGGTTTGGTTCTTTATTGCTTATTATTGAATTCCAGATGTTATAAGTAAGCATTTATCCGAGTTATCATGTCCTCGCTCGGGAAAATCTTGTTTACTGGATTTGGATAACTAAATATGCTTTTCCTTTTCTGTTATTTGGTGATTTAGTATGTTCGAAATTGTAGGATTTCTATGAACGCTTGCAAGTGGTAGGGATCTTACTGTCTGCTAGTCAGTGTGCGAAATGTGTTTTTTCTCTGTTGCTAATTTTCCTCAATTTGGAATTATATGCTCTTGTAAGGAAGCTGTAATCTTTATGTTTGTTTGTTTTTTTAATGGAAATAGGAATCTGAGTTTGTTTTGTTTGAGTTCTTTGGAGGTTTTGAGATTCTCGCATGTGATGTAGAGGTGCATTGTGGTATGAGTTTACTGCTGTTTTTAAAATGATAGCAATCTGTTCCATAGTTCTTGTGTCATACATGCAGGTGGATTCATTTGAGGTCACACGAATGGGATATTCTTAACCATTGTTTTTTCCCCATAGAATTTGTGTTGTAGACCATTTTTATTCCAAACCATCCAGTTGATGGGCCAGTAATTGGCAAGTGGGGATTGTTGTTATTAGTTGTTTTTGTGGGCTATATTCCAAACCATCTGAAAAGAGGTTCACCATTTGAATGGTCTGGATTGACATACATGTATGCTGCATGTATTGTTGGACAGTTTGCTGCCTCACAAATGGTTACGGTGGTAATCTAGGAGAGCAAACTTTGGCAGGGTATTTTGGTTCTTGTTTTCACAATTATTCTAGGAGAGGAAACTTTTATTATTATTATTATTATTATTATTTTGGTGATAAGTAATGGTGATACTTTTAAATAAGAGGCAGTGAAGAGAACTTGGGCAACTTCTATTTACAGTACGAGGGCTATATGATGGAACTGATGATGGTGGGCTTATTACTGTATTTTCTGCTCCCAACTACTATGAATAGGTAATCAAATTGCTTGTAGGTATTTCTTAATTATGAATTACGTTTGATTATTGTGTGAACATTATCTGGAATGTGCCCTACTTCTTTTGTCCAATGCCTTTGGGGTTATTTTCCTTTTCCTACAAATTAAAAAAAGGAAGTAAATAAATGAAGCACCTCTTGGTTAGTTATAAAATTTTGAGTGAAGTTATATGTCTTGATCAAAGGGTAAAATAAATTTGAAAATGAGACTTGATGGCTTGCTATTTTACGAAGTTGTTTGCTAGAACTCCTACAACATCATCAGACACAGGCGGGGTGTGTTGAAAGCCTTGTCCCAAATAATCGATCAGACTTTGGGACTGATATTGTCCCAAAAAGAATTCTTAAACAACCAAGTGCTTATTCTTCAAATTACTGATTGAATTGTTTAGTATCCGGAAAAAGAAGTTTCTCTGATGTTGATCCATGATGAGTGGATGGTTGTGGGATTCCTGTGTTGACCTACAAGTGTGCCCTTACATGCTACACAGAGGGAGGCAAAAAGCCTTACAGTTTTCTTTTATTTATTTATTTATATGCATGTTGGTTTTATGGAAGTTGAAGCCTTGAAAATGTTCCACATTCGTGATGACATTATGCTGGTTGAGCTTGTGTCTGTGACCAAAATTATACAAGCAGATATGCTTGTTGGGGGCCTTGCACAAAACCTTAGGATCTAGCCCTCCAGAACAAACCAGAATTATGGATAATAAAGCAATGAAAATAATCAATGCATCAATCACACACCACACAAAAGAATTTTACGTGGAAAGCCCTCAAAGAGGTAAAAACCACGGGACCTCGTCCAGATCAACAATCCACTGTGAAGTAAAACGTTTACAACCTTCTTCACTCACGCAGGAGTGGATGAACAATGAAAGAATAAAGAAAACCAGAGAGATCTCACCGATTACGAGGACGTAGGAGCGCTGAGATATAGAATGCACCGTAGATCACCTCCACAAGCATAACCTCCCTTCTACAAGCTTCTCTCTCTCTCTTTCTCCCCCTATCTCTCACCTTTGATAGCCCTCTTGTGTTTTTCTCATCAACACAACATACCCTATAAAAACCCTAGGGACCCTTTTTTATAGTTTTAAGAAACTCCTTTCCGTATCCCAGTTGCAATAGGACTTGCGCATCCCAGTTGCGAAAGGACTTTGCGCATCCCAGTTGCGAAAGGACTTGCGCATCCCAGTTGCGAAAGGACGACAAGTCAAAAAAACCAATCAAATCTCCCCCTTTTTGACCCAGGAGGGATTCACCTTCTTTAAGCCAGTCAGGTTTCTACAAACCTCAAACTTGCCCTTGAGCAAGGCCTTGGTCATCATATCTGAACCATTATTATCCGTGTGGACTTTCTCAAGCTGTAACACCTTCTCTTCCAAAGTATCCCTGATCCAGTGATACCGAATCTCTATGTGCATTGACTTGGAATGCTGACTTGGATTCTTGCTCAAGTGTATAGCACTCCGACTATCGCAATAGACCACGTGCTCCTCCTGCTTTACGCTAAGTTCTTGTAGGAACCTTTTCATCCAAAGCATCTCTTTACATGCCTCTGTGACTGCAATGTATTCGGCCCTGTCGTCGACAATACTACGACCTTCTGTAGCTTGCTCTGCCAAGAAACCGCCCCCCCTGCAAACGTGAACATGAACCCCGATGTATATTTCATGGAGTCTATGTCACCTGCCATATTTGCATCTGTGTAGCCCTCTAACACAGGTTTACCGTCACCATAGCATAGGCTCAACCTGGACGAGCCTCTTAGATAACGCAATATCCACTTCACCGCTGCCCAATGCTCTTTGCCAGGATTGGCAAGATACTGGCTGACAACACCAACCGCATATGCTATGTCTGGGCGTGTACACACCATAGCATACATCAAACTTCCTACAGCTGACGCGTAGGGTATCTTCTGCATCTCTTCCACCTCTGCCTTCGTCTTGGGACACTGTCTGTCACTCAATCTGAAGTGACCATCTAGTGAAGTACTGACCGGCTTCGCTGCATTCATATTGAACCGCTCTAGGACTTTCTCAATATACCGCTCTTGTGACAGCCATAGCTTCCTGCTACTTCTGTCACGGGTTATCTCCATTCCTAGGATCTGTCTAGCCGGGCCCAAGTCTTTCATCGCAAAAGACTTGCCCAACTCTTGTTTCAGCCTGTCGATCTTCTTGATGTCTTTTTCCATGATGAGCATGTCATCAACGTATAATAACAGAACTAACAAATCGCCATCTGAGAACTTGCGCGTGAACACATAGTGGTCCGACTCCGTTCTGTCATACCCATGTTTCAACATAAACGAGTCAAACTTTTTGTACCATTGCTGTGGAGCTTGTTTCAGCAGCCATACAAACTCTTCCTCAGCCTACACACCATATGCTCCTTGCCCTTGACTTCGAACCCCTCTGGTTGGTGCATGTAGATCTCTTCTCCAGGTCACCATGGAGAAAGGCAGTTTTAACATCTAACTGCTCTATCTCCAGATCCATGCTAGCCGCCAAGCCAAGCAACACCCGTATGGATGTCATCTTCACCACTGGTGAGAATATCTCCTCGAAGTCTATGCCTTTCCTCTGACCAAAACCTTTCACCACAAGTCTGGCCTTGAACCTTGTCTGTGAATTCTTCTGCTCAACCTTCTTTCTGAACACCCACTTGTTGCTCAAAGCTTTCTTGCCCTTAGGCAGTTTCACCATGTCATAGGTGTGGTTCTTATGCAAGGATTCCATCTCCTCTTGCATAGCTTTCAACCACTCCCCCTTATGCTCGTTGGCTAGGGCCTCATAATAATCTTCTCGCTCTCCCCCATCAGTCAGCATAATGTACTCATGTGGCGAGTACCTCTTGGACGACTGTCTGTCCCTAGATGACCTCCTTACCTGTGGCTCAACAGGTGGATCAAGTGGGGGCTGCTCCCCTGGTCCATCTTCTGAAGGAACTCCCTTGTCCTCTGCACCTTGCTGTACTCCCCCGTCATCAGGCACCACGGGAGGAATAATTGGATCCGTGTCCTCTAGCTCACCTGAACTAGGCTGATTCTTCTCTGACTTACCAATGTCTTCTATACACTGATCTTCAAAGAAAACCACATCTCTGCTCCTGACGAGCTTCCTCTCGGTCGGATCCCACAATCTATAACTGAACTTTTCATCACCATACCCCAAGAACACACACTGCCTGATCTTCATATCGAGCTTGGACTCTCGTCCTTTGGTACATGAACGGATGCCCTGCATCCAAACACCCTGAGATGACTGTATGATGGATCCTGTCCAGTCCATACCCTCTCAAGTACTTCTCCATTCAACGGGGCTGATGGAGACCTGTTTATCAAATACACCGCCGTGTGCATTGCTTCTCCCCAGAACATCTTGGGCAATTTCGCATGGGATAACATGCTTCTGATTCTTTCAACAATGGTGCGATTCATTCGCTCAGCTACACCATTTTGCTGGGGGGTCTTGGGAACCGTCTGTTCATGCCGTATACCTAGGGACTTGCAGTACTTGTGAAAGTCGCCAATATATTCACCACCATTGTCAGTGCGGATGCACTTCAATGGTCTACCTGTCTCTCTCTCGACCATAGCATGAAACAATTTAAACACACCAAAGACCTCGTCCTTGGATTTCAAAGCATAAGCCCAAGCCCTCCTAGATGCATCATCTATAAAAGTAACAAAAGACAATGCCCCACCCAAGGTTTTTGTCCTCATAGGACCACAAACATCAGAATAAACCAAATCTAATGCATGCACTTTATTAACATGAGAAGCAGTTTTAACAAATGAAACTCTATGTTGTTTCTCTGATAAACAATCAAGACAGGTTTTGAGAGGTGTACTTGTCACGTCTGGAAGGAGCCGCTTCTTTGCTAGTACCTGAAGCCCTTTTTCACTCATGTGGCTTAGACGCCTGTGCCACATGTCAATAGCTGAATCTTCCGCTGCATTCAACCCACCCTTGTACATACTGACACTTGTTTTGTAAAGGGTGCAACACTTCTTCCCTCTGGCCACAATCAACGAACCCTTGATGAGCTTCCATTGCCCACCAGCAAACCGGCTTTCATAGCCATCATCATCTAGCCTTCCCGTCGACATCAAGTTGAGGCGAAGGTGTAGGATATGCCTCACATCCCTGAGAACTAATGTGTAGCCCACATCAGTTTTCACACAAATATCACCGACTCCCACGATTTTTGATACGCCAGAATTTTCCATCTTCACAGTCCCATAGTCACCTGACTTGTAGCTTGTGAAGGAGTCTCTGTGTGGAGTCGCATGAAAAGAAGCTCCCGAGTCAACCACCCAGTCGGTGTCCTGACTCGAAGCCGTGAGACATACGTCATGATCTGCAGAAAGAATAACTACAACGTCGCCATCTGAAGCGACCGCAGTAGAATCTAATTCATCTTCCTTCCCTTTTCCTTTCTTGTCGTTTTTCTTACCACGACATTCATGCTTGTAGTGGCCCTTCTTGCCACAATTCCAGCATTCAACATCTTTTCTGTTACTCGACTTGCCTCTTGATTTATCTCGGGCCTTTCCGCCCTTCCTGTTCTTTCCTCTCCCCCGTTCTTGTGTCACAAGAGCCTCTTGCTGAATAGACCCCTGAGACTTCCTCCTTGTCTTCATTGAAGAGACAGCTAGTCACCTGTTCCATGGATATCTTTCCATCTGGCGCAGAGTTACTTAGAGACACCACCAATGTCTCCCAACTGTCAGGCAATGAACTAAGCAATAGTAAAGCCTGCAATTCATCATCCAGGACCATCTTCATAGAGGTGAGTTGGTTCACTATATTGTTGACCTCATTCATGTGCTCGGCCACAGAACCACCATCTTTGAATTTGAGATTCACAAGTCGCCTTATCAGAAAAATCTTATTACCGGCTGTCTTCCTCTCATATAGCCCTTGTAATTTCAGCCATATGCTAGCAGCTGAGGTTTCTGTAAACACATGGTGGAACACAGAATCATCCAACCATTGTCTAATATACCCCACCGCCTTTCGGTACGTCTTCTTCCAATCATCATCAGTCATATCCTTGGATTTTCCTGATATGCCTAAAATGGAGAATATAGGTCCTTGCAATAAAGCAAGTCCTCCATCTTAGCCTTCCATATGGTCCAGTTAGAACCATTGAGGCTGATCATCCTTGAGCCACCTTCCATAATTCAAAACCGATCCTTCCCGTTCAATGAACTTAGCTTTGATACCACTTTGTTGGGGGCCTTGCACAAAACCTTAGGATCTAGCCCTCCAGAACAAACCAGAATTATGGATAATAAAGCAATGAAAATAATCAATGCATCAATCACACACCACACAAAAGAATTTTATGTGGAAAACCCTCAAAGAGGTAAAAACCACGGGACCTCGTCCAGATCAACAATCCACTATGAAGTAAAACGTTTACAACCTTCTTCACTCACGCAGGAGTGGATGAACAATGAAAGAATAAAGAAAACCAGAGAGATCTCACCGATTACGAGGACGTAGGAGCGTTGAGATATAGACTGCACCGTAGATCACCTCCACGAGCATAACCTCCCTTCTACAAGCTTCCTCTCTCTCTTTCTCCCCATATCTCTCACCTTTGATAGCCCTCTTGTGTTTTTCTCATCAACACAACATACCCTAGAAAAACCCTAGGGACCCTTTTTTATAGTTTTAGGAAACTCTTTTCCGCATCCTAGTTGCGAAAGGACTTTGCGCATCCCAGTTGCGAAAGGACGACAGGTCAAAAAAACCCATCAATACTAACACATGCATGCGTGCCTATGTATCAAAATCGTGTGAATGTGAATATCTACTACAGACTTGCGTCAGGCCTGAGATATTTCTTTTCTACTATGGCTGCAATTTTCTTTGGCTCATTTCCTGTAGGATTAATGTTTAAAGAAAGTTTGTGTGGGTATGCTTTATCTTATGCTATTTCTTCTGACAGAGTCCAGCTTTTGAGATTGCTCAAGACACGCAAAACTGTGTTGCAGAAAGAACAGGGCATGACCTTTGCATGTGCTGTAGCTATGGGTTTTGACATGGATCAAATGGCACAGTTGATATCATTTGCCGAATGCTTTGGGGCAACGCGTTTGAGGTAGGTGTATTCCTTTTTTTATTGCTCGAAGGATTTTCTGACAAAATCACTTTATCGTTTTCTTTCTTTCAAATGTAAGTTGGTGGTGGTTTTCTATTTAAAGCTTGCCCTTGGCGGATGCTTATTTCTTAAAACAGAGAAGCATGCTTGAGGTATATGGAATTGTGGAAGCAAAAGCATGAAACTGGACAATGGCTGGAAATTGAGGCAGCTGAAGCAATGTCTACTCAGTCAGATTTCTCTTCTATGAATGCTATGGGCATTATGCTCTCTGGTGATGTTATGAAGCAGAAGGAATTCAGGGAACCATGGCCTGAATCCCACGGTGAGTTGGGCAAGGAGACCAATGAGAAAAGTAATGATGCCAATGAGGGTATGGTTCCCATCTCTTATGTTTTTAGATTATAACAGGAATTATAGGGTTTTTTTTTTTTTTTTTAATCCCTTTATTTTTTGAAGATACCAACTGTTATTTAAAAACTTGGCGAGTCTACTTGAGAATCTGTCGAATCAACTTGGACAAACATCAAAACAAGCTGATTTCCTATCTAACTCGGTATGTACAAAACTCGCCTGAGTTCTCCTCAGTAGACTAGTCAAGCTTTGTATAGCAATAAAGTTGGTAAAAAATGAAAAGTGGGAATTGAACCGTCCACACATCATATGGACAATGTTTCTTTACCACTAAACAACATGCTATAAATATATGTATATATATCCGTGTGGGCGCATGCGTGTGATATGAGTAGTGACTCTCTAACTGCATCCTGCTTAGTCAACACATTCTCTTCAGAATTGGTTTCACGATGAATAGCTGCCTCAATAAGTCCCAACTCCCAAGGTCATCTTCTAGAAGTGATTAATTTAATTAACCAATAGAGTGATTTCTAGAAATAAGTTTGCTAGAAACCACATGAGCCGAATCCATTTCTAGCTTCTCCATCATATGTCTTAGGATGATTGGGACTGTAGATCTAGTAGTCGATGGACGGGTTGTATTCTAAGAACCATAGACAACAAGTCTTATCCATGCATCCATTGGCATACAATGGAAGGTTAAAGATACTTGAGTGAAAAAAACCATGGTCCCCATTTTATTAGTAAAATTTATAATGCAGGAGGGTTTTAAGATATGTAATTCTTTAGGTTGTTTCACATCCTCGTGATAACCCACTAGATCAATTGTCGCAAACAGGGCCCAAAAGGATGTGGCTGGAGGTAGTAACAAGACTTGATGACCTATGGTCTAACTAAAGTTATGGCCCTTTATAGAGTGGCATGGCAGATAAGATTCATGTAGCTGACTCCAATTAGTTGGGATAAGGCTTAGACGATGATGATAATGGTGGTGGTGATGATGATAACGTTAGGATACTCGAATGAAAAAACCATGGTCATCAAGTACTGACCCTCAGATTCCATTTAAACTCATCTCTTGTGTTTTTGTTTATAATTCTTGGCATATTAAATGCATAATTTATATTCGTGATGATTTGATAAAAAATTGAATAGATTTCTTTCATTGGCCCTTCTAGTGAAACATGTTTACTAACTATTTTGTCTATCACATATATGAAGCTTATGTTCCTGGATGACAAGATTATTTTTATAAAGCAGGTGAGCCTATAATGCTATTGAAAGATCACAAAGGATCTGCTCTACTTGGGGAAATTCATGAAAAACAGAATTAGCTCCCATTTTTCTATTATGCATTGAAGATAAGATCAAGCACTTGAGCTAAGGCCCACTACAAGTTGCACCCTCAATATAAAAATATCCCATACATCAACTAAATCTTACTAGATATTTGCTACTTCTGATTTAAGAACAGAAGACTAGTTGGGTCCATGGGTTCTCTAATGGCTGGATGGGATCACATGTTCCAAAAAGCTAGTAATCACACTTGGCTATCTGACTTTTTATTAGGTGCCGTTTGGCTGCATGGATTTGGTTTCTAACTAACTAGATTTTCAAACCTGAAATTTACATTTTTTACAGTTGTGTTTGGCAGCCTAGATGTGGAATTCAGAACTTAATTATGGCCCTTAAAAAGAGGAGGAGAGCAATTTTATAACAGTTGAAAATGATTGAAAATCTAGGATTTTGCCTCTTACCTTTTCTTTTAAATTTAAAAGGAGCCTTTTGAGGATTTTCGATCCAAGGTGGATTTGAAGGGCTTTTCTATAGTTATTTTCATTGCACTTTGTATTTTCTAGATTTGGATTGAAAGTCCTGCATTCCAATTCCAAACTGCCCGAAATCCATGCTGTTAGTTGGATTCAGTTCTCAAGTAAGAAAATTGCCTTTTTTATAGTTATTTTCTGTGCACTCTGTATTATGGTTTTCTGATTAGTGGGGTCTTCCTGTGGCATATCAAAGAAACAAATCCTTCACCAAGGGAGAGATCGAGCCTTATTTTATTGGAAGTCGAAGAAGAGAGTAGAGGAAGAACATCTTATATCCATCTCCAATTCGCCACAAAACAGTCAGGTAATTGTCTCGGTTAGAATTCAGTTATTGTTTTGATTATTTTGGTTTTACGAGTAGGAACGGTAAATGTTGATGCAATTTTTCGGTAGACCCTCCTTGATTAGCCCTCTGGGACCTGCACAGGAAAAAGTAAGAAACAAAGGAGACCCTAACTTGTACAGGGGACCCTCCGATGCTTAAGTCAGGACCTTGGGTCTTTCGTAAGATAGCACCTTAAGGAAAAAAGTCTCCATTCGAGTATTAGGATTTGTATGCGTACCTTTCATTGGTTAGAAGTACCTCTATTTATATGAGAGGGAAGATCACACTGTAAGGAGTCTTTCTCATTTAGAATTCCTGATATGTCGGAGATCTTCCCGAGATTATGGCCGTCCGAGATTCCTGGGATCTGATTTTATCTCCTGAAGATCTTAGGAGAGATCTTCAGGCTGTTGGAGGGATTCCAGACTGTTAGTTCGAGAAAAGGTCAGGTGGTAGAGGCGCTAGATATAGTAGATGTAAATAATACTGAGCCTTTTGTTGCGCAGCACGCCAACAACGCAGTGAGCCTAGATCCAATCTAAAGCCTCACCCACAAACGATAGACAGGAAGAAATATAAACTAGAAATAGATCAAAGCAATCCAAAACAAACTACAAGACAAGATATATGTGAAAAAACCTCAAACTAGGGTAAAAAACCACGGATGCAAAATTCCACTATGAAGAGAAACGAAGATTACAAGGCAATATACTAACCTCTCCCTTGGAAGTACAGAGAAAATCCTTTGCCCACACCTCAGAATAATTTCCTAAAATTCACCTTAACCTAAAATAGCCTTAGTGACCCCAATTTATAGTTTTGGCAACTTCCCTTTCCGCATCCCAGTTGCGAAAGGACTTGCGACACGAAATCCGCGAAACTCCTTTCGCATCCAAGTTGCGAAAGGACTTGCGACACGAAATCCGCGCAACCTCGACTGGTCATGGGCGGCCCCAGATGTGGCTCCACTTCTCAACAATCTCCCACTTGGAGACACATCTCCATAAACCTTTGTCTTCTTCATCCGGAGTGCACCACCTCCCCGTCTTCAAGCCTGAAGACCAATCAAAGCTGAACAGAGCTTCAACTTCTCCTCTTGTGACCGCCTTGGTCAGCATATCCGCAGGATTCTCACTTGTATGAATCTTCTCCAGAGCAATCGATCCATCTTCCAGTAACGAACGTATGAAGTGATATCTGATGGCAATATGCTTGGTCCTTGAATGAAAGGCTGAATTCTTAGCCAAGTGTATTGCACTCTGACTGTCACTGTACAACTTGCAATCTGCTTGCTTCTTACCCAACTCTTCCATAAAACCTTGCATTCACACCATCTCCTTACATGCTTCTGTAAGCGCAACATATTCTGCTTCTGTCGTACTGATAGATACTATCTTTTGTAACTGAGAGACCCAACTGACTGCAGCACTACCCAGAGTAAAAACATAACCCGTAGTGCTTCTTCTGCTGTCGATATCTCCTGTCAAATCTGAATCCACGTAGCCTTGTAACTTGATTTTCAATCCACCATAACACAGCCCTACGTCCTTAGTACCTACCAAGTACCTAACGATCCACTTCACAGCTTCCCAATGTTCCTTCCCGGGGTTGTTCATGAACCTGCTAACAACTCCCTCTACTTGAGCAATGTCTGGCCTCGTGCTCACCATAGCATACATGAGACTCCCAATAGCTGACGCGTATGGGACTTTAGCCATGTAGTCCTGTTCCTCCTACGTCTTTGCACCTTGCTCCTTAGATAGCTTGAAGTGGTTGGCTAATGGAGTGCTAACCGGCTTAGCACCTCCCATATTGAATTGATCAAGTACCTTGGTTATGTACTCTGCCTGTGACAAAACTAATTTCTTGTTTTCCCTGTCACGCTTTATCCTCATGCCTAGGATTTGTTTTGCAGCTCCTAAATCCTTCATGGCAAATTCTCTAGACAATTGTCTTTTGAGATCTGAGATGTCCTCCATGCTTGAGCCAACCACAAGCATATCATCAACGTACAGAAGAAGGATGATGTATGACGTATCAAACTTCTTCAAGTAACAACAGTGGTCTGCATGACATCTCTTAAAATCGTTTCCCGACATGAAACTATCAAACTTCTTGTACCACTGCCTCGGGGCCTGCTTCAGGCCATATAGACTCTTCTTCAGTCTGCACACCTTGTTCTCATTACCTGGTGCCATGTATCCTGTCGGCTGATGCATATATATCTCTCTTCTTCAAGGTCCCCATGAAGAAAGGCTGTCTTAATATCTAACTGTTCTAGATGTAAGTCCTTTGAAGCCACTATACTCAAGACCATGCGAATTGTAGACATTTTCACAACCAGTGAAAATATTTCAGTGAAATCGATATCTGCCTTTTGTTGAAACCCTTTCACAACCAATCTGACCTTGTACCGTTTCGAACCATCGTGCTCCTCCTTTAGTCTGTAAACCCACTTGTTATGAAGAGCTTTCTTACCCTTGGGTAGAGTGACTAGCTCCCATGTATGATTAAACTCAAGAGAGTACATCTCATCATCCATGGCCTGCTCCCACTTAGCCCGTATATCTGACTGTAACGCCTCTTCAAAACACTCTGGCTCACCATTATCTGTCAGTAGTAGATAATGTAAGGAGGGTGAGTATCGGACCGTGGGTCTCCTCTCCCGAGTAGACCTCCTCACAACTGGTGTATGCGGCTCTGCCTCATCCTGTGCCACTATAACACCCATGTCTGGTAACTCTTCCAACTCTACAAATTCCTTTTTCTCGGCCTTATTTTCCTGCACACTATCCTTATGCATCACTTTTTCATTAAAGACTACGTCCTTGCTTCTGATGATTTTTCTGTTTTCTGCATCCCAGAACCTGTAGCCAAAATCATGTTGCCCATAGCATATAAACGTGTACCTCCTGGACTTCGCATCCAGCTTGTTTCTGTGCTCTGCATCAATGTGAACATATGAAGTGCAACCGAACACTTTAAGATGTGCAAGGTTCACTTCTTTCCCAGTCCACGCTTCTTCTGGTAGCCCACCATCCAATGGTGTTGAGGGACTTCTATTGATGAGATATGCGACAGTATTCATAGCATCTGCTCAAAAGGTCTTGGGCAACCCTGCATGTAACCTCATGCTCCTAGCGCGCTCAAGGATGGTCCTGTTAATGCGCTAAGCCACACCATTTTGCTGTGGTGTCCCTGGAATCGTTTTCTGATGTTTGATTCCATTTGCTGTACGATATTCCTCAAACCTCTTGTCACAATACTCTCCCCCATTGTCAGATCTGAGACACTTTACTGTTTTACCTGTCTCATTTTCTACCATAACTTTTCACTTCTTAAATACATCAAATACATCAGATTTATGTTTTAAGAAGTAAACCCACAGTTTTCTACTAGCATCATCAATAAAGGTAACAAAATAACGTGAGCCACTAAGAGATAATACCTGTGCCGGTCCTCACACATCAGTGTGTACAAGCTCCAACAGATGTGTCTTTGGAGCGCGTCCCACCTTCTTGAAGCTTACCCTCTTCTGTTTGCCATACACGCCGTCCTCGCAGAATTCCAAGTCAATAAACTTCAGCCCTGGTAGCTTCCCTTTTGACAATAGCACTTTCATCCCTTTCTCACTCATATGTCCCAGCCTCTGATGCCATAACTACCCATTCACTCTAGTTGATGCGACTGCGAGTGAACTATACGATCCTGAAGTCACGTACAAAGTACCTTCCTTTTTGCCTCGAGATATTACCAAGGCACCTTTTGTGATCTTCCAGGAGTCACTGGTGAATGTCGTCACATAACCGGTATCAGCCAACTGTCCCACTGAGATTAGATTACATTTCAAACTCGGTACATGTCTGACATCCTTCAATTTCAAGACCGTTCCGTCTTTCTGATTTACATGAACATCTCCCTTTCCAATAATATTGCACGGCTCATCATCACCCAGGTAGACTCTCCCAAAGTCACCTGACACATAATCACGCAGAACTTCTTTACACGAAGTAGCATGAAACGAAGCACCCGAGTCTATAACCCAAGACTCATTCCTCGTATCAAGAGACAAGATCAACGCCTCTGTGTCACTCTCCTCAGACAGATTCACTGAATCTTTCCCACCTTGAGAGCTTCCTTCTTGTTTCTTGAGCGCCCTGCAATTACGTTTCATGTGCCCCTTCTTGCCGCAATGCCAACACCCGTCTTTGTCTTTCGGTCCCTTGGACTTATTCCTTGACTTAGAACGCCCGTGTTTATTGCCTCCTTTGTTCAGCGATCTTCCTCTTCCTTCAACGTTTAGAGCATTCCCTGAATCCCCTGAAACTCCTGATGCCTTCCTTCTAGATTCTTCGCTGAGAATTAGACCGGCCACATCATCAAATTTCAGCTTTGTCGATCCTGAAGAATTGCTCACAGCAATCACCAAACCATCCCAACTGTCTGGCAAACTGGATAAGATCAATAACGCCCTAACCTCATCCTCAAAAGCAATGCCAACGGATTCCAACTGGCTCGTGACTGTATTGAACTCGTTTAGATGTTTAGCCATGCTCCCACCATCTGACATCTTCATGTTGAATAGCTGTTTCATAAGATGAACCTTGTTGGATGCTGAGAGCTTTTCATACATGGTGGCTAGGGCTTCCATTAATTCTTTTGTCATTTTTACCTTAGATATATTGAAGGCGACGCTCTTAGACAAAGAGAGTCGGATCGTTCCTAAAGCCTTCCTATCCAGTAAAAAACATTCATCATCTGTCAACTTTTCTGGTTTCTTCTCTTTTCCTCCTAGAGGAATATAGAGGTCCTTCTGATACAGATAATCCTCCATCTGCATCTTCCAGAAGGCAAAGTTTGAACCATCAAACTTCTCAATTCTAGTTTTTCCATCTTCCACCATCGCTCCCATAGAACTAACCAATAGCTTTGATACCAGTTGTTGCGCAGCACGCCAACAACACAGTGAGCCTAGATCCAATCTAAGGCCTCACCCACAAACGATAGACAGGAAGAAATATAAACTAGAAATAGATCAAAGCAATCCAAAAAACCACAAGACAAGATATACGTGGAAAAACTTCAAACTAGGGTAAAAAACCATGGATGCAAAATTCCACTATGAAGAGAAACGAAGATTACAAGGCAATATACTAACTCTCTCCCTTGGAAGTACAGAGAAAATCCTTTGCCCACACCTCAGAATAATTTCCTAAAATTCACCTTAACCTAAAATAGCCCTAGGGACCCCAATTTATAGTTTTGGCAACTTCCCTTTCCGCATCCCAGTTGCGAAAGGACTTGCGACACGAAATCCGCGAAACTCCTTTCCATCCCAGTTGCGAAAGGACTTGCGACACGAAATCCGTGAAACTCCTTTCGCATCCCAGTTGCGAAAGGACTTACGACACGAAATCCGCGCAACCTCGACTGGTCGTGGGTGACCCCAGATGTGACTCCACTTCTCAACACCTTTCATCAGATCAGCATTTATCTTGTCAGAGGTTATGCAGATCTATAGCCGACTTATATTTGACCTATGGTTTAGGTCGACCAATAGCTGACCTATGGTTTAGATCAGCAACCGGCCATTTGAGTGGATTTACTGTTGCATCTTGTTAGTGCATTTATTTGCACTCATGTTTGTCAATTATGTGACTAGTTATGTCTTGAAGTCGGATGAGTTCTAAACAAATGAAGACCGGCGACGCAACTAAATAAGAAGTATTGAAGCCACATTTAAGACAAATGATTGCTTCTACGATCTTAAACCTTGCAAATAGATGATCCCAACCTTAATAGGAGAACCCACCTAGGTCATCTATTCTAAGCCAATCCCTAGTCCATATTTTATATCCTATAGTCTTGGCTTAAGCAAGTCCCAAGTTGGTTGGACAAAACAGGAAAATTTGTCCACTGTCGGTAGGACAAAGGTGTCATCGAAAAGCACCTTCAGTACCACCGAAGATACCTTCGGTGTTACTGAAGAGGCTCAAAATAGTCCAACAAGCTTACAACGATAATTCAGTGTCACTGACGAACAAAGTTTGATGCCATCGAAAGAGACTATTTTCAATCAGCAACTTGGAAATTCAATTCATTACTACCAATAGATAATTTGGTACTATCGAAGCAAGTTCGGTGGTACTAAAGGTCACTTCGGTAGCACCATAAACTAGTTGTTTTATAACCGTTTTCTATCTGTTGGAAGCTTTTATCTATAAAAATGGCTTGTATGAACTTGCAAAAATCTTGGATTAAGGCTGTTAAGAGTCCCTAGTGCAATCCAAGCGTATCCTAGCCTACCTAGACTCTATCCATATGAGATTCATGTTCTCTTCATTGTGATTCATCATCTTAAGAGCATTCAAAGCTCAAATTTATGAATAACATGATCTTAAGCCTTCACTAGAGTATTGAGACCAAACCTATAGGTGTATCCTTGATCTTAATCACACTCCAGTATATCCATCAGTTGAATCTCTTAGGAAATCCACTCATAATCTTCGTTAGAGATTCCACTCATATGAAAGGTTTTTCTAGATCGTGAAGCTGAGCCAACAAATAAACTAAGCGACGCGATCGAGGGAGCATCGGGAAGTTGATTCAAGCACAAAAGCGTGAAGATCAAGCATCCCAAAACGAGCTATAAGAAAGAACTCAATCCGATAAGTAAGTGTCATTTTAAGAGTTCAAAAGTTTAGTTTCTTTCCTCTTGTAGAATTGAAGCTAAGAGTTTGCTATCAACAAACTCATTTAGGTTCCTTGTGTGGGACCTTGGCCGGTGGGCTTAAAAGTAGGTGCCTTGTGTAGGAACTTGGCCGATGAGACTAAATTCAGGTGCCTTATGTGGGACCTTGGCCGGTGGGCCTAAACAGTGGGTTCCTTGTGTGGGACCTGGCCGATGGGCCTAAACGTAGGTTCTATGTGTAGGACCTTTGCTCTTGCAGAGAGCATAAATTGTGTCCTTAGTGTAGGACTGTAAAGGTTTGGTAAACCTGTTTAAAACCTTTGATAGTGAAATCCACTGCACTCTGGAATTGAGTGTGGATACCGGGAGTGGAGTACACACGTAACCGAACCACTATAAATGCTCATATTTGGAATGTTCATTTGCTCATCTATTTAAATCATGCTTATTGTAATGCCCTAAAAATCGGGGGTCGAGCAAAACTCTACTCCTGAGTTTCAACGCATCACCCATGCGACATGGATAATGATGTTTAGATGTTGTCCATTAGCAATGCAGTAAACATGAGTGGGATTATACTAAAATAACATATCATAGTCTAGAGTTAATGTAATTTGGTAAGCGAAAGACTGAAATATATGCATTTATCATCTATTAATTCATACCATATCTTTATGATCTTCTTCTTCCACAACTGAATTTTTAGTTTCATATTTTTTGGGTGAGAATCTAATTGCTAGTTATGTGGATGATATTAATGAAAACCCTTTATATAAATTTGATCTAAATGCACTTCCTATCCATCTTCAATAGTTGCACGATTCTTCCAACCTGATGTTGCTCTCACTTTGAATCATAAGCTTTGGACTCTCGCTCCTGCTTCCACTTCCTAAATCTTTGTACTTGCTGACATTTTGAGATAGACCTTTGCTTGCTCGCATGCTCGAATCTAGCATTGCTTCTGCCTCATGCTTTGTGCAACTATAGTTCCAAAAGGGCTAAAAAATTCAAAAAGATCCCCTCTGGAAGGAGGGGAGAGTCACATAGGTTTCACCTTGTGAGTTGAGATCAAGCTTGAAAGCGTAATGAGGAAGGGGGGCTCGTAATTAGAGGAATAAAACCAGGAATTGGGTCTGTCATGCCAATTGGTGGTGGAAAATTGGTAAGGAGCAAGGAGCTCCTCAGCTCAAAGTTGTCGTTAGAGTATGGGAAGTTGGAGAGGTTGGTTTCCAGGCATAAGCTGTAAGGGGCAATGGTTCTTTGAGTTGGCAATCCATCTCACAATTTGGCAATGTCTCAAGAAGTAAAGTGGGTTTTATCTTAAAAGATTGGTGTTCATTCAAGGTTAGCAATGACAATAGGCTGCATTGTCAGTATTTGGTGTGAGGAGTACCATAGCCAATAGCTTTCCAAGGTCATATCTTCTTCCAAAGAAAAATATCCTCGTTTTGTTCTGTCCTATCTAAATTTAAATGCAGTGGGCATTTTTGGTATCAGTTCAGTATTGCGCAACACGCCAACAATGCAGTGAGCCTAGATTCAATCTCAGGCCTCACCCACAAACGATAAAAAGAAAGAAATATAAACTAGAAACAGATCAAAGTAATCCAAAACAACCCACAAGATAAGATATATGTGGAAAAACCCTAATCTAGGGTAAAAAACCATGGATGCAAACTTCCACTATGAAGAATAAAGATTACAAGACAATATACTAACCTCTCCCTTGGAAGTATAGAGAAAATCCCTTGCTCACACCTTAGAAGTATTTCCGAATATTCACCTTAACCCTAGAAAAGCCCTAGGGACTCCTATTTATAGTTTAGGCAACTTCCCTTTCGCACCCTTGTGAAAGGTGACACCAAAATACGCAGTCTGTATCAAATTCAGAAACTAGTCTGCGTAACCTCGACCAGTTGAGAATGATCCTCGATCGGTAGAGCACCTCGGAACCCAAAAAACTATGCTCGTTGGACTTTTGAGTCGAGCCAATCCACGACTGGTCACGACCGGTCGAGCAGGGGCCAAGACTGGTCGTGGGCGGCCCCCAGATGTGGCTACACTTCTTAACAATCTCCCACTTGGAGACACATCACCATAAACTTTTGTCTTCTTCACCCGGAGTGCACCACCTTCCTGTCTTCAAGCCTGAAGACCAAACAAAGCTGAACAGAGCTTTAGCTTCTCCCGTGTGACTGCCTTGGTTAGCATATCAGCAGGATTCTCACTTGTATGAATCTTCTCCAGAGCAATCAATCCATCTTCCAGTAACGAACATATGAAGTGATATCTGATGACAATATGCTTGGTCCTATAATGAAAGGCTGAATTCTTAGCCAAGTGTATTACATTTTGACTGTCATTGTACAACTTGCAATCTGCTTGCTTCTTACCTAACTCCTCCATAAAACCTTGCATCCACACCATCTCCTTGCACGCTTCTATAGCCGCAACATATTCTGCTTCCGTCGTACTGATAAATACTATCTTCTGTAACTGAGAGACCCAACTGACTGCAGCACTACCCAGAGTAAAGACATAGCCTGTAGTGCTTCTTCTGCCATCGATATCTCCTACTAAATCTAAATCTGCGTAGCCTTGTAGCTTGATTTCCGATCCTCTATAACACAGCCCTATATCCATAGTACCTAACAGGTATCTGAGGATCCACTTCACAACTTCCTAATGTTCTTTCAAGGGGTTGTTCATGAACCTGCTAACAACTCCCCCGCTTGAGCAATGTCTGGCCTCGTGCTCATCATAGCATACATGAGACTTCCAATAGCTGACGCATATGAGACTTTATCCATGTAGTCTCGTTCCTCCTACGTCTTTACACCTTGCTCTTTAGATAGCTTGAAGTGGTTGGCTAATGGAATGCTAACCGGCTTAGCACCTCCCATATTGAATTGATCAAGTACCTTGGCTATGTACTTTGCCTATGATAAAACCAGTTTCTTGTTTTTCCTTTCATGCTTTATCCTCATACCTAGGATTTGTTTTGTAGCTCCCAAATCCTTCATGACAAATTCTCTAGACAACTGTCTTTTGAGATCTGAGATATCCTTCATGCTTGAACCGACCACAAACATATCATCAACGTACAGAAGAAGGATGATATATGACGTATCAAACTTCTTCAAATAACAACAGTGGTCAGCATGACATCTCCTGTAACAGTTTCCCAACATGAAACTATCGAACTTCTTATACCACTGCCTTGGGGCCTGCTTCAGGCCATATAGACTCTTCTTCAGTCTGCACACCTTGTTCTCCTTTCCTGGTGTCACGTATCCTGTCGGCTGATGCATATATATATCTCTTCTTCAAGGTCCCCATGAAGAAAGGCTGTCAAAACATCTAGATGCTCTAGATGTAAGTCCTCTGTAGCCACTATACTCAAGACCATGCGAATCGTAGACATTTTTACCATAGGTGAAAATATTTCAGTGAAATCGATACCTGCCTTTTGTTGAAAACCTTTCACAACCAGTCTAGCCTTGTACCGTTTCAAACCATCGTGCTCCTCCTTCAGTCTGTAAACCCACTTGTTATGAAGAACTTTCTTACCCTTAGGTAGAGTGACTAACTCCCATATATGATTAGACTCAAGAGAGTCCATCTCATCATCCATGGCCTTCTCCCACTTAACCCGTGTATCTGACTGTAACGCCTCTTCAAAACACTCTGGCTCACCATTATCTGTCAGCAGTAGATAATGTAAGGAGGGTGAGTATCGAATCATGGGTCTCCTCTCCCGAGTAGACCTCCTCACAACTGGTGTATGCGGCTTTGCCTCATAATGCTCCTGTGCATGATCATCCGCTGTAACACTTGTGTCCGGTAACTCTTTCATTTCTACGAATTCTTTCTCCTTGGCCTTATTTTCTGTCATACTGTCCTTATGCATCACTTTTTCATTGAAGACTACGTCCTTGTTTCTGATGATTTTCCTGCTTTCTGTATCCTAAAACCTGTAGCCAAAATCATGCTGCCCATAGCATATAAATGTGTACTTCCTGTACTTCGTATCCAGCTTGTTTCTGAGCTCTGCATCAATGTGAACATATGAAGTGCAATCGAACACTCTGAGATGTGCAAGGTTCACTTCTTTCCTGGTCCACATTTCTTCTAGTAGCCCACCATCCAATGGTGCTGAGGGACTTTTATTGATGAGATATATGGTAGTATTCACAATATCTGCCCAAAAAGTCTTGGGCAACCCTGCATGTAACCTCATGCTCCTAGCGCGCTTAAGGATGGTCCTGTTAATGCGTTAAGCCACACCATTCTGCTGCGGTGTCCTTAGAATCGTTTTCTAATGTTTGATTCCATTTACTGTACAATACTCCTCAAATCTCTTATCACAGTATTCTCCCCCATTATCAGATCCAAGACATTTTACAGTTTTACCTGTCTCGTTTTCTACCATAACTTTCCACTTCTTAAATACATCAAATACATCAGATTTATGCTTTAAGAAATAGACCCACAATTTTCTACTAGCATCATCTATAAAAGAAATAAAATAACGTCAGCCACCAAGAGATAATACCTGTGCCGGTCCCCACACATCAGTGTGTACAAGCTCCAATAGATGCGCCTTTGGAGCGTATCCTGTCTTCTTGAAACTTACCCTCTTCTGCTTACCATACATGCAGTCTTCACAGAATTTCAAGTCAATAGACTTCAGCCCTGCTAGCTTCCCTTTTAACAATAGCACATTCATCCCCTTTTCACTCATATGTCCCAACCTCTGATGCCATAACTGCCCATTCACTCCAGTTGATGCAACTGCGAGTGAATTATACGATCTTGAAGTCACGTACAAAGTACCTTCCTTTTTGCCTCGAGATATCACCAAGGTACCTTTTGTGATCTTCCAGGAATCACTAGTGAATGTCGTCACATAACCGGTATCGGCCAATTGCCCCACTGAGATCAAGTTACGTTTCAAACTCGGTACATGTCTGACATCCTTCAATTTCAAAATTGTTCCGTCTTTCTGATTGACATGAACGTCCCCCTTTCCAACAATATTGCACAGCTCATCATCACTCAGGTAGACTCTCCCAAAGTCACTTGACACATAATCACGTAGAACTTCCTTACATGAGGTGGCAGAAACGAAGCACCCGAGTTTATAACCCAAGACTCATTCCTCGTATCAAGAGACAAGATCAACGCTTCTGTGTCACTCTCCTCAGATAGATTCACTAAATCCTCCTCGCCTTGAGATCTTCCTTCTTGTTTCTTAAGCACCCTGCAATCGCGTTTTATGTGCCCCTTCTTACCGCAATGCCAACACCCGTTTTTGTCTTTCGGTCCCTTCGACTTCTTCCTCGACTCAGAACGCTCGTGTTTATTACTTCCTTTATTCAACGATCTTCCTCTTCCTTCAACGTTTAGAGCATTCCCTGAATCCCCTGAAACTCCTGATGCCTTTCTTCTAGATTTTTCACTGAGAATTAGACCGGCCATATCATCAAATTTCAGCTTTGTCGATCCTGAAGAATTGCTCACAGTAATCACCAAACAATCCCAATTGTCTGGCAGACTAGATAAGATCAATAATGCTCTGACCTCATCCTCAAAAATAATACCAACGGATTCCAACTGGCTCGTGACTGTATTGAACTCGTTTAGATGTTCAGCCACGCTCCCACCATCTGACATCTTCATGTTGAATAGCGATTTCATAAGATGAACCTTGCTGGATGCTGAGGGCTTTTCATACATGGTGGTTAGGGCTTCCATTAATTCTTTTCTAATTTTTACCTTGGATATATTGAAGGTGACGCTCTTAGACAAAGAGAGTCGGATCGTTCCCAAAGCCTTCCTATCCAGTAAAAACTATTCATCATCTGTCATCTTTTCTGGTTTCTTCTCTTTTCCTCCTAGAGGAATATAGAGGTCCTTCTGATACAAATAATCCTCCATCTGCGTCTTCCAGAAGGCAAAGTTTGAACTATCAAACTTCTCAATCCTAGTTTTCCCTTCTTCCGTATCGCTCCCAATAAAACTATACCAATAGCTTTAATACCAGTTGTTGCACAACACGCCTACAACACAGTGAGCCTAGATTTAATCTCAGGCCTCACCCATAAACGATAAGCAGAAAGAAATATAAACTAGAAACAGATCAAAGCAATCCAAAACAAACCACGAGACAAGATATACGTGAAAAAACCCCAATTTAAGGTAAAAAAAACTACGGATGCAAACTTCCACTATGAAGAACGAAGATTACAAGGCAATACTAACCTCTCCCTTGGAAGTACAGAGAAAATCCCTTGCCCACACCTTAGCAGTATTTCTCAATATTCACCTTAACCCTAGAAAAGCCCTAGGGATTCCTATTTATAGTTTAGGCAACTTCCCTTTCGCACACTTGCTAAAGGTGACACCAAAATCCGCAGTCCGTATCAAATTCGAAAACCAATCTGCGTAACCTCAACTGATCGAGTAGACTGCACGACCAGTCAAGAAGACCCCTCGACGTATCAAGAATGATCTTCGATCGGTCGAGCACCTCGGAACCCAAAAAACAATGCTCACTGGACTTTGAGTCGAGCCAATCCACGACTGGTCACGACCGGTCGAGTGGGCTCCTCGACCGGTCAAGCTGGAGCCACGACTGGTCGTGTGCAGCCCCAGATGTGGCTCCACTTTTCAACATTCAGGACCTGATTGGGAGCTGGTTAGCCATGGGAGCTTTTGTGATGCTGCGGTCTATGTGGTTGGGGATGAAAAGGAGGGTATTCCGTAGCAAGGTTGCCCCAGCTCATGTTGTATTGCGGAAAAAACTTTGCGTGGATTAAGATGTGAGCAAGGCAAATTCCAGATTCAGAGCCATATCTTATTCCTGGTTGGATTTTAATTGGGCTGAAGTTTTGCGGTTGGGGTGGAATCAACTGAATGGTAGAATTGGATATTCAGCTCCCCCATTGGGGTTTGTTGAAGCTAATATTGATGGCGGTTCCGTCGGGAATCAGGGGCCAGCAGTAGTGGCAGTAGTGGCTCTGTTGTGTTTGAACTCTTGAGTCCCATCGGCATTGAAGACTCCAATTTTTTCGAGGAAGCAGCTCTGCTGCAGGTGATTAAATTGGTCATAAAGTCATGCTCAGGGCAACTATCAAAGGAGACTCTGGCAATGCAATTGCTTCAGCTAGGAGTGGTTCCTGCCCTTGGAGGTTGTCTGACTTGGTGGCAAGGCATTGGAAACGTGCAACCGGAATCTTGTAGAGTTTCCTCTGGCCCCTAGAGATGCACGAACAGCAAAGTGGATTTGTTGGAGCATTGGGGCCTCATCACCTGGTTTCTAATTGGACATAGCAGATGCATATGCTCTCTGGCTAGTTTTGTGCTTGTATTGGGGCTCTTGTCTGTGCAGCTGTGTTGCAGTCTGCTTGGCATGGTCTCTATCTGTTTGGTGCTACAGCTTGTGGTTCTGACCCAGCTTTGTTTCATTTTTCTTGCTCTTTATAAATCTTCATACTGATCGTTGCCAATAATAACAAAAAAATGCTCGTTAAAGAATTGTATGACCTTGTTGATGTAAAAAATGGGATGTTCTCTCCATTGCCATCGCAATCTTTGGGACTCAAAATTGCTATGGTGATGGAGCTTCTCGATCTCCTTAGTGGGATCATGTTGCTGTCATTTGAAGAAGATGAGCTTTGGTGGGCTTTATGCTCAAAATGGTGTTTTTCGTCTAAGAACTTCCTCGAAGCCCTTTGTCCTTCCCTTGGCCCCAAGCCCCCATGGGCATAAAAGTTTGGGGTTTATATGCTCTGTGTCAAGAATTTTGCTAGGCAGCCACGGTCAATAGGATCCTAACATTTGATAATCTCCAAAAGTGGAATTGGTCCCTCTCCAACATTTGCTACGTGTACTGAAGGGATGCAAAATCACTGGATAACTTATTCCTCCATCATGGAGCAGCTTCCTATATTTTGTCCTCCTTTGGGCTCTTCAAGATATTGCCCGATCTTATTGACTGATGGTTTGTAGGTCTTTTGGGCCAAAAGATAAGATCCTATAGGTAATGCTCCCTCTTGATCTCATGCGGTGCATATGGAAAGAAAAGAACAGTAGATCATTCAAAAACATATACTAAATCATAGTGCGAGTTTTAATAGAATAAAGTTTTCTTTTGTAAATTTGGGTGCAAGGCCGATGATTTAAAAGGTGTCATAAATCCAACTGTAGCTGTGGCATGGGAAGTACCATCGAAAAATTTCAGAATCCGGCCCTTAGATTTAGGGTGTGGAGGGTTCCTCACTGCAGATGGTGGAAGCTTAATGTTGATGGGAGCTCAAGAAGTAATCCCGGTCCTGGAGTTGGCATTGTGCCAAGGGATGAGCATTGCTTCTTCTTCTTCTTCTTCTTCTTTTTGTTTTTTTTTTTTCCAGGCTAGTGGGTGTTATTATTGTTGGCCATCAAAACTGGAGTGCATCACTAGCGGGTGTTGGAGCTCGCATTTATAGTGTATAACATAAGGTTGATATCTAGCTTCATGGGATATCCATCCACTAAATACCAAGGGATGATGATGCGTGGCCTATTGATCCTTTAGACCTTCGGGATTTTGACGTTAGAGGTGTCAGAAAAGTTACCATAGGGATAACTGACTTAGTCCAATTTTTATTTTTATTTTTTAATTATCTTTTTTATTCCAGTTTAAAAATTTGCAGATAGGTGTTTTTCGATTCAAAAGCATTCTAAATTTTCAAAAGAAAACGAGTATTCTTGGTTAGCTGAACGACTAGCACTGTCATGCATAAAGGTTCTAGTATTGAGTAACTTCCAGTCTTTTGTTATTGGAGTATCGAGTAACTTGTAGCCTAATATAAGGTATATAAGTAATGCAAGCAGGATCTAGTAGTCTAGGACCTCACAATGCATATGCTTTTGTTGCGCCTTGATAAGATGGTAATTGGCCTCCTGATATTTGCTTAACTGAACGAATTCATGCTACATCCTCGTAGGAAGATGACCACTTCCCATGACTTTTTTCTTTTTTCTTTTTTCTTTTTTTTTTTTTTTCCATTCACTTGCTAGAAAACCCACTCTTTGGTTTTTTTTTTTTTTAAATTTTTTTTTAAAAAGAAGGTTTCTCAACAGATTCTCTCTGTTTTTTTTATTTTTTTTTCTTCTTTTTTTTTTTTTTTTTTTGTTTTCTTTTCTTCTTCTTCTTCTTGGTTTTTTTTTTTTTTTTTTTTTTTTTTTTTGACCACTGTCTATCTCACAATTACTAGAGTACGTCCTGTGGAAAATCTACAGCATTGTGGTCATTAACTTCTTAACCGTCAAAAGGATGTTAACTTTTTTCCATTTACAACTGTTCTAGTTTGACATGCTTGCTTGACATGCATGTTCTAGTGGCAGTCAGCTTCTTCTTTTTTCTTTTTTTTTTTCTTTTTTTTTTTTTTTTTTTTTTTTTTTTAGTTGTTTGTATGACTTTTCATGTGAGATGTAAACAGATTTAACATGTGTGCTTACCTTTATGGTTTTATTTTTAGGTGGCATTGATCCTTTTCAGCTCTTTGACTGAAACAATTGGGAATACATTTCAACCGCATTTCGCGGATTTACAATCCCTTCTACTCAAATGCCTGCAAGATGAGACTAGCACCCGTGTCAGAGTTGCTGCTCTCAAGTAACCATTCATTCTCATTTTGTTTGGATTTTGGTATTTGATTTATTCAGAAAGTGAGGTTGCTTATTGGTAGGGTATTTATTATTATAATTATAATTATTATTTAGATTTTGTTCTTGTCGGGGCGGTTGGGTCTTTTCTGGAGTTCACAAATGATGGAGTTGAAGTGGTAAGTTTGCAAATTTTCTCACATATTTCTAATGTTTTATCATGTATCCATGTTGCTTTTATTTGTATAGCTTTCTTTTGTAAAAAGAAGGGGGAAGAGTGCCAACTCCATTGGTCTGCCAGATAATTGGAACCGGTATTCAAATGAGATCTTATTGGACAAACTGCTATGTTATAATCCTTTGAGTCTCTTGCCTTCGATGCAGTCACTAATTTAGCATACGCTCGTTGTGGCTGGACACTGAATATCAGTATCTTATTTTTATGCTCTTGGTAAGCAAAAGCATAGATTCCTCAATGGCATTGTATTTCAACATCGTAATCACTTTTGGTTGTAAAATATATTAATCAAAAGGAAAATAAGATGCAGTTTTGATGTATGGTAGTATTGTGCTAGTCGTTAAGCATCTTGCAATTGAAGCAATGTCGGTTCTCAATTAGAAACTCAGCAGGTAAGGTTTAGCTATCACTTGTGAATTGATGAATATGTAACATCAGTGAACCCCCAATGCTGATGGCATGACTCAGGAGACTGGGGATTGTTGCAACTAGGAACTCTTATTCTGATGTTCTTGATTTTCTCCTCTTTCTGCTTTTTGTTTGTTTTAGCTTTGTGGGTCTGCTTGTATCATTGCTGGTTGTCGAGTAATTGCAGTTTGAACATCCTTATGCCATAGGTCTAGTGCGGCTCTTATACATTGTACCCCATTAGGTGGCCCGCCTCTTGCATGTCACATAACATTGTGCATGCATTTCATACTTGTTGAGGTTTTCGATATTTTGTTTAGTTTCAAGGTCTCTCCTGTGTCCAGATGGAGAATTTTGCTCGGGATGCAATGCCTCTGATTTGATGTGCTTTGCATCCATACTGAAACAATCATCAAATGAGTTCCGCTGATAAAGTAATCCGAATGGGTTCTTTTTCAGCCATAAAAACTCTTGTTTGCATTGTGCTTGTCTTGAATGTATACAAAACTTCCCACGTACAAGAACTTCAACACTATGCGACATCATGTAATTTAGTTTGTGTTTTCTCTTTCTAAGGTGTGAGCTTGATATTTGATCTTTAGGTTATGTTTTAAGGAAAATTCAGTTATTAAAGAAAATGCTCTTGTAGAATAAATTATCTTTATAGGAACAATAGCTTGGAGAGTTGGAAATACTTACTTCTACCAATGTTTGAAGAATGCTAGGCTATGTTGCTGAGAGATTCGCCTTTATGACTATTTATCTGAATAGTGCCTTATGCTTTCTAACGTTATTTTTAGCATCAATGGTACTTTCTGATGAATTATATCTTGAGCATTAATGGTGCTGTCGGTTTTGACTATTCTGGCACTCATATTGTCATTCCTATGTAGGTGAAGTTTCGGGAGTTCATTCCCAGCATTTTGAATGTTTCACGACAATGCCTTGCAAATGGTGAAGAAGATGTTGCTGCCATTGCTTTCGAAATTTTTGATGAACTAATTGAATCTCCTGCACCTCTTCTTAGGGACAATGTGAGATCTATAGTGCAGTTTTCTCTTGAAGTTTGCTCAAGTCAAAATTTGGAACTAAACACTCATCATTAGGTTGAGAACATCATCTTGAGAAACTGTCCATTTTTTTTCTTCTTATTTTATCAGATTCACATCAGGCGGTTCGCCGTCTGATTTTTCTTGTGTTTACTCAATCAGGCCATTCAGATAATTTCATGGCTTGCAAAGTACAAGTCTGGTTCTCTCAAAAAGCACAAGCTGGTCATTCCTATCCTACAAGTTATGTGCCATTTACTTGCAGAAGCCCATGGAGATGAAGACGATGACCTAGCAGCCGATTGAGCTGCCGCAGAAGTGATTAATATGATGGTTGTAAACCTTTCCAAGCACGTTTTCCCTCCCGTCTTTGAATTTGCTTCCATGAGCATTCATAGTATAAACCCAAAAATATCGGGAGGCTTCTGTGACAGCCTTGGGTGTAATTTCTGAGGGCTGTTTTGAACTGATGAAAGACAAGATGGAGCATATTCTCCATACGGTCTTAGGAGCATTGAAGGATCAAGAGGAAATGGTAAGAGGGGCTGCATCATTTGCACTGGGTCAATTTGCAGAGCATTTGCAACCCGAGATTGTATCTCACTATGAAAGTGTTCTTCCCTGCATTTTAAATGCTCTTGAAGATGCATCTGAAGAAGTAAAGGTAAAACTAGAAAAAAGTTATTGCCTTCCAGATTTTTTAGTATTTCTTTGCATTTATGTGCCAGGGTTTCTATTTTTGCAGGAGAAGTCATACTATGCATTGGAAGCATTTTGTGAGGACATGGGTGAAGAAATCCTTCCTTATCTTGATCCCCTTATGGGGAGATTGCTTGCAGCTCTCCAAAGTAGTCCTCGCAATCTGCAGGAGACATGCATGGTATCACATCATTATCGCTTTCTTTGGAGTCTTATATGATGATGTTGATATGAATTTGTTGCTGTTTTCTTTGCTAATATGATGATGTCAATACAGTCTGCAATTGGTTCAGTAGCAGCTGCTGCAGAGCAAGATTTTATTTCGTATGCAGGGAAGGTTCTGGAATTGATGAAAAATTTCATGGTGCTTACCAACAATGAGGACCTCCATTCACGAGCGAGGGCTACTGAGCTAGTCGGAATAGTTGCGATGGCTGTTGGACGAATGAGGATGGAACCGATATTACCTCCTTTCATTGAAGCTGCAATATCTGTAATTGACATAACACATTTCATTTGGATATGCTATAGATCTTCAAAATGATTAATGTCTTCTATTAATTTCTTAGGGTTTTGCTTTTGTAACGCCCTGAAAATCGGGAGTCGAGCAAAGCTCAGCTCCCGAGTTCCAACGCATCACTTATGCAACATAGATAATGATGATTATGACCTATACTTGGATAATGATGATTGTAACGCCCCAGATTTTTGCTAACCTGGAGTTAGATGTCCTTAGGCAAGGGGTCGATCATAACCTCTTATTAAGTTCTCAAACCTCAAATCCTTTAAGAATTAGACAAAATTAACTAAGTGCTAAACTAGATTAGCGACGAAATCCGCTTGATCCACTTTAAATACGATCTGCAATACCCAAAACTTGTAGAATTATTGACGCTAGGTTACCCTAAAATATAGGATCAATCTCATTACCCAGTAGCTCTCGGGAGCACATTGAAACTCTGTATTGGATCTGGACCGCACGTCGAAAGTCCGATAGCTACGAAACTAAACAATTATGACCGCCTTGCTGGACTTGACAACCATCTCAGACATCAAGTCCAGATAGTGTCCCGAAGCCATTCGCTTGAGCCCGGAGCGAAGAGTGTGAGAAAACGTGGTTTCCTTTAGAAATTCAATCTAATTTAAGTCATCTGAGACTTGTCATTTGCGGGCCGAATATAGGGATTCAGACCGTCAGAAACTGACCCAAATACACCCTCAGATTAGGGAAAATTTCCTACATAGGCTAGTGTACTTGTGACCCTGATCGAGTTTCGGTGACCGTTGAACTGAAACTGGTCCACCACGTGTGATCTAGGAACCCGACTGGAACGAAAACTTAACTCGACCTAGATCCAAGGTCAGTGAGCTTAAGTCCGACCTTTGGCTTAAGGGGGGGCTCCAGAAATGCTCCGTTGAGTTGAAACAAACTGGTTTTGGTTATAACCTAAGTATACCTTGGCCCTGGGCCTATTTCTGGCAATTCTGGGCCTATATAAGAGGCTTAAACCCTCTCTCTCATATTCCATATGAATTTTCTTAACCTAAGGGAGAGAGAAGAGAGAAAAGAGAGGGAAAGAGAGAGGAAGAGTTGGAGTCATTCCTGGGATTCGATCTCTGCCGCTCCACGTGCTTAACCGCCTCATTTGTATCGCTAATCCGGCAATTCTGACTCCGTTCTTAGGTAAGAAAAACCTTACCCTAATCTGTTCTAGGGTTTCAACTGTTGCAAGTAGCGAATTAGCTGACTTAACTCGTGCTATAGGTTGTCATACCATCGTTGACGAAGACTTAGAGTCTCTCTCGACTTCGTTACGCTTCTACGGCGTAAGGTGCGGACTATAAACGTATAGGTTATGGTTTTTAAAGCTTTCAATGTCGGTTAATGGTTTATTCTTGACGTAGGTGCTATTTCACATGTATAAAGTGATGTCCTTTTCATTTTTCAGTTATACGTTAGCTAGGTTGAATATACTGTATTCCTCGTATTTGTAGAAAATACCGTATATGTATGAAATTCGGATTTGTGCTCGCCATGATTAATTGTTGTCTATGTATGCTAGATACATGTTATATTAACATACATCGTGTATGTAGTTTAAGTGTTTGTTGAAATGACTGAATGAAGATGAAATCATGATTTGTGCCTAACATGATAATCTGTCGTGAATATATGCTTGTTACATGTGCGACAACTCCTTAGTGAAAGGACTTGCCCTAAAGCACGTCACGACAAATATACGTTATATGTGATATAGTGTGTAGCCCAAGGGTTTGTGGAAATGAATGAATGAATATGGAACTTGGATTCATGCTTGCCATGACTATCCGTTGTGGGTGCACGCGTGTTATAAATGGGGCAACTCCCTAGTGAAAGGATTTGGCCTAATACCTATGTGATCAACATACGTCATGTATGTTGATGTAAGTAGTCTAAAGTGTTTGCTGAAATATCTGAATGAGTAAGTAGTTAGTAAATTGTAATGTATAAGGGTGTTGAGATATGATTCTCAACTCCTTTAATTATGTGTATGCTTTCCTCCATGTACCGTATATTATAGTATTTGTTTATCTATGTAATGCATATGTATAAATCCATGTTTAAGTTGTATTCCATAAAATGTAAAAACAAAGCCGTGAAGGGTGATGGGGGAGTGGTGTAACGATTCCGTGCAACAGCCCTGACAGCCCTAAAGCGGACAATATCGGACCTTTGATTGTATGATTTGAAATCTTGATACATTACTGCTTTAACTATCTTTTTGTTATAATTTGTAACATCCCGAAAAATCGGGGGTCGAGCATAACTCAACACCCGAGTTTCCAGAACATCACTCATGCAACATAGATAATGATGATTAAATGTTGTCTGCATTAGTGTATTGAACATGAGTGAGATTAAGCCAAAACAGCATATCATACTCCAGAGACAGTTAAATTGCAAGCGGAAGACTGTGATAGATATATAAAATATATAAAAATTGTGGTGAGTCTCCACAGTGTGATAACATTACCAGGTTAATAAATTTCAAGTACATTTCTAAAATATACCAAATGTGTAAGTGTAATGTCTTCTATCCCAAGTACCATAGCCCTGTCAATACAATAACAGGTCTTCATAAACCTGTTAGAGAGCTACAAGTAGGAGAACTCCTCCTCCACATCATAGTAGTCCGGCTCTGCTTCATAAGCATCGCCATCACCTGAAACTCAACAAATCTGGTTGGTGTGTACAACACCGTCCCGTAACATGGGAGTGAATGATCAACTCAGTGGAACAGTAAAGCATAGGTTAACATGTTATCAATTCAGTCAAGCAGTAATGATAAAGCAGTAAAATCAAACACTCCTAACTACTCTTATTAATGCAAGTATGAATGCAGTCATGATGTATGCCCTCACCACACCCTCCCTCGTGCGACACCATCTCATGTTCGGGACATGCTTTCATCCCTCAGTGCTCCACATCTTCTAGGCACATGCAATGCATGATGAGCATGATGACCGAGTTATTATTAGTCCATTTCAAACAGCAGGATTGGGAAACTAAGGTACCTCCCTTGTATCATTCTCAAACATGATCCATTCTAGGGTCGTCAGTCCTAGTTAATCTCATACGATGGTGTATTTTCTAGGTCACTGCAAAGGCTGCCAGGGCTGTTACGTACAAAGGTTACACCACTCCCCCATCACCTCTTTAACGATTCATCACTATACAGAAACAGGCCTAGTTCATACTCCATACACTGCGGCAAAACTCTAAGGCTCACCGCGATTCCAGAGTATGCTCGAGGTCACTACAAAGGGCTGTTAGGGCTGTTGCTCACATTCGTTGCACCACTCCCCCATCACCTTATCAATGTAGGCCGACAAGACGAATATAGTGTCCCATACCACCATAATCGGCTCAAGAGTTTGATTGCTCACTGGTCACTACGGGGAGGCACGTGGCCCCAGCGTAGGCCGACAGCTCGACCACGGTGTCCTATACCACCATGCCCGGCTCATGAGTCTTAGCGGATCGTGGTACCATGGTTAAAAAGAATTTCATTGGTAAGTTTGGTACCCTAGGTTCAAGCAGTAGCGTCCAAACATGATGAACATACATAAGACAGATCGGGTTGCTTGACGAGCTCGGCTAGCTCGAGCACACATCAAGTCGAACGATATGAAGCGCATAAGCACTTCATGTGGCCAACCACTATCACCAACCGAAGTACGACTCAGGTTCGTCGAACACATCTCACGTGGCAACTGAAACTCAGCCACGAATTTGATCCCGTTACCGACTGCCTGGACTATACAATAGCCCCAATCACATTCAATTGCAGATAGGTAAAGCAGTAATGGATCAAAATTCAAATCATATAATCAAAGTCTGCTATTATCCATTTAGGGCTGTCAGGGCTGTTGCACGCACTCATTGCTCCACTCCCCCATCACCCATGACGGATCATACAACGTAAACATGAATTTAAACATATGCATTACATAGATAAAATCATACAATCAGTTGAGCATGTTATGAAGTACAACATAAGCATGAGTTTGTACATATTCAATTCCTAATCACACAGATATCTAAAGAAATCATACACATAGTTAAAGGAGTTGAGAATCATATCTCAACACCCTTATACATTACAATTTACTAACTACTACTCATTCAAACATTTCAACAAACACTTAGACTACATACATCAACATACATGACATATGTTGATCACATAGGTATTAGGCCAAATCCTTTCACTAGGGAGTTGCCCCAATGAATAACACGCGAACACCCACGACGGATAGTCATGGCAAGCAGGAATCCAAGTTCCATATTCATTCAGTCATTTCCACAAACACTTGGGCCACACATTTTAATATAAGTAGTGTATATTGGCCGTGGCGTGATTTAGGGCAAATCCTTTCGTCAAAGGGGTATCGCCAATACAGCAATCATAAATCCATGACAATTAATCATGGCGAGCACGAATGAGAATTCTATACTCATTCGATCATTTTCACAAACACTTAGAATACACTATTTTGACATACATAGTGTATATTAGCAAAAACATGTATTAGGGCGAACCCTTTCACCAAACAGATATTTTATCCATATATAATATATTAATACATCAAATAATCATGGCAAACACATTTTCAAAATTTATACGTATATGGTACTTTCTACAGATACCTAGAGTATGTAAAATTCCATATTCTTCATCTTTAATCGAAACGGAAAACAGACAGCACTTTGTACATGTGCAATTGCATGTAGATCATGAATCTATCATTATCTGACATTGAAAGTGTTGAAAACCATAACCTATACACCTAAAGTCTGCACCTTTTATCGTTGAATCGTAACGAATCCAATAGGTTTGCTAAGCTTTCGTATATGGCAGTTTGGTAACCTATAGAACGAAATAGGTTAGCTATTTCATAACCTACAATCTATACTATCCCAAAACAGATTAGGGTTAGGGTTTCTTACCTAGAAACGGAGCTGGAATCGCCGGGAAAGTGATTAGAATGGAGTGGTGAAGCTCGTATAGCGGCAGGAAAGAGTGGCAGGGAGATTCTCCCACTGCTCCCACACTTTCTCTCTCTTTTCTCTCTTCTCTCTCTAGGGTTTCTCTCAAATTCGTATGGTTGCAATGAGAGAGGGTTTAAGGTCCTTATATAGTCTAAAAACTCACCGAAATAGACTCCAGGTCAAAGTATACTTAGGTTATAACCAAAGTGGACCTGTTTCAGCTCAACGGAGGACTTCTGGCGGGCCTCCTTGAGCCAAAGGTCGGACATAAGCTCACTAACACCGGATCTACGTTTAGTTAAGTTTTCGTTTCGGTCGGGATTCCAGATCATGCATGGCGGACCAGTTTCAGTTCAACGGTCAGCGGATCTCGATCGGAGATTCCGAGTACATTGATGTGTATGAAATTTCTCCTGATCCGAGGGTGTAATTTGGTCTGATTCTGACGGTCTGGTTGCTTAAAACTGATCCGTAAGCGACACGTGCCAGATTACTATTCAAGATATTTATTTTTTAAAGAAAACAATTGTTTTTACACTCTCTCGCTCCGGACTCAAGCGAACAGTCGTGGGACACTGTCGGTTGTCAAACCCAGCGAGGCGATCCTAATTCCTTAACCTCGTGTTAATCGGACTTCCGACGTGTGGTCCAGATCTGATACGAAGTTTCGAGATGCTCCCGAGAGCAGACGGGTAATGAGATTTATCCTAGATTTTAGGGTAACCTAGCGTCAATGATTCTACAAGTTTTGGGTCTTGCAGATCGTATTTAAAGTGATTGGTGCTAATTTCACAGGTACTCTAGTTTCACACTGGCTAATCCTCGCCTAATTTCTAAAGGATTTAGTCCTGAGTAATTTCTATCTGAGGTGGTACCTAGGCCTTTGTAGTTTGTATATAAAGTGATCCAAGTTATACTACTTAGCTAGTTTAAGATAGTGTCTAGGGTGAAAGTACTTAGAAAAATTGAAAGATCAAGGTGGTGAAGGGTGAGATTTGTGAAGAAAATGATTTGAAAAGGGATTTGAGGCTTTAATTGAGTGTTTGAGAAGTTAAACCTGTGTTAGGATTGACCTATCGCCTAAGGACGTCTAATTCCAGGTTGGGAAAAATCCGGGCTGTTACATAATTGAATGTGATTGGGGCTATTGTATAGTCCAGGCAATCGGTAATAGATCCTAGATTGGTGGACGATGTTGTTTCACCACACAGGATGTGTTCGACGAATTCGAGCCATACTTCGGTTGTCGACAGTGGTATTACGCACTTCATGTCGATCCACTTGATGTGCGCTCGTGTTAGTCGAGCTCGTCACGTAACCTGATTGACCCGATGTATGTTCACCATATTTGGATGCTACTGGTTGAACCTAAGGTACCAAACTCACCAGTGGAGACCCCTTTAACCTTAGTACCTCGATCCGCTAAGACTCATGAGCCGGACATGGTGGTATGGGACACCGTGGTCGAGCTGTCAGCCTACGCTGGGGCGATGAGCCTCTCCGTAGTGACCAGTAAGCACCCCAGACTCGTGAGCCGAATACGGTGGTATGGGACATTGTATTCGAGCTGTCGGCCTACACTGATTTGGTGACAAGCCCTTTGTAATGACCTCGAGCATACTCTGAACCTACGTAGAGGCGACGAGCCTTTCCGTAGTAATCAGAGTATACACTAGGCCTGTACTGATTTTGTAACATCCCGGATTTTTGTCAACATGGGATTAGACGTCCTTAGGCGATGAGTTGATCCTAACACCTTATTAACTTATCAGAACTGAATCCCATAGTCTAAAATCGCTCCTTAACCCATTTCCTTCTTCCAATCCCACCCTTCACCACCTTGTTTTTTTAAAATTTTTTAAGTACTTTCACATTAGACACTACCTTAAAGTTTAGGTGATGAAGAACAATACTTAAACTAAACATTGCTACAAAGGTCTAAGTACCACCTCAGACCGAAATCACTCAGGACTAAATCCTTTAGAAATTAGGCGAGATTTAGCTAGTGTTAAACTAGAGTGCCTGTGAAATTAGCACCAATCACTTTAAGTACGATCTGCAAGACCCAAAACTTGTAGAATCATTGACGCTAGGTTACCCTAAAATCTAAGATCAATCTCATTACCCAGCTGCTCTCGGGAGCATTTCGAAACTCCGTATCAGATCTGGACCGCACGTCGGAAGTCCGATTAACACGAAGTTAAGGACTTAGGACCGCCTCGCTGGGCTTGACAACCATCTCGGAAATCAAATCCAGATAATGTCCCAGCGTTATTCGCTTGAGCTTGGAGTGAAGAGTGTGAGAAATGTGAAATAATTTCAAAATAAAATATCTTGAATAGTAATCTGGCACTTCTCACTTGCGGATTAGTATTAAGTAACCAGACCGTCAGAATCAGACCAAATTACACCCTCGGATCAGGAGAAATTTCATACACATTTACATGTACTCGGAATCTCCGATCGAGATCCGCTGACCGTTGAACTGAAACTGGTCTGCCACGCGTGATCTGGAAATTCCATTGAAACGAAAACTTAATAGAACGTATATTCAGCGTTAGTGAGCTTAAGTCCGACCTTTGGCTCAAGGAGGCCCGCCAGAAACCCTCTTTTGAGCTGAAACAATGCCGATTTGATTTTAATGTAAGTATATCTTAAACATAAGTCTACTTCGGTGAATTTTTAGGCTATATAAGGACCTTAAACCCTCTCTCATGACAGCCATATGAATTTGAGATTGAGAGAGAGAAAAGAGAGAAAAAAGAGAAAGTGTGGGAGCAGTGGGAGAATCTCCCTGCCACTCTTCCGTGCCGCTATTCGGGCTCCACCGCCTGATTCTCATCGCTTTCCTGGCGTTTCCGGCGTCATTTCTAGGTAAGAAGCCCTAACCCTAATCTGATTTGGGGCTTGGGTGGTTGTAGGTTATGAATAGATAACCTATTTCGTTCTATAGGTTACCAAACTGCCGAATACGGAAGCTTAGCAAACCTATCGACTCCGTTACGATTCTACGACAAAAGGTGTGGACTTTAGGTGTATAGGTTATGGTTTTCAATGCTTTCAATGTCAGATAATGATAGATTCATGATCTGCAAGCAATTGCACATGTACAAGTGCTGTCTGTTTTTCGTTTCGATTAAAGATGAAAAATATGGAATTCTACATACTCTAGGTATTTTTGTAGAAAGTACGGTATACGTATATTTTTTGAAAATGTGTTTGACATGTTTATTTGTTATATGGATATACGATATATGGATAAAATACTTATTTGGCAAAAGGATTCGCCTAAATACATGTTTTACTTATATACACTATGTATGTTGAAATTGCGTATTCTAGAAAATACTGTATACGTATAAATTTTGGAGATGTATTTATCATGATTATTTGTTGTAGTAATATATTATACATGGATAAAATACTCGCTTGGCTAAAGGATAGCCCTAATACATGTTTTGCTAACATACACCATGTATGTTGTAATAGTGCATTCTAAGTGTTTGTGGAAATGACTGAATGAGTATAGAATTCTCATTCATGCTCGCCATGACTAATTGTCATGGATTCATGATTGTTGTATTGGCGATATCCCTTTGACGAAAGGATTTGCCCTAAGTCACGCCACGGCCAATATACACTATATATGCTAAAATGTGTGGCCCAAGTGTTTGTGGAAATGACTGAATGAATATGGAACTTGGATTCCTGCTTGCCATGACTATCTGTCGTGGGTGTACGCGTGTTATGATTGGGGCAACTCCCTAGTGAAAGGATTTGGCCTAATGCCTATGTGATCGACATATGTCATGTATGCTGATGTATGTTTGTTTAAGTGTTTCTTGAAATGTCTGAATGAGTAGTAGTTAGCAAATTGTAATGTATAAGGGTGTTGAGATATGATTCTCAACCTCTTTTAACTATGTGTATGATCTCCTTGGATAATTGTGTGATTAGGAATTGAACATGTACAAACTCATGCTTGTGTTGTGCTTCATAACATGCTCAACTGCTTTATGATTTTAACCATGTAATGTATATGTTTAAATTTATATTTACGTTGTATGATCCGTCATGGGTATGGGGGAGTGGAGCAACGAGTGTGTGTAACAGCCCTGGCAACCCTAAACGGATAATACCAGACCTTGATTGTATGGGTTGAATCTTGATCTACTACTGCTTTATCTATCTGCACTTGATTATTTTTGGGGCTATGATTATAGTCCAGACAATCGGTACCAGAATTGCCTTCGTGGCTGTGATTCATTTGCCACGTGAGATGTGTTCGACGAACCCGAGTCGTACTTCGGTTGACGATAGTGGTTGGCCACGCGAAGTGCTTATGCACTTCATGTCGTTCAACTTGTTGTGCGCTCGAGCTAGCCGAGCTCGTCAAGTAACCCGATCTGTCTTATGTATGTTCACCATGTTTGGACGCTACTGCTTGAACCTAGGGTACCAAACTTACCAGTGAAATCCCTTTTAACCATGGTACCTCGATCCGCTAAGACTCATGAGCCGGGCATGGTGGTGTGGGACACCGTGGTCAAGCTGTCGGCGTATGCTGGGGCCACGTGCCTCCCCGTAGTGACCATTGAGCAACCAAACTCGTGAGCCGAATACGGTGGTATGGGATACTGTATTTGAGCTGTCGACACTTACGGCGAGAACCGAGTACGGTGAGACTTGTACTCGTGCTGACGGGCGACGAGTCCTCTGTAGTGTCTTCAAGTATACTCTAAGGTCTGTGATTGGCGACGAGCCCTTCACAGCAACTAGAGTATGAGTTGAGCCGAGTACGGTGAGACCTGTATTCGAGCTGACGGCCAGCGATTGAGCCGAGTACGGTGAGACTTGTACTCGAGCTGACGGTCAGCAATTGAGCCGCATACGGTGAGATCTGTATCCGTGCTAACGGGTAACGAGCCCTTTGCGATGCCTTCGCGATGCCTCTCGAACCATAATACCGTATGAGATTAACTAGGATTGACGACCCTAGGATAGATCATGTTTGGGAATGATACAAGGGAGGTACCTTAGTTTCCCAATACTGCTGTTTGAAATGAACTAATAATTACTCGGTAATCATGCTCATCATTGCACTGCATGTGCCTGGTAGATGTGGAGCACTGAGGGATGGACGCATTCGCGAACGTAAGATGATGTCGCATGAGGGTGGTTTGACAAGGGTAGTTAGAATTGTTTGATTGTACTGCTTTATCATTACTGCTTGACTGAGTTGATAATATGTTAACCTATGCTTTACTGTTCCACTGAGTTGATCACTCACTCCCACGTTACGGGACGGTGTTGTACACACCAACCAGATTTGTTGAGTTTCAGGTGATGGCGATGCTTGTGAAGCAGAGCCGGACTACTTCTATGATGATAGGAGGAGTTCTCCTATCTGTATCTCTCTGGCAGGTCAATGAAGACCTGATACTATTTTGACAGGGCTATGGTACTTGGGATAGGAGACATTACACTTCCTCACATTTGGTATATTTTAGAACTGTACTTGTAATTATTTAACCTGGTAATGTTATCACACTCTGGAGACTCATCATAGTTTATATATTTTATCTATCTATAACAGTCTTTCGCTTGCAAATTTAACTGTCTCTGGAGTATGATATGCTGTTTTGGCTTAATCTCACTCATGTTCAATGCACGAATACAGTCAACATTCAATCATCATTCATTTTGTTGCATAAGTGATGTTCTGGAACTCGGGAGTTGAGTTTATGCTCGACCTCCGATTTTCAGGGCGTTACAGATTTGGCGATGAGCCCTGTGCGGTGACCTAGAACTGCAACATCGTATGAGATTGACTAGGACTGACGACCCTAGAAAGGATCATTGTTTGAGAAATGATATAAGGGATTTACCTTAGTTTTCCAACCCTGCTGTATGAAAAGGACTAATAAGAACTTGGTAATCATATGCATGCACTGCATTACTCTTGTGTTCAGGCGTAACAGGTCAACACTGAGGCAGTGTTGTTCATGCGCGAACGTGAGATGAAGTCGCTGAGGGAGCGTAGGCGTGGGCATGCATCATACATTCATACCATTCTTGCATTAACAAGAGTACTTAAGGATGTGTGATTTACTGCTTTATCATTACTGCTTGACTGGATTGATAACATGTTAACCTCTGCTTTATAGTTCCACCGAGTTGATCACTCACTCCTACGTTACGGGACGATGTTGTACACACCAACCAGACCTTGTCTTAGTTTCAGATGATGGCGATACTTGCGAGGCAGATCCGGACTTCGAGGACGACGAGGAGACATTCTCCTACATGCAGTTTTCGGGCGGCTTCATGTGAGCCGTGTCCTGATCGACGGAGATTTCTGGGATGTTGATTAGATGACATTACACCTTTTGTATGTTTTGGAATGAAAACTTAAATAATTTTCCTATTTTGAAAACGTTTTCTTACCCTAAAAAAAAAATCCTATGATATTCTAACAATTTTTAATGGTTTTAATATACCTGGTGATTTAGGACAAGGGATGTGAGGCTCAGATTTACCTGTGGCGAGCTTGCACACATCCGGTTGAGGCAGACGCTTGAAATGATCTTCCTATCAGGCTCTGTAGTCTAACTGACTCAACACTCACGCTAATTGACAAACCAGGGCACTTTCACCTATCTCTATAGCTATGCCTCTTATTTATACCTTTTGATCGAAGTAATTGTGCCCGCCATTCTCGGCACGACTACCGCAATTAGATGTGAACGACAGTCCGCTGATATTGGCGGTTACCTCGCAATCATGCGCTAGAAACCACTTTTCACACACGTTATTGGAGTTGATTCTTCAACGTGATTGCTGACTACATTCTCATCCGAGCCGACCTTGAAGTCCAGGTCTCACCTACGACAGTTCGAGCCCATAAGTGGGTAATCTAGGTGCACTTGTCGACAAGGGTTTGGTCGGAGGCAATCAGATTGAGTGTGTAATGGCTTCTTCCGGATTCTAGACTGATGTGAAAGCTCTACAAAAGAACTTGGAAGCTGAACTTTGATTACTACTGGACCGGGTTAGACGAGCTGTCATTGATGAGCCGAGGTTCCGCTCGTGGGCTTTGAACATCAAGTCTGTTGTGGCGAGTTCACTTAGTCGGTCGACTTGAGTCCATCTCTTCTGAGGTTGGACTATATTTTTCCATAACATAAATCATGAGTCAAAGAGTGAGTCAGATCCAAACCTCAAGTAGATCCCACCAAAGTCAACAATTGAGAGAGTAATGCCCACCATTGAAAACTTCTACAAACCACAGAAGTTTTCGATCAAGCTGATATATGTATTTTTGCCTGCGTTACCTTATTAACAGGTTAGATCTCAAATAAACATCAACAGGTGGATCTCCTTAGGAAGGTTTAAACGGCGGGCTCATGTATGAGCCTAGCCAGTCAGGCTACTCAATCTTTAGCTAATCCGCGTCCGCCTTCTTGTACTGGATTACGTCCGAACTAATCTATTTATCCACGCCGTCTATCCATTTTCTTATGTTAATTTAAGGCACGAGCTTTAAAAAAAATAATAAATAAAAACAAGTTGAATGCTCAAGTGCACCACACCAGATATGGCTCTTGCATTTAAAGTTTTGTGCATTTAATGCTATCCAAATTCACTATTTGGTGTGGTCCAATTGAGCATTAGATCTGCCTCATTTTTGGGCTCATTACTTAAAATTATCTGATAAAATAGATGGAGGGCGTGGATAAACAGATACATCACGGTGGGCTCCACAGGAGCGCTTGTCAGACTGCTTATTGTCCTACCGAAGGTCGGACCCAATCCGCTTTCTCGAAACAGGCGGTGAGAAGTGTTCTAGAAGATTCCGGTCCTTTGAAAACTCTACCCGCTACGAATGGCACAGCGCTCACGCTATCATAGCCTGACGACCACACACATAGACATGGAGACGCAAACCGCCTCTCACGAACTCAATTTCGACAGCGACCCCTCCAGTACCTTGCGCCGAAGTCGGTAATAGTCGGTGCTGCGGGACCCACCGTGATGTGTTTTATCCTTGCGGCCCATCCATTTTCCCAGCTAATTTTAGGTTCATACTGTATAAGCACATCCAAATTGGACGCACTGCCCTAAGAGGGCCCCAAAGACACCATAAGAAAATTAGGGTGGGTGTTCAATCACCCTAGTTTTGTGTGGTGTAGTCATCTCCAGTTTTGGACTCATAATAGTAATAATAATAAATGAGCTGAAAAAACGGACGGATGGATAGAAAACATACATCATGGTGGGGCCATGGCAGCGACGAGTACCGAGACTTTGGTACTCGATGGCTCGGTGTCGAGGGGTCACTACCGAAATCGAGTCCGCCCCTCTCTCATTCACGCACGTGTCGTCCGCAGCCGCTCACCAACAAATTCAAAATGCACCTTATCTTGTTCTGAGAGGGACGCGGATTTCCTGCGAAAGCCTTTCGCAGAAGTTACTGCGCAAGGATGATGGGTGCGGCCCACCACCATGTTTGTCGGAAATATACTCCATTCATCCGTTTGGAGAGCTCATTTTAGGACAAGCTACCAAAAATGAGTTGGATCCAAAATTAAATTGGGCCACACCAGAGAGAAAATTGGGAAAAGAAATACCTACCATTGAAACTTTCCTGAGATCCACCTTGGTGTTTATATACCATCCAAACCGTTTATAAGGTCATTACCAAATAGATGAAATGAAAATACAAAAAATTAACCTGAAAAAAAAAAGCTTTTATGGTCATAAAAATGTTTCAACGGTTATCAGTGAATTCTCATTGTTTCCTCTGATGTGGCCCAATTGAGTTTTGGATCTATCTCATTTTTGGTCACTTGTCCTAAAGTGATCTCTTCAAATGGATGAACAGAGTATATTTCCTACAAGCATGGTGGTAGGCCCCACCCATCATCTTCGCGCAGGAACTTCTTGTGAAAGGCTTTTGCAGGAAATCCGCGTCCTTCTGAGAGGGACGCGGATTTCCTGGATTTCCTGCAAAAGCCTTTCGCAGGAAGTTCCTGCGGTGAGAACCTATGTGGCGCCTACCATGATGATTTTGATAAATCCACCACGTCCATCTGTTTTGTGAACTCATTTTAGGACCAAAGCCTAAAAACAAATACTTAAGTGGGCTGAAAATGTGAGAATTAAACGTCCACAATTGAAATATTCATGGGGCCATAGAAATTTTGAATGAGGCTAGTATTTTTGTTTTCAGTTCATTCCAGTAGGAATGACGTCATGTACGGTATGGATGGCATGTAAGCATCACTGTCAACCAAGGAGGTTTCAACGATAGGAATTTCCCTACCACCTCTTCCTATACTACGACCCACTTGAGTGTTGAGTCCGGCTTATTTTTGGACTTTTGTCCTAAAATGAACTCAAAAAACGGATGGATGTGGTGGATTTATCAAAATCAACATGGTAGGCCCCACATAGGTTCCCACCGCAGGAGCTTCCTACGAAAGCGAACTCATTTTAGGACCAAAGGCTAAAAATGAGCCGGATCAAATACTTAAGTGGGCCGAAAATGTGAGAATTAAACATCCACAGTTGAAATATTCGTGGGGCCATAGAAATTTTGAATGAGGCTAGTATTTTTGTTTTCAGTTCATCCCAATAGGAATGACGTCATGAACGGTATGGATGGCATGTAAGCATCACTGTCGACCCAGGAGGTTTCAACGGTAGGAATTTCCTTACCACCTCTTCCTTTACTGCGGCCCACTTGAGTATTGGGTTCGGCTTATTTTTGGACTTTTGTCCTAAAATGAACTCAAAAAACGGATGGACGTTGTGGATTTATCAAAAACATCATGGTGGGTCCCACGGGTTCCCAACGCAGGAACTTCCCGCGAAAGCCTTTCGCAGGAAGCTCCTACGGTGGGAACCTATGTGGGGCCTACCATGATGATCTTGATAAATCCACCACGTCCACAGTTGAAATATTCGTGGGGCTATAGAAATTTTGAATGAGGCTAGTATTTTTGTTTTAAGTTCATCCCAGTAGGAATGACGTCATGAACGGTATGGATGGCATGTAAGCATCACTGTCGACCCAGGGAGGTTTCAATGGTAGGAATTTATCTACCACCTCTTCCTTTACTGCGGCCCACTTGAGTATTGGGTCCGGCTTATTTTTGGACTTTTGTCCTAAAACGAACTCAAAAAATGGATGGACGTTGTTGATTTATCAAAAACATCATGGTGGGTTCCACAGGTTCCCAGCACAGGAACTTCCCGTGAAAGCCTTTCGCAGGAAGCTCCTGCGGTGGGAACCTATGTGGGGCCTACCATGATGATCTTGATAAATCCACCACGTCCACAGTTGAAATAGCCATAAAAATTTTGAATGAGGTTAGTATTTTTGTTTTCAGTTCATCCCAGTAGGAATGATGTCATGAACGGTATGGATGGCATGCAAGCATCACTGTCAACCCAGGGAGGTTTCAATGGTAGGAATTTCCCTACCACCTTTTCCTTTACTATGGCTCACTTGAGTATTGGGTCCGGCTTATTTTTGGACTTTTGTCCTAAAATGAACTCAAAAAATGGATGGACGTTGTGGATTTATCAAAAACATCATGGTGGGCCCCATAGGTTCCCAATGCAGGAACTTCCTGCGAAAGCCTTTCGCAGGAAATCCGCGTCCTAGAGCGTTGCTGAGGCGGGACACCTTTTTCGTGCTAACGACAAGTGTGGCCATTAACAAGGGGGTCCCACCGTGACCATGACAGGGGCAGATTTGATCCACTATCCATCTGTTTAGCCGGATGATTTCATGGCATGAGTCACAGATCCATTCTCAGGTGAACCATACGATGCCAAACAGTTTGGACTAAGATGATATTTGTACCATTAATGGGCTACAAAAAGTTTTGGATCAAGCTTATATTTGTTGTTTTCCTTCGTCCACGTTCGGGTGACCTTATCCGCGTTCCACACTTTTTTTTAGTTTGGATTTTATGGCTACGTGTAGTGCATGCAGCCACACAGGTGTGTCAAAACAATTGCAATAGAAAAACTTGGCCCCAAGCGCCAACATAGGTAGACACAATGATTATAATCGTATATGATGAAAATTTGAGCATATCAGCCATGTATTTAACCACTGACAAATTATTTTAAAGGATGATTAGGCGATACTTGAAGGGTAGGATTTTTTCCTTCGAATATGAATTCAATTTTGCCTTTCATAACAAAAAAACATTTATATCTAGCGGTCGTCAAATAAGAAAAAATTACTTACGGTCAGTCAAGACGTGATTGCAAGGAGCCTTTCTTAATGAAGAACTGCTTGTATTAAAAATAGATAAAGTCTAATGTATAGGGCATAATAGACTTGGATTACAACTAATTGATTACTGCTACTCTTAAAATAGAGCTAATCTTGAAAGATTATGCTAAGATAAGATAAGTTAAATTTGACTAGATTTGTTGGATTGGTGTGAGATCATTTGGTTTGCTAAATTTCTTTCTATTTATAAATATCTATTGCAGCGTTTCTTCAAAAGTTTCTCTTCTTTGTTTCAACGGTTATGGCAGTTGAATTAGGAGTGTACACCAAGTCGAACCGAGTTGAGCTGGCCTCAGGTCAACTCGACTCGGTTAGCAGGCACACCCATCTCGTGTTCCACTCGGCTCGGTGACCGATCCATCATGTCCAGTTCAACTCAGCTAGGTCAGCAAGTCGAACTAGTTCAAGACGAATTCGAGCCAAGTTTGAGCTCAAGCTTTCGAGTCGAGTTCGAGCTCGATTTTTCGAGCCGAATTCAAGCCAAGTTCGAGCTCAAGCTTTCGAGTCGAGTTCGAGCTCAATTTTTCAAGCCAAGTTTGAGTTATAGTTTTCGAGTTTTCGAAATTGAGTTCGAGTTTAGTTTTCAAGATGAGACCAAGTTCGATGTCGAAATTCGGAAGTATCAAGTTAAAATTATAATTGTACTACATAACATTTAATAATACAATAAAGCAGAAAATAAAAGTTAAAATGCAAAGTGAAGACTAATTACTAATTTACTACTATAAAGGAGATTCGTTTGTCGAGCTCAAGCTGTCATCCAATTCTTCATATACGTATTCGTTCACACCTCTCGAATCAAAAGGTAGAGATAGCCTTTTATCGTCCTCTTATATAGTTTGTCGAGCTCAGGCTGTCATCTAATTTATATGTAGTTCTTAACGCCCTGTAAAACGCACCAAGACTTGAGAGAAACTTAGATAAATTCTTACTCTTCTTCTTTTTATTTGTGTAGCTTGAACCTGCTTCAATATCATGTTGTTTTGGGGGATATCGTTGATGTGTAAAAGTCTCTTCCATGCTACGCTTTAAGGCGAGTTGGAATTTTTCTTCTTCTAATGCTAATAATTTAGCTTCCTCCTCTATTTTAGAAAGTTTGGATGGAGAAAAGTGGAAGGTTTTTTGTTCGAATCAATAAGTGCTTGAAAAAGAAGTTGGATTTCCTTTGGGGCTTTAGGACACGGTTTTGCATATCCACCCCGACATGATAAGTGTAACCTGAACCGATTAGTTTTGTTAACAAACTTGGCCCCACACAAATGACACAAAATCTATAATTTTCTAGACTTTGGAAAACGGACTAAGGAACGATAGTCCCAAACGTCGGTCGATAGTTCACTTAAAGACATATCTGCGTATTGTGTTGAAAAAATTAGTATTTTAGCAATAGTGAAGTATGAAAACAGATGATAAAATAAATATTTATATGAGATATAAAAGTAATAATGAAATATGACATAAAACAAAAACATTGCACTTATAGCATTCATCAATATAATATAAAATAAAAAAAATACACGTTACATTATTTTCATGTTTCAATAAATTAACAAGAAATGTTAACCTAGCTCCATTCATGTTATTGTTGTTGCATGTACTGCATCTTGAAACTCATTCTCCTCCTCATCTTCCTCATTAATATCAGAACTATTACCTCCCAAACTCAAATGCAACCAGTCTTGTTGTAACGTCCCAGAAAAATCCGTACTGAGACCCGAGTATCACCTCAGGCAGAAATCACTAAGGATCGAATTCTGTAAAAATTAGGCGAAAATTAATTAAGTACTAAACTAAATAAATCGGAGAATTAGCTCGAACCACTTTCTATACGAACTGCAAGACCCAAAACCAGTAGAATCGCTAACTCTGCATTACCTAAAAACTTAGGATCAGTCTCAAAACTTAGTTGCTCTTGGGAGCACATTGAAACTCCGTATTGGACCTGTACCGCGCATTGAAAGTCCGATAACCGTGAAACTATACGGTTATGACCACCTTACTGGGTTTGACAACCATCGCGAGAAACGAGCCCAAATAGTATCCAGAAATGCACAACTAGAGTCCTGACTAAAGTGTGTGAGAAACATGAATATCTTTGGAAAATGAACTCAGATTTAAGTGAATTGGGCCGTTCGCTTGCAGGCCAAATTTAAGGTTTCAACCGTCAGATTCTGACCCAATTACACCCTTGGATCAGAGAAATTTCCCTACACAGGTCAGTATACTTGTGGCCCTGATCGAGTGACGATGACCGTTGAATTAAAATTGGTCCTCCATGGTCGATCCAAAAATCCGATCGGACCGAAAACTTAACCCAACATAGATCCATTGTCTGAGGACTTTCTTGGGACCGTATGTAGAAAAGAGGCCTCCAGATGAGCTCTGTTGGACCGAAACAGCTGCTCTTTGGCTATAACCTAAGTATACCATGGCCCTAGGGCCATTTACACCAGTTCTGGGCCTATATAAGGACCTTTACCCACCCCTCTCTCATTCCATACGAAATTCCTAAACTCTAGGAGAGAGAAGAGAGAAAAGAGGAGAAAAAGGTGAGGAGAAGTGAGAGAGAGTGAGAGATAGTTGCTGGGATTCGATCCCACCGCTCCACGTGCCAAATCATCCTACCCGTGTCGCTACACCAACGATTCCGATTCCATTGTTGGGTAAGAAATCCTAATCCTAACCTGTTTTATGTATCCAAATAGAGTAAATGGTGAAATAGTTAACCTATTTCATGCTATAGGTTGCCGTTGTGTCGTAGATGAAGACGTAGTGATCGAACTGAGTTCAATACGAGTCTACCGATGGAAGGTGCGGACTATAAACATTTAGGTTATGGTTTTCACGGCTTTCAATGTCAGCTAATGATTTATGTCTGACTTGATTGCTGTCATATGATCTTAGTTACGATGTATTCGATAAATTATACATGTGTATGAACTATGTGAATATATAATGCATTTCATGTGTTTGTCATAATGTTTAAATGATGTTGAAATTATGATTTGTGCTTGCTATGACTATTAACCTAAAATACATGATTGTTGTATGTATGACAACTCTTTTGTGAAAGGATTTGTCATAATATATGCTATAACTAATTTAGTTTATATATGTGGTCATGTGGTTTAAGTGTTTGATAAAATGTCTGAATGAGAAATTGTCCGATGAATTGTATTTATTAAGGGCGTTGAGATAGGATTCTCAACTACCTTATCTAGATATATAATTTCCTTCATGTAGTCTTAATTTCAACTACATGATTTATGTATAAAATGCATATGTATAATAACATGTTTTATGTGTTTGACAAAATGTCTAAATGAGATATTGTTTGATGAATTGTATTTAAGAAGGGTGTTGAGATAGAATTCTCAATTACCTTATCTATATGTATAATTTCCTTCATGTAATCTTAATTTTAACTATGAAATTTATGGATGAATCGAAATGTTTGGTAGCATGTTCAATATGTTGATAAAATGCTCAAATGAGTGTTGTACTTGGATTGTTTGTTAAATGCCTATATGATTATCACATATTTCACATGTTGCATTTGAGTATGATTGGGACTACTACGTAGTCCAGGCAATCGGTAACCATTCCCGATTGAGTGGCCGAATTAGTCTCGCCACATTCGATGCATTCGGTGAATCCGAGTCGTACGATGATCGTCGACAGTGGTACCATGTTGATTAATTTAGCGTACGCTCGTACCAGTCGAACTTGTCTAATAAACCGATTGACCTATTGTGTGTTTACCATATATGGACGTCACTGCTTGAATCTAAGGTACCACTTACCAATGTAAAACCCGCTCCAACCTTGGTACCACGATTCGGTAAGACTCATGAGCCGGGCATGGTGGTATGGGACACTATGGTCGAGCTATCGGCCTACGCTGGGGTGACGAGCCTCCCCGTAGTGACCAGTGAGCAGCCCAAACTCGTGAGCCGAATACGGTGGTCTGGGACACTGTATTTGAGTGTCGGCCTATACTGGCGCAGCCTGGCTATGGTCCCCAATCGAGTTGGTAACGAGCCTTTAAAAATAGACTGTCAGTTGATAGGGCGTTGTTGGAGTGACCTCGAGTATACACTAAGACTACACTAAGGTGACGAGCCTTTCCGTAGCGACCTCGAGTATAAACTAGCCTGCTGTGCTGAGGTGACGAGCCTCTCTGTAGCGACTTGGAATTGCCCATCGTATACGATTACCTAGGATTGACGATCCTAAATGGATCATTGTTTAGGTAAATGATATAAAGTGAGGTACCTTAGCTTCCTGAATCTACTGTATGAATAAGTTTAATTAAGAACTTGGCTAATCACGCACATGCACCGCATTGCATGTGCTTTTAGCGTTGGAGTTGAGCACAGCGGGAGTGTTGTATGTGCAACCGTGAGATGATGTCGTAGAGGGAGTGCAGGCGAGGCCATGCATCATTACAGCATATCATCCCTGCATTAATAAGAGTAGCTAGGATTGTTTGATGTATTGCTTTATCATTATTGCTTGACTGAATTGATAACATGTTAACCTTTCCTTTATAGTTCCACTGAATTAGCTACTCATTCCCACTTGGGATGATGTTTTAAAACACCAACCAGACTTTGCTATAGATGCAGGTGGCGATAGTGTCTACGCTGTTGATTTGGATTTCATAGGAAAGGAGGAGGAATTCTCCTATATTCAGTTATCAGGCGGGTCTATGTAGACCATGTACTGATCGACGGGGTTATAGGGACTATAAGGATTAGTTGGACATTTACATTTTCGTATTTTGTAAATTTTGTATCAATATATGAATATATATTCAGACTGGTAACATGCTCATACTCTGGGAATTGAGAAACACTTATATGCTTTATATACCTATCTCGGTCTTCCGCTTGCTTAACTTAATTATCTCTGGAGTATGATATGTTGATTTAGTATAATTCTACTCATGGTTAATGCACTAATATGGACAACATTCAAACATCATTATCTATGTTGCATAAGTGATGCGTTAGAACTCGGGAGTTGAGCTTTGCTCGACCCCCGATTTTCAGGGCGTTACACTTGTGTACGAATTAATATTTCAACTATATTTGGTGCAAGGGAGCTTCAAGTCTTTCTCACGACCCTACTCCATGTGCTAAAAGCAGATTCTGATGCCACTGTTAAAATAGGAATTCAAAATATATCTTGTGTCATCGCCAATAGTGTAAGGTATTTTCCTTCACTAACTCTCATTTTCCACCACTCCAAAACATCGAAGTCTGAATCTTGCTGTATTACGATTGACTCTTTGAGATACAAGTGTAATTTTGATTATTTCGTTTCAATGTTTGTATTTTCTTTTGCTAAGAAAAACATGTATTCATCGTTGAGCATAGTGTCAGAGCTTGTAGCATCATGCAATTTAACTCCTTTATTACTTGGTGTGAATCCTGTGGTTGTGTACATATTGTACGATGCTTTGATTGCGTCACAAACTTTCGAGGTTTCAGTTACTACCTTTTCATTAGAATAAATCTTTATAAAGATGAACTTAACATAGTTCATCTTGCGCAGAGGATCAAGAACAACTGCTAAGGACATTAACAAATGGCATTCATCCCAGTACTTGTCGAAGTTCATTTGCATACCAAATGTCATAAGTTGCACAAAATCTGGACCTTTATTGGCACTTTTCCTTAGGGTTTCCTTGATCTTCCACACAGGTGGAAGAAACATATTTGCTGTGGAAAACTTATTTCCAGAAAATATTTTCGTGCAGTCATAAAAAGCTTTTAAAAACTTGTGAACTTCTTTTACTTTGCTCCAATCTTCTTTATTAGGCAACCAAACATACGTTATATCAGGCGTTGCATATTCCGGAAATACAAGTTCCAATTCCACGGCCGAATCCAACATTTTAAAAGTCGAATTCTAATGTGTGCATACATTTAACTTCAACTTTTTTGGAGATTTCACATTCAAACGTTGAACTATGTCATTACATATGCTCAATCTTAAAGGTGATCCCCTTATGTACTTTAAACTCTCCCTCTCATTCTCTATAGTTTGGTCAATTGTTCTCAGTCATTCTTATACAATTAAGTTTAGTATGTGCACACAATACTGAACTTGAAAATTTTTCCCTAAAAAAATTTTTGTCGGTTGCCATGAACTGCTTACGTAAGAATAATATTACACTATCATTTGTCGAAGCAATATCTAAAGTTAATGAAGAGATTTTATTTTCAATGCCCCAATCTCGTATACAGTTATAAATGCAATCTGAAATAACCAAACCGGTATGAGGAGGTGGAAGGTGGTGGAAGTTCAATATTCTCTTGCAAAGTTTTCAATTTTCATCAACATAGTGTGCAGTTAATTAAATGTATCCATTTCTTTGATTAGACGCTGTCCACATATCAAAAGTCAAACTTACCCTTGAGACCGATTCCAAAACTGTTTTTAGTTTCATTTTCTCACTTATATACATCTTCATGCACTTCTTTTTCAATGTAACATGAGATACCTTCTCAACATGAGGATTAAGGAATTTACTGTATCTTATGAAAACTTATGAGTGGAAAGTTTACCTTGAGAAGTATCTCCTTCAGACTTTCTAAACGATAGCAATTGTTGACTTAAAAGTGGAATTCTTGGTCGCTTTGAACAACTTTGCCTATGTCTATTTAAATGAGTAGTTGATCCCTCGAGATTTTTGTTGCACAGAGCTTTGTAGTGCACGCATCTGATCTTAGCCACATCATTAACTAGAATTTCTTCAAAATCATCCCACACAACTGACCGTTTCTTTCTTTTACTTACAGTTGCAGCTGAAGACCCATCTTCCTCTACAATAAGAGGAGATGTGGTCGACGCGCTGGCACTAGGGGTAGTTGGGACTTCATCCTCACTAGCCATCTCTAAATAATTAAATAATAAGATATGAAATTAACTTTTAGGCAATTATTAACATAAGTGGTGTGTCATGTGTGTATAAATGTCCTCTAAAATTTCAACAATTTCCTAAGTGTTTAAACCAGTTACTCATTCAATGTTGAATAGATTGTAATGTTTTCATTATTCAATTTAAATGACACACCAAAATTTCGCCAATATCTCCCCTTATCTCTCCAGAATATATTAAATCTTGTATTTGATTCACACGTCAACTATCCACACAAAGTCTGGATATTTGATGAGATAATAAATGCAAGAAATATATCTAGAGAGAATTAGGAGAGACGAACCGAAACAAGTATGTGCATTTAAATTAAAATAAATGAAAACATTATTATTTATCTAACATTGAACTATTCAAAATGGACAATTTGAGAATTTCTATGCATCCAAAAAACACACTGAATTTATGTCTGGCAACATAGAAATCCTCAAATGACAATTGATTATCCTACACTAAAATAATAAACCATTTTTAAAAATGATGTTATTGCCTACTGATTAAATTAACAATTAGCAATAACAATTAACAATTAAAAAAAATGATACTAACAAATTAACAATTACCAATAACAATTAATAATAAAATAACACTTATTATGTGGATTTGGCAACATTTAAAATCAAATTATTGTAGATGATAACTAATCTAACAATAACATTAAATCATATGATTACCGATCTACCATTAATTGAATATATATAATAATATTGATATATTATAATATATTTATTATATATAATTTAATCATCCAACCAAACCAATCATCCATCCATCCATCAATCCCTCCTATCCATCCATCAATACCTCCCATTCATCCAAACATCTAGCCAATTATCCATCCATCCACCCATTCATCCCTCCCAATTTTCATCCATCCATCCAATCATCCTACCAATCATCCATCCATCCACATATTTATATGTAATATAGGGTTTCATAATATAATATATAGTATATAACATTAATTATATATATATATATATATATATATATATATATATATATATATATATATATATATATATTTATTATCCATGATTCAACCATCCAACCAAATCAATCACCCATCCATCCATCAATCCGTCCCATTCATGATCCGTCCATCAATACCTCTCATCCATCCAAACATCCAACCAATTATCCATCCATCCATCCACCCATCCATCCCTCCCAATTTTCATCCATCCATCCATTCATTCATTCATCCATCCATACACATATTTATATGTAATATATAAATATAATATAGGGTTTTCATAATATAATATTATAAAATAATCTATAATTCTATATAGTATTATAAGTATTTGCTATTTATAAATTTCTTATTTCATAAATAATATATAATATATTTTTATTTATTGTTTTTATATTTAATATATAAAGAAATTTAATAAATTAAAATGCTATAAAAATGGGGTTCGATTCGAGTGCTTACTGGCAGGCAGGGCAGGCAATGACCAGATTGTCGAGTGCTGGCAGGAGGAGGGCGAGCAATAGGCTGCAGGCTGCAGACGGCCGAGAAGGCAAGTTGCTGGTTGAGCAAAGGCTAAAGAGAGAGAGAGGCAAAGTTGTTGTCGGTTGGGCAGGACGAGCAAAGAGAGAGAGAGAGAGAGAGAGAGAGAGAGAGAGAGAGAGAGAGAGAGAGAGAGCAAAGTTGCGCCACGGGTCGGGCAGGACGAGCAAAGAGAGGGAGAGAGAGAGAGAGAGAGAGAGAGAGAGAGAGAGAGGCAGAGTCGCTGCTGGTCGAGCAGGAAGAGTAGAGAGAGGCAGAGTCGCTGCTGGTCGGGCGGGACGAGCAGAGAGAGAGAGAGGAGAGAGTCGCTGGTTGGGCGGGACGAGCAGAGAGAGAGAGAGAGAGAGAGAGAGAGAGAGAGAGAGTTGCTGGTTGGGCGGGACAAGTATAGAGAGAGAGAGAGAGGCGGAGTCGTTGTTGGTCGGGTGGGACGAGCAGAGAAGGACACAGAGCTGCTGCTGGTCGGGCGAGACGAGCAAAGAAAGACAGAGAGGCAGAGCCGCTGGTCGGGTGGGACGAGTAGAGAGAGAGGTAGAGAGCTAGGGTTGGGCGGGCAGTTCTTTTTTCAAACAAAAGGGAAAGGGGGTAAAGTTTGGGTTTTTCTTTTTCTTTTTATACCATCTGACCGAGTCGAGCCGAGTTCGAGCTATATATCAAACCGAGTTGAGTCGAGCTCAAGCCAGCTCGAACTCAGCTTGGACTCAGTTTTGAGCTCTAAAAACCAACTCGACTCGGATCAAACTCAGCTTCGAACTGAGCCAAATCTAGCTTTTTCGAGCCGAGTCGAGCGAGTTGACCAAGTTAGCTCAGTTTGTGTACACCCCTAAGTTGAACCATTGCCACATTAGTCTTCCAGTTCCTTTTGTCTTTTCGTGTCCCTCTAACTGTTCTTTCTGCTCAACCGATTTTCGCCTCTTGGACTTCTTGGTCGTGCCTCGTCATCATATGATGTGTATCATCTAGCTTAACACAAGTTGTATTTCCATAAAAAACTTTCTAAATATTTGTAAAAATCCTTTGCACGTTATACATTTTCATGCAATGACACATGTCCTTTTGTCATTGACTATTTTAAGAATGGTAACAAATAGGGTACAACATTACCCCCATGTCACTTCTCCTCTGGTTAAAAAGGTGAAAACGATGGTGGCTCATTGTTCAATGCAATAAATGCAATCGCTCGATTGGGCAAAAACATCAAATTTGATCATCGCGGTTGAGATCGACCATCTTGGTCGAAAAACATCAAATTCAGCTATTTTGGTCAAATTCGATCATTTTAGTCGAAAAACATCAAAGTCGGCCATCTCGATCGAGCTCAGCCATATTGGTTGAAAAATGTCAAAGTTGGCTATCTTAGTCGAATTCAGACATCCTAATAAAAAAAAAAAAAAAATTTGGCTGTAGCAATGGAGATTGTCAGTCAATCAATTCTGGATAAGGCTTATGGTAGACCGGGATAGTAGTACGACCAAGAACTTGTCTTGCCACATTTTGAATCAATTGTAAAACTTGGTCGCAGTCCAAATGGCGCGGTTTGGCCACAGGAAGTGGCTCAGGACCTACCGGGTATTGTTCCCCATTGTGAGAGATATTCTTAGGGAAAGGTTACTCCCGAGTATCCCTGATTTTTTGCCTCGGGAATGAAATTCTTATTTTCTCATTCGGCTCGTCTAAACTATGCATGTGGTGGAACATTTCACACTTCCTATACTAGAGCGGGGTGCGTGCTCCATTGAGAAAGAAGTAATGATGGTGTTGGTTGTACAGGCGCTAGATTTCCAACAGAATTAGTTTCAAGAGTTTATTGAAGCATAGTGGGCGCTCTTTTAGCAAAAATAACCATCATTTGATTCAAGCTTTGTCTAACTCGTCATCCACATGTTGAAAGTTTCAATCTGAATTCAAGATTGCTCGGCTTGAGCTCGTAACTGCTCTGCAATATGTTGAATCCCCATTTGCATATCGCGGCCCAGCTAACATTATCTCAAGTGGATCATTCCTAGATGATAATGCCCTATCCTTGTTTGAAGGATTGCGTACCAGGTTCGGCAACAACTCATATGTTGGCTGCACTTGCATCTTCTTTGGTACAAGAAGTTCACTAACTATAGAAGTATTACAAGTATATATACGGCTCATGGTTTCACAAAATTATTGTACTGGTATCTATATTCGAACTCTCGAGTCCCATTGGACGTGCCAAAACTAGTTCGACACTTTTTCTAGTTTGGATTTTGTGGTCACGTGTAGTGCGTGCAGGCGTGTCTGAAATGACTGTGCGGCTCGATTCCAACTAAGCAACTTGACCCCAAGCGCCAATATAGGCGGATACGATAATTGTAATCATATATGACTGAGATCTGAGCAGATCAATCGCCTATTCAGCCACTTGTAATTATTTTAGAGAATGATCAAGCGATAGTCGGAAGATGAGATTCTTTATTTGAAAATGAGTTTAACTTTGCATTTTATAAAGAACTTTTTATACCTACCTGTAATCAAATAAGAAAAAAAAAAATACTTACGAAGATGCAACTGCAAGAAGATTTTTTAAATAAAGAACCACCTTGTATCGAGAACAAATAAAATCTAACGTACGAGCATATATTTGGATTACTACAACCAAAAGATTAGTAAAAGATCATATGATAAGATAAGATAAATTTAACTAAATTTATTAAATTGATGTGAAAACATTTACTTTGTAAAACTTCCTATTCTTCTTTATTTCAAAGATTATGCAAATCGATCTTTAAGATTTTTTTTTTCTTCAATAATTGCTTTTATCTTCACATCGTTCTTTATACTCACATCTAGGGCTGAAAGTTGGGCGGGTTCAACTCGACCGACCCGACATTGGGTTGGGCTTGGGCAAGATGTATCGGGTTTGGTCTCAGGCTTGGGCCATAAAAATGCCAACCCGATAAAACTTGGGTTAGGCTCGGGTGTAGGTCCCGGGTTGCCCGACCCAACCCGAACCCAATCAATATATAAGTTCCTTATAAATTAATTATAATCGAGTGCGGATCATCTATGTTGAATGCATAAGAACTTCCAATGCCATTGGCTTTCATTAGTCCATGCCATTTCCGATGACTCGAGCTAACAAGATACACTGGATTTCTCTCTCCCAAATAGATTGCTTGATAGACTATACAACTTTTAAAGTAGTTGTCCTATATTTTAGCTTATTTGTTTAGAAAAAATGTTTTTTATGATAAATAACTACACATATAATTAATAAAATTAGATATAAAAATAAAAATTGTATTGAAAATATGACTGACTAACGTAATAATGAAAACCCGCTTGAATTGGGCTTGGGTTGGGATTGAGGAATAGGAACCTTGGTATGGGCTAGGGTTGAGCACCAACCCGCCCGACTTTCAGCACCACTCACATCGCCTCCACTTCTCCACCGTCCTCATCATTAGATGACCTGAAGATTGCCCTTTCCTCCATTCTCAACCGTGCCTCATCATTAGATGACCTGAAATATTTCTAATGATCTTTGGCATGCCAATGACACATGTCTTTGAAATAAGGTACAATCCGCCCTGAGGTACCAGCGGACCCTACGGTGGGCCCTGGGAAGTTTTTAATGGTAGATCCTTCAATCACCACCACTGTTTCATATAAGTATGGTCCCTGAGAATTGGCTCTGCTTCATTTTTGACCTCATGCCGTGAGATGATGGACGGAGTGGATATAGAATAAATACATCAAGGTGGCCCCACCCACAGTAAGGGCCGCGCCGTTTTGAGAGAGGCCAGAGCCGCACCTAATCCGCTCCCGACCATAACGTGGCAACCTGGCCAGCATCAAGCTTGGGCAGCCGTCAGCCGTGTACAGAGGCAATTGACGGTCAGAGAAACATGTCCCACGGCGGATGACCAACATGCTTCGCTGGCCTACGTAATGGATGGCCGAATCTGATCTTTCGGCCAACCCATGTCAAGATGCAATCCGGCTGATGAACGGCACCGCAAAGAAATCTTACAATTTCCGATTGGGATTCTTCGGCACGTCAAGAATCCCAGCAATCGTCATCACCGTCAATCGAGGTATGCGATAGCTGTTCCCCAATCACCATCGTCATCACCGTCAAGACCGTTTAGAAGATACAATAGTATGTAAAAAGAAAGATTTGTATTTCTAATTTCCCTTCTCATTTTCTATCATTTTAAATAAATAAAAAAACCTAAAAAAGAAAAGAAAAAATAAAAGAGAGAGAACAGCTAAGAACGGGAAGACGTTGAAATCGAACTTGCGCATTAGATCTCAGCAGAAAACACCATCCGAATTGATTCCAACCATCTGCTCGCGTCATCCCACAACTGAACTCACGCACGAGATCATCGCACCTCCCCCAGCGCACGTTAGCAACGCGGACGAAAACCCAGCGGAAGCACTGTATCCTTCCCAATTCGAACCAACTCCCCAGAGAGAGACGGAAATACTCAGTAGTAGTAGTCATCTGAGCTTTCAGGTTTGGGTGTCTCGTTGAGATCGGGATTCTTGGAAGCCCGGCAAGAAGAGAATCTCGCAGCAGTGTGTAGGCCTCTCTCAACGGCATCGACCCGAGCACCCACCTCCGTTGCTCTCTTCCTTATCGAAGCTGCTGACAAGTCATGGAGCAGCTCATCCTTGCAGGCGAATTCCGGGAAATTGAGCCGAGCAGATGGCCCCCTGAGGTAGAAAACCGCTGTATCGTAGGCCCTGGCCGCAGCCACTGGTGTGGAATACGAACCCAACCAGATCCTTGTCCTCTTGTTAGGTTCTCTAATCTCAGCCACCCATTTACCCCATTTCCTCATCCTGATGCCCCTGTACGGCTTCCCTCCTTGCGATCCTTTCCCTCCGCTTCTGTTTCTATCTCCTTGCTGCGACTCCGAGCTTGAGGAACAGTCCCCTTCCATCCTCACCTTCACAGTTGGTTTCCTTTCCTATTCTCTCTCCTCTTAGCTTATCATCGATCGTCTGTATCCTTCTTATAAATGTATCACGCGTATTTGTACATGGAAGAGTCTCCCGTGTATCTACTGTCTGTATTGCTGCATCAGGACAAAGGATGGTCGAAATATAAATAGAAAGATAAATAAGATAAATAAAGAAGAGGGGGCACGAAATCCTCCCACTTGGCTGTCCTGTCTCCTCAGTCGGCCGCCACGTTGTCAATTCTCGCCGACATGAGTTCCCCTCGTTCTCTTCGCTAACCTAAAGTGTATCAATCCACGTGGCATCGATGGCACGTGAGGAGGCGGGAATTATCAGCAATACCTGTTGCATGCACCATTGCTCCGCGTAGGCCACCATTTTGTAAATCATAAATCCACTCTGTACATCAGACGCGCAGCATGATTTTAGTCCACTGGACCAAAATTCAACCTCGTTCACAACTGAGTTGGGCCACGTCATAGGAAAGAAGTTATAAAAGAGCCGCAAGCATAGGTTATGTGCAATGACGAAATGACATGCATATTTCATTTATTATATTATATTCATCAAGTTAGCCTTAACCGGACTCCGAACATTAACCTAATTGACAAAACTGTCACAGTTGTTGACAGTCCTTCTCCTGCTTGTGTTTCTATGACGTGAATGAATGCGCGCGTGTGCCGAAATTGATAATCAGATTATCTTTAGCCTGAATCAACTTTAGAATCAACTTTCGACCCTAAAATGTGAAATAAACCAATACACCCGCTTTAAGAGTTCAATATAGATTTGCATGATCAAAATATGATTAGACCAATAGCTTATTCAACCATATGCAGAAATTTCTACCGGTAATGTGATAGTCGGATGGTAGAGTTCTTCCTTCGAAGATAAGTTGTATGTATTTTTAAATATTTTTTATTTTATTTTTATTTTTATTATTTTTTAAAATCCTTTCTAAAATATCACTACAATCATACAAAATGAAAAAAAACTAATGATCCATGGATAGTAGTCACGGTGAGAATGTATTGCTAGAAAGAATCACTTAATTTTTGATAAAAGACAAATCTAATGTATCAACATAGATTCAAATTACAATTAAGAAGTAAGAATTATTGCTACTCCTAAGATAGTTGAGATAAAGTAAATTGATAAATTGGATTTGATTGAATTGGATTGATATTTGATTGAGGAGCTTGCTTTGTAGATTCTCTCTTATTTATAGATTTTTATTGTACAACTTATTTTTCTAGATATTAAAATTGCATGGTGAGATACCACGATTATGCGTGTAAACTTATAGAAGTTATAGAATGAATGACTATGTTCTGGAGGAGGTGATTGGGATAAAAAAAAATTATGCTATTTAACACACAATTACTTACTTAAACTAATATGCCAATTTAAACTAAGTAAAACAATTAACTTTAAGGCTTTCAAGCTAATAGAGAGTCCAATCACATAGACTACAATAGATAGTCAATCAAGCAACTAGCCTATAAACTGTAATGTACATCTGTGCGGGATGTACTAACTATTCAAATCCTAGCATTCATCTAATCATGCACACATATAATTCACTAATTAGTCACATAAACGTAATTAGAAAAGTGTTTAAATGACAATCTCAAACGCAAACATATATAGTGGTTCAGTTTCCTTATTACACTCCCGATGGATGCACTCTCCCTGAGTGTATCAGTATTTATTATCGGAGGTTTTAAATCAAGTTCGCCTGTAAACTTTACACTTACAAAAGAACCTATTATACACCCTTGTCGAAGGCTCCCATAAGAGACTTTAACTGGTTTTCAATCAGCTAACTAACAACATCTGTCCTAGTCTAAGGACTTACGTTTACTTCCATCAGAGGCTCCCACGAAGACTAACACGTACACACCCATGTCCGGTGAATTCGACCCTACATAAGAGCCTAAGTCCTATACAAGAGCCTATCGAGTTTGGGTTACAAACTCTTACTCTCAATCATACACAAGGAATGAGACTAGGGACTCGTACATGACACATAATTATCGAATTGAACCCCATTGATGTGCCGTTTTTAAGTCGCCTCTTCAAAGCTCTCCCGTGCTTAAATCCATTCCTTAAATGCTCTCACAATCATTGATATTGATGCTTACCAGTGCTTCAGCTCCAAGATCAATCACATTGTATGTGATGCTTCATTTGAGGTGACTAAGGTAATGGGAGGGTGGTAGAATCTCCTACAACTAATGGGATAGTTGAAATCCTAGGAGATTCACCTAAAATGGTCTTCTAGAGGATTTAGATAAAGAATATACCAATTTTATTGGGTCTAAGTTCTAGACAATTGTAGAATTCAAGTTCATCTTCTCATTGGAGGTTGGAATCCTCATTAGATTATTAAAGCTCATGAAGATGACTTAAAACTCATGGGATTAGAGGTCTACGATGTGGGATATCAATACGAAATCACCTAGCCTTCGATTGTATAAAAAAAAAAAAAAAAAAAAAAAAAAAAAAAAAAAAAAAAAAAAAAAAAAAACTCTATTTTTTCTAAGAATCGATGCTCTTTTATAAGAAACAAATTTGTAACAGTTATAAAACGGCTAGTTAATGGCTCTGTCGATTTGGTCGAAAGACCCTTCGATAGGATCGAACACAATATCGATCCCATTGAGAAAATCCAGAAGTATATCAGTTGGATTGTTGGACTCTATCTCTGATCGGATCATGTGGTCCTACAATTCCATCAAGTCCCATCAATAGCCTGTCGATAAGATCGAGGATCACTTGAAAATTGTTTTGGGCAGATACATTTACAACAACTTTGCACAATTTTTTAATCCTTACTTATCATGTTCCAATTAAGCTTATAAGGCTAATGGATGATCAGTAACGTTTAAGGTTATGATCATCTAGAGGTTCAAGGATTATTTTGGGTCAAGGTTAGGTTCACTAACGCACCTCATATATTTTTTCTTCACTTTCTTGATGCTCTAGTCTTCATGTCTCTGGTCTTCAGCTTCCAAGGGCTTAACCAACTCCTTGACATACAGACGCACATGATTGACAAACAAGGTGCACAAATCAGTGCACTAATAGATATTTCTATCATTACTCCAGCGGTTACGGTAGTCGAAAAGCCTTTCTCTGGATCCTTATTTATGTTATGTTTCCCTTTTGTGATCGTTCCTCTCTTGTCGACCGCACTTTGTTTCCTTCGGTCACAGTTTGCTCTTCTCGACCTATTTTGTCTCTCGACTGCACTCCAAACTTCTATTTCTCTCAAACACAATATCTTGCTAGTCACACATCCTCCTCTGATAACGTGTAACCCCAAATCAATGTCATCTATGACTCCATACTAAATCCCTCAGAAAATCTATTCGGACACATCATATTCTAGGTGTAATGCCACATGTCATGTCCTTATTGGCTCTACTTCGATTCATCCAAAATAGGGTACAACGTTGCCCCCATGTAGCCTCGACTTAGAGAAAAAGGTGATGGCGATGTTGTTTCATTGCCCGATTAATTAATGTGCTTTGTCTTTTTCCACGTGTCAGTTCCCTATTAATTAATGCGACCGAAAGAACAATCAAATGACAGTTTGTTCATCGTTCCCTTTGCTATATTTCACTCGAGGGGTTATGATTATCTCCTCATTAATGCGAATGATCTCATCCGATATATATTCATGATTTCGAATATTTCCCTCTTCTATTGTTTCCCTTTCTCTCATCTCTCGTTTCCTTCTGACAATTTTTGAATTTTTCTTATGGCTGCTTCATCATTTTCCGCTCCCGTGATTTCAACTCAAGAGAAAATGATTCAAGAACTAGAATCACTTGCTCCTTATGTTTCAAACGAGATTCCGTTTGAAGGCTCTACCTCTGACAATATGACTTCCATGAACTAAGTTCAGCCTTCAACCTTGATGCCACTTGCTTGCAGCTCTATTTATTGAGTCGATTCTTCCCTGTACATCTTGATGAAAATCTCCTTCTTCAATTGACCCTTCCGAATCCCTCTTCTGCACTTAAACCTCAAGGGCTTGGCTAGAACCTATGAATGGATGGAAATAATGGTACAACTGATTGGGATTGATGTCAAAATTTAGTCAATTTTACATATATTATATTAAGTCAGTTACTGCAATTACATTGACTATTTTGTCCAATAAATAATATCGTGATTTTGTAGTCGCAAAGTACAATGATAAACACAACTTTTCTATGGCGGAATGCAGTCTCTCGGTATCTAATAATGTTCGACTAAGATAATAGACCGCGCATTCTTTTTGGCCATCATGGTCTAGTGCTAGTAGAGCGACAACTGATTATATAGAAGCCTCGACATATAATTGAGCAATCGACCCTTTACTGGTGGCATCAACACTAGTGGCCTGAACAAATAATCTTTAATATTGTCAAAAGCCAACTGATGTTCTGCCTCCTATTTGAATTTGTTTCCTTATTTCAACTTCAGCAAAGGACAAAACGCATTAGCTTTTTCTTCATAGTTAGAAATAAATCAGCACGTAAAGTTAACTTTGCTAAGAAACCTTTGTAACTTAGTTTTGTTTCTCGGCGGCCAAGCTTTTATTATTGCTTGTGACTTATATTGATCAATTTCAATTCCTCTTTGATGTACCATGAATCCTAGAAAATTTCGACCCGATATGCCAAAAGAATATTTAAGGGGGTTCATTTTGAGCTTATGAATTCTCATTCTTACAAATGACTTGTGTAAGTTGTCAAAATGTTCGGCTAAATTAACTGATTTGACTATTAGGTCGTCGATATAGATTTCCATAAATTGACCAATATATCGTGGAAAATGACGTTCATAGTTCTTTCATAAGTAGCTCTTACATTTTAAAGCCCAAATAACATTACGACCCAACAAAACATACCCAAAGGACCAAGACATCTAAATGTTGTTTTTGGGACATCTTTCACTACCATATTTATTTGATTATATCCTGAATGGTCATCCCTAAAGGATACCATTGGATGTCCAATAGCTCGATCAATTATTTGCTCAGTCATACGCATAGGGTAGTCATCCTTTGGTGGCTCAATTTAAATTCTAAAAGCCAATGCATACTCTAAGCTTACTGTTTTTCTTAATAACGGCACTATGTTTGAAATCCATTCGATATATTTGATGGATTTAATGAAGCATGCATTCAAAAGCCATTCAATTTCTTCCTTTATCTTTTGTGTTACTTCAGCCGTCATCTGCCTAGGCGGCTGTTTATGAGGTCAATAACTTTCTTTTATAGGAAACCTGTGTTCGACCAAATTTTGGTCTAATCTAGACAACTCATGATAATCCCAAGTAAAATAATTAGTGAACTCTTTAAGAAAGATAATAAGTTCAGTCTGTATTTGGGAATCTAATAATCCACTGATAAAAGTAGGCTTGGGATGTTATTCTGTTCCCAAATTTACCTCTATTAGAAAATCTTAAACTTGAGCTTGAGAATCCTCCAATTTCTCTGGAGCTAGTTTCAAATCTTTCATTTCAATACCATCTCCAATTTTCTAATCATTTGACACTGCTATTTTGAACACAACAACAAAACATCCATTATTATATCTTCGTAAACTCTCCTTGAGCTGCCATACTCTGGCCATGAGATCGGTCGTGACCGAAGTTCGATCCGTCATGGGATTTCTTTTAACGTGCAACTCATAAATGCACGAAAAGAAATTACAGCATTCGAAAACTCTTCATTTAATCAAATCATTGTGGCAATATCCTATATGATATTATCTAGGTTGAGTCTGACATCAATCCCAGTCAGTTTACCATTCTCGTCTCATCTGGTAAATCGTATTGGTCTGATCTCATTTTCATAGAAATAAGCTTCGGTCGGGTTAGACATAGCTAAGAATAGTTTGTTATAAGCCAAAATCATTTCTACTCTATCTTGATTCCATAATATCACGAATTGGAGTAGTGATGATGGTATAGACCAGAACAAATAAATCTAATCTCATTTAAGTAAAACATTGTAATTTGATGAAGTGTCGACCACAAAGAAAGTGGATAACACCTTCTTGGTTCCCACTATTAGTTCAACCAGTAAAACACCTTGCGTTTGTGTTACTCCAACAAAATTACTCATTGTGACCTCGGTCGGAATAAGTTCCTTTTGAGTCTTTCCCAATTTAACCATTATTCTGGCTAGGCGTATGTTATCAACAACTCTATTATCGACCAGAACTTAAGTGACCAAACATCCTTCCAAGTGTACGGAGATATACAATGGCTTCAAGTGTTGGTCATTGTAAGAGTTGATCTTTCAGTAACTATTTTTTCAGAAGGGGATTCTAGTTCAACCTTGATGATCGACACCTTTTTACCTTCCTCCTCGGAGTCAAAGAAACCATGTTGTATGATTATAGGAAGAAGTAACTCTTCTACATCTCCTTTCATCTTGCTTGATTGAGATGGTTTAGCTTGAAAACTCAATGTCAGTGTCATCAGCATATTGCAATCCAACGCAATTGGTAAGAACAAGCCAATCTGTATTACCGAATTCGGACATTGCTCCCCAGGTGTCTCCGAATTTGGTTACTTATTAATTCATTTGTTGCTTCATTATCTAATTTTTTTAGTTCTATTTAGAAGACGCTGGTTTTAATGATCTCACTTTTATAAGCAACTTTTCAATTAGAAGACCATCCAGAAAATCTCCATCATTAAAGTATTCAGTCGATCCTTCCTGTAGACACCTCACCCAGGCTAGCAACTTAATAAAGCAAGGATGACCCTTAGGAAGAGAGTCAGAAACCGCAACCATTCCCTAAACCCTAACCCTAATATAAACCCCAACCTAAACCCTAACCCAAACCATTATTCGAACCAGAGCCTACCCGAAAATCGATCCAGTCCCTAAAAACATACCTAACCATTTTTATCTAAAAACATTCGAAAACAGGCTTCAGGCTGACCAGAGGTCTCCAAACAGGCCCACCAGCCAAAACCCAGGGAAAACCCAGCCCGGGTGGTAGTCTAACTACCGCTGGCGATAATTGGAGTACCGCCCCCTATTCGACAGGTGTCTCCTCTGAGCACACAGTTGTCCCCCCTCCCAAAGTCAACTTTCCTATAGAATTACTCCCGAAGTTCACTCTATTTACCATTTTACCAAACCCAAAGAGCCTATAAGAACATGACACATCGCACTTCTCTCCCCTCAACCAATCACAAACCGCCATGTCAGCATTTACCCCCATGAAACCCTGAAATTACCAAAATGCCACCCCAAAAGAGGCTATAAATAGCCTTCACCTCTCTTCATTTAACACAACACTTCTACCCAAGAGAAAATTCTCAAAATTTTAAGGGAGAGTAAGAAAGAGAGGAAGAGCAAGTGAGTGAGAGTGAAAGGGAACTCTTGAGTTTTCAAGCCCCACCCTTTAGCCTTCCCCTCACCTCCTCCAAGCCATCCTCAATTCCAACAATCCCATTCGGGTTAGTCGTGGTGCACTCCATGTCCTAGCTATTTCAAGTGGAAGCCAAAGATCATACTATCTTCCATCACGCATTCATCATATCATTATTTTCCTTCTCAACCCCCCTACTTCTCTAGATCACCATTGAATGTATGCTCTGTGACTTGTCGAATATCGGATCCTGTCACATCAGAAACTCATAGTAGTCTAGTCCCTTTCTTTTATTATGTTAGCATCATCACATCCGCTTTTCTAGACATTCCTTAGACATATGCTCTGTAGCTTGCCGGAATCCCGGATCTTGCTACATCAGAAATCTAGGTTTGTCTAGTCCCACTTCGATCATATCATCCCATCCCTTAAGACCAATTTACCACACGGAGTAGAGACCATACATTTGTACGGGCAGAGAGGGTGCATAGCACCTTCCCTCTTTGTAATCGAGGTCCCTTACTCAGAATCCCGGATCACAGACTAGGAGTTAATTTAAAGCAAGGGAGTCTTCGGATTCTCTAGTTTTGCATATTCTGTAGGTTCTAGCTAACTGCGGGATTTTGGATTAAGTAGCTAGTGGCGACTCCAAAACATCATATTCAATCGCCCCCTTTGTTAATCAAACAGAAACCTCAACAAAAATCGCCAAAACCAGCGTGGGTGCCGATTTCCCAGCGTTCACAAAATGTCGATTCCACTGGGGACTTGCTAAAGCATACTAGTTAAGACCCGACTCGAAAACGTGTGGTACTCCAATCTTAAGGGACATTCTTTATGCATTGCATCCATAGAACAAAAAAAAAAACAATCTTTGGCTTACACTTGTTTGAGCACCAATCCCGACTATGACTACTTGATCTCCCGCAACAATGGCTACCCAAGAAGAAGAGCCGGTAGCTTTGCCAGCTCCCAAAGCACCGGTATCGGCGCCGACACCTCCAGCAAATCCCATGGATTCATCTGCTACTATAACCATGAATGAGATGACTCAAAATCTCAAAGCAATGTAGGAACAACTACTTCGTCTAATACTAGGCATCATACCGAATATGTAAGCAGCACAGTCTAGTGCTCGAAACAGTTCAATCCCACAACTTCCTTTCGATATCTCTCTTCATCCACTAGAAAATCCCATTTTACCTTTCCCTACTGAATCGACACAAGATCACCAACATCCATCCTCCTACAAATGGGAACAACCTTCCCACACATCTTCCAGCACATTTTTCAGTACATCTCCTCGGAACGGGAATCACAATCAGATCACAACACAAGCTCCCCCTAACGGGAGTCACAGGCAAGAATTGGAGGATGCCCACGAAGGTGGCCAATTTCGAGTCCAACATATTGCCCCTAACGGGAGTCACAATCAGGATTTGACAGATACCGTAGGCGGGAGCCACTTCTAAACATCACACCCTCTCCCAAAAGGGAGCGAAGTTCAATTCCAATTACCTCCCGTAAGGAGTCCATCTTCTTTTCAACAACCCCCCATCCATGGAAATTAGAGGGTCGACGAGATAGACCTTTAGGATGAGGAAGCAACCCAAGCTTTGCAGCAAGGGACAAGATATCCGCAAGTAAACAGATCAGAAATTGAGGAGCTACGAGAACAATTCCAATTGATGCAAAACCAGCTGCAAAGGCAGCAAGGAGTGGATCATCCATCCACCAAATTCAGGGATTTATGTCCTTTTCTAGATGCCAGGGTGCCTCAAAACTTTGAGGTACCAAAGTTCAAAAGGTACGATGGTAGTGGTGCCCCACAACACATCTGAAAGCCTTTTGTGGGGAACTCAATGCGATTGTAAGGAATGATGGAGCCCTGATACGGCTCTTCTAGAAATCCCTTAAGGGTGACACTTTAGATTGGTATACGTCACTCGACAGCCATCAGATTCAGACTTGGGAAAGATTGTCCTAGACCTTCATTGATCGATTCTCATATAATCTGAACATGACACCGAGAAGAGCAGACTTGGCTGCCTTGAGACAAAAAGCTGATGAATCCTTGTCCGCATATGTGGGACGTTGGTGGGCCATGGTCGCCAGAATGAGAAACCCCATCGATGATGAGGAACAAATTTCCATGATAGTCCATTTAGCGAATCCAAACATCTCCAGATACCTGATCTCGTACCCCTATGTGAACTTCTCCCAACTTATCCGGGCAGGAGAACAGGTGGAGGCCGGGATAAGAGCCAGAACCATCTCCCCATGGCCACATTAGGCCTCCTCAATCAAAAGAAACAAAATCGTGGGGAAACCCATTGGGTATGGGAATGGAAATAGCACTGCACCCGTACAACGAACCACTGACGTGAACAATTTCGTGGCAACCGCTCAGGGCAATCAATATGCTCCACAACCAGAGCAACATCAAAACCAACAATACCAAACACAGCAAACCCAACAGGGATACCCGACATAGCCGCCTCAACAGTAAAAGCAACACCCTAGGGGGAATGTGAAATAGCTATGGAGACCGCTTTAGTTGAAGTAGGAATATGCCAATATGTCCTAGAGGGGAGTGAATAGGACTTATTAAAGTTTTTATGGTTTATTTAAAATCCTATTTCACTAATCCTAACAACAAGCACATATTAGGATTACTCAAAAGTAACTCTACTGGCTTCCAAGCCCGGTAGAGGATCTAATCACAAGCTATTTAAAAAGTGAACAATATGTAAACTAGTTTATGATGGATATGACTGTGTATGTGTGTGAGGTGTGATCGCGGATCTTCAGATATGAAAATATTAAAGTAAATCACACAAACAGAAGAATAGCAATCTCAAACACAATCATTTTTATAGTGGTTCGATTACTTGTCTACTCCACTCCCGGTAACCGCACTCAACCCTTGAGTGTGCCGGATTTCACTAAAGAGGTTTCATAGTGGTTCACCTCAAACCTAAGGTTTTAAATCAGGTTCACCTTCAATCGTTACAACCTACACTGAGGTTGACTGTTTATGCTCTCACGAGCAAGGGTCAACACAACGTACTCACTTTTAGGCACACTGGCCAAGGATCTTCTATAAGACCCTAACTGAGGTTTCACTCGGATAACCTCGAACCTAAGGTTTTAGACAAGTTCACCTTCAACCAGAAGTTTATGCTCCCTACAGAGTAATGATCAACACTACGTACCCACCACGTACACTCCCGCCGAAGGCCTCCTACGAGGACTTGCAAGGGTGAGAAACACCTAAGACCCAATCCTAAAAAGGAATGATCATAAGTGTCCTCTGGACTCTAGTAACTTACAAATAAGTGGATGAGTCCCATTCAGCACGTTGACGAAGATCTCCTCCTTATTGATGAAGAATCTTCAGCTTCCTTGATCCGCAACACAATGATGTACCAATACGAGGCTTCGGGTTGGGTCAAGGTTAAGATAGATCCTACTCTATAAAATGTTTTCTTATAAGGAAGATAGGGTGATTCCGATTATGCATTCAAGGTATCCCAACTTAATGATTTGCCATTAAGGTAGTAGTTGGAGGATCCTTGAATGCGGAAGTTCATTCCCCAATCCACTCTATTGAATATCAATGATGAGGGTGGATTAGAGGATGAACTTCCCTGAGAGAAAGGGCTTTGGGTATATGATCTAAGGTAAAACACTCAAAATCACTCTCTTCTTCCTCTAACAGCAATAATAGACAAGACTTCTATATATGGCAAAAGGTTCCAACAGATATAAAATGGTCACGTTTATGACAGAGTTCGATATCATCGAGCGGGCTCGATATCATCGAGCGTATACTCTCGATAGCATCGATGGTCTGCTCAATGACACAAAATCAAATGTCATACGCTTTTGAAACCTCTTGTCAGCTGGTCGATGGAATCGAAACATGTGTCGATGTCATCGGATATCAACTCCGATTCAATCGATATAGTGTCGATTCATCGACATTTGAATGTCGATGATATCGATCACTGTGTCGAGGCATCGATAAATCCAACGGATTTCTCATTAAGCTTACTGGACAGTTTCTATCCTTGTTCGATGCCATCAAAACAATAACGATATCATCAATATTTGAATATTGATTCTATCGAGTGACCGCCGATCATAGATAAACAATCCTGAAATATTTTGCTGGAAGAACTTGGCGGCCATGACCGATATCATCGAGAGCCTTCAAATATCATCGAGATTTGAATTTCAATGGTATCGAGGAGGCTTCGATATATCGATGCATATATGATATTCTTAAGGAAAAACAGGGGCGTCGGATATCTGCCTGTCGATATTATCGAGTCACCTTCGATGGACTCGAGATTTGAATATTATATCGATGTATCGATAATTCCGTTCAGATGAGTATGCGGTTGTTGGACGTATTTTGTCCTCATATCGATGATATCGTTTAGGTATCGAGGACATTGACGGCGCAGGTCGATCATATCGAGATGTGTATCGATAAAATTGACAAAGTAAGAAAACTTAGAAAATTTTCCTATTTTGAAAAAAGTTTTCTTAACTTAAAAAACCCTATGATGTTCTGGTTTGTTTTAAGGGTTTTATATACCTAGTGTTTTGGGACAAGGGATGCGAGGCTAGATTTACCTCTGGCGAGCTTGCACACATCCGGTTGAGACAGACGCTTGACTTGATCTTTCTATGAGGCTCTGCAGTCTAATTGACTCAACACTCAAACTAATTGACAAACCAGGGCACTTTCAGAATGCACAGTACTCGTACCAGAACAAACAAGCAATGTTGGCTAGGAAATTCACTCCATTAGCATAAACATATAGTCAGATCATGACAATGTTAGTGCAAAAACAACTCCTCACACCACTCCAACCTTGGCCTCCACCAAATCCTTTGCCACTTAGTTACAATGAAAATGAGTATTGCGCATATCATCAATCCCGAGGCCATCCAACGGACCGTTGTTTCTCTTTGAAACACACAGTCCAAGATTTGATTGAAAGCCAAAAGATCATGATCACCCACAGGCCAATGCTACGAATCAGGCCAACATTCTCCAAAATCCATTGCCATCACATCAAACAGGGCCCAGCTAATCGGGCACCTTTACCATCAATAACATTGAGGAAGGACGTCTCTCGTACTCCCTCCTGCATTACTCCATATATGCAATCATGCCCGATACGACAAATCGGTCATAGGGATATCGACAGGCACCCCCGCCTGAACCACAGGTACTTCTAGAAGCAGCACCAGCAGCAGAGCCTCTCATCCTCCAAGGGGTACCTTCAGCATCAAATCCCTCATATCCAAACAGGTCAAACTCTGAACCTCTCATCCCACAGGCAGGACCCCCAGATCTTGCACGGTTAGTCTTGCAAGGGGCAACTTTGGCCCAGGAACAATCTCCCAGCTTCTTTCTCCTACCCCATTAACTGGCACATGCCTGAAGGTTCCCTCCCTCACAAAACACACCTCAAAGAAGGGAGGAGAGTCCCATCCTGGAACGACCGAAACCCCAAGAAAATTCGGTCATATTTCAAGGAAAACCCCTATGTCCGCCATAAACCATGTCGAAATCTATGATACCTTCTTAGTCTCAGGGTCAGGTATATCTAGAGGGAAGGACAGTTCCTTCTTACGACACAAAAGCATTCCCATGACATTACCCAGAATGCGCCGAGGTGGGTAACATGAACCCCAATGGTAGGTACTTCCGGAGAGACAATCAAAACTAAAAAGAAGCCCGTGAAGCTTTATCAGGAATAATCAATAAGGCTGAAGTTGCCTACGATGTAGTGGCTCAGATCAAAACTATTCCTGTACAAATCTCCATATGGGAACTGTTGTGCACATCAAGGTCGCACTGAGATATCTTTGCAAAGACCTTGAACGATGCACACATCTCTCCCGACGTACCACCTGAAATAGTGACACATATGATAGGGCATCTCCTCGCACCACAGGCAATCACATTTTCTAATGACGAGCTGCCACTAGAGGGCCGCAAAAATGGGCGTGTTCACTCAATAAAGTCATCAATTACGGGATCTCAAGGTCCCCCTCGTTCTCATTAATAACGGATCAAGCTTAAACGTTTGCCCCATGAGGATTGCTGACCATCTAGGGATTGAACCATCCTCCTTCAGACCCAGTAACATGAGCGCCAGAGCCTTCGATAATTCTCGAAGGCAAGTAGAGGCAGAGATTAACATAAATATACGGATCGGACCAGACGTGTCCATTGTCACTTTTCAAGTTCTTGATATGTCTGCCTCATTTAATCTTTTGTTGGGATGACCTTGCCTTCATGCTGTTGGAGCATCCCATCAACTCTCCATTAAAGGGTTAGATTTCCTTCTGGAAATCGAATTATCTCCGTACTGGCAAGCTTGAGATTATCCTACCGGCAACCGTCAATACTCCTGAACCTAACATCCCGATAATCGATATTCAGCACGCGAAGGATGACATATCATATCACAGTTTCGAGTTTGAAATTGTGAATTCCATCACCAATCCTAATCCACTCACTGCTGAATATGTCATTCCCTCTGCTGAACGTTAAATCCTTAACTACCTTACCGAATTTCATGGAAAAGGTACAGTAGTGAGGCAAGCTACAGTAAACGAACCAAGACAGGACTGGAGTATCTGTAATGACTGGAAAAATTCCGTACAAAGACCCGAGTACCACCTCAAGCAGAAATCACTCAGGACCAAATCCTTTAGAAATTAGACAAGTTTAACAAAGTGCTAAACTAGATTATCTACAAAATTTACTTAATCCACTTTAAATACGATCTGCAAGACCTAAAACTTGTAGAATCAGTGACGTTAGGTTACCCTAAAATCTAGGATCAATCTCATTACCCAGCTGCTCTCGGGAGCACATTGAAACTCTGTATCAGATCTGGACCGCACGTCGAAAGTCTGAATAATACGAAGTTATATAATTAGAACCACCTTGCTGGGCTTGACAACTATCTCGGAAATCAAATCTAGATAGCGTCCCAGGGCTATTCGTTTGAGCCCGGAGTGAAGTGTGTGAGAAAACGTGGTTTTCTTTAGAAATTAAATCTAATTTAAGTAATCTGAGACTTGTCGCTTGCGGGCCTGATATAACCAATCAGACAATCAGAATCTGACCCAAATACACCATCAGATCAGGACAAATTTCATACACATGGCAGTGTACTTGTAATCCTAATCGAGTTCCGGTGGCCGTTGAACTGAAACTGGTCCGCCACGTATGATCTAGAAACTCGACTGGAATGAAAGCTTAACTCGACCTAGATCTATAGTCAGGGAGCTTAAGTCCGACCTTTGACTCAAGGGGGGCCCCGGAAGGGCTCCATTGAGCTGAAACAGATGCTCTTTGGACATAACTTGAGTATACTTTGGCCCTAGGCCCATTTCTGGCAATTCTGGGCCTATATAAGAGGCTTAAACCGTCTCTCTCAAATTCCATACGAATTTCCTAAACCTAAGGGAGAGAGAAGAAAGAAAGAGAAGGAAAGAGAGAGAGAAAGTGAGTGAATGAGTGGGAGTTATTTTTGAGAATCGCTTCTGCTATTCTACGTGCTTATTCATCGCGTCCATGTCGCTACTAGGGCGATTCTGACTTCGTTTTTAGGTAAGAAAACCTAACCCTAACCTGTTCTAGGGTTTCCATTGTTACAAGTAGCGAAATAACTAACTTAACTCGTGATATAGGTTGCCATTTCATCGTTGACAAAGACCTAGAATCTCTGTTGAGTTCGTTACGGTTCTACGACATAAGGTGCGGACTAAGATGTATAGGTTATGGTTTTCAAATCTTTCAATGTCAGATAATGATAGATTCCTGACGTGGGTGTTATTTCACATGCAAAATGCGATGTTCGTTTTGCGATTCAGTTATGTATGCAAATTGTGGTGTTTAGCGTATTCAGTATAGTTGTAGAAAATACCATATACGTACAAAATATAAAAGTGTGTTTGTCATGATTAATTACTGTGTGTAAATGCTAGGTATATGTGTAATACTTATTCGGCGAAAGAATTCGCCCTAATACATGTTTTGGCCAATATGCGTTATGTATGTTAATAAGTGTATTCTAAGTGTTTGTGAAAATGCTTGTCTGAGTAAGTACTTAGATGATAGTGCTTAGGGTAGGTGTTGAGATAGGATTCTCAACTACCTTAGAGATGTGTATGATTTCTTCCATGCAAGTTGTTTAATTTAATCGCTTACTTATGAAATGTATGTGTTTGTATTTCCTGCTTACATTGTGCTTTATAACATGCTTGTTAACATGTTTGAATTACTTTGTTAATTCTGCTTTGACTACTTCACATGTTTTTCTGGTTAAGGATTGAATGTGATTGAGGCTATGTTATAGTCCAGGCAATCGGTAACAAGCTTGAAGTCGTGGCTGAGATTCATTTGCCACGTAGGACGTGTTTGACGAACCCGAGTCGTACTAAAGTTGTCGGCAGTGGTTAGGCCACACGGAGAGCTTATGCACTTCATGTCGATCAACTTTGGGTGCACTCGTGCTAGTCAAGCCCGTCAAGTAACCCGATGTGCCGATGTATGTTCACCATGTATGGACGTTACTACTTGAACCTAAGATACCAAACTCACCAGTGGAATCTCGTTAACCTTGGTAGCTCGATCCGCTAAGACTCATGAGCTGGACATGGTGGTATGAGACACTGTGGTCGAGCTGTCGGCCTACGCCGGGGCGACGAGTCCACCCGTAGTGACCAGTGAGCAACCAGAGCTCTTGAGCCGAATACGATGGTATGAGACACTGTATTCGAGCTGTCGGCCTACACTGATCTGGTAACGAGCCCTTTGTAGTGACCGCAAGCATACTCTGAGCCTACGCTGAGGCGACGAGCCTTACGTAGCAACTAGAGTATAAACTAGGCCTACACTGCATCGTGGCGACGAGCCCTTTGTAGTGACCTTAAACCGCAACATCGTATGATATTACTAGGATTGACGACCCTATAATGGATCATCAGTTGGAAAATGATATAAGGGAGGTACCTTAGTTTTCCAACCCTGCTGTATGAAAATGACTAATAAGAACTTGGTAATCATATGCATGCACTGTATTACGTGTGCGTTCAGGCGTAACAGGTCAAGCACTGAGGCAGTGTTGTTCATCTGCGAACGTGAGATGAAGTCGTTGAGGGAGCGTATGCGAGGGCATGCATCATACATTCATACCATTCTTGCATTAACAAGAGTACTTAGGGATGTATGATTTACTGCTTTATCATTACTGCTTGATTGAATTGATAACATGCTAACCTTTGCTTTATTATTCCACTAAGTTGATCACTCACTCCCACGTTACGGGACGGTGTTTTAAACACCAACCAAACTCTGTCTTGATTTCAGATGACGGCATGACCCCTGAGGCGGAGCCTGATTATTACGATGATCAGGATGAGTTCTCCTATATGCAGTTCTCCGGTGGCTTCGCTTAGGCTATCCGGATTGACAGGGCTACAGGGATTATCATTGTAGTTGTACTATTTTGACATTTTGATTTTTGGGACTATTACATGTATATGACGACTCAGTGATGTATTCATACTCTGGAGACCGATCGTGATCTTTTGACTTATATACGTGTATTTATGTCTTTCAGTCTTCCGCTTGCATTTTACAACTTGATCTGGAGTATGAATTACTGTTTTGGTATAATCCCACTCATGATTAATGCACTAACATAGACAACATTGAATCATAAGCATATATGTTGCATAAGTGATGTTTTGGAACTCGGGAGTTGAGTTGCTACTCGACCCCGAATTTTCAGGGCGTTACAAGTTAGTATCAGAGCATAATTTGGATTAAATCGGACCTGGGTTATGGTCACACAACGTACGCTGACGCTTTTTGACATAGGTGGGTGCGAAAATGTAGAAACAGTCATAGGAGTCCCGGTTTCGCCAATTGGCGAAGTTTACCAGAAACGATTCCCGAGATCGAGTCCGTACACCTCCGTGATCGCATGAGGCGACCCCGGATCACTCCTAGACCGTCAAACGATGGATTTAGATCACAAATGACCCCATTTCAGCCTTTAAAAATCATTAAATGCGACTATACATCAGATAGTATCCGAAATAGTTTGAATAGACTCAAAACGGAGGTGGGGCCCAAATGGGGCACTTCCAGAGGGACCCAGGGTGGGCCCCACACATTTTCGGACCAAGGGGGGTAGGAGGACCTCGCCAAAACCTCCAGATTCCAGCGAGGGGCTCGCCGGTTTGGTGAGGCCTCGCCGACTAGTGGGCTCGGCCGGGCGGGCCGCTTGGGACGATCGAGTTTGGGGTGTAGTGTGGCCCCTTGATGCAAGGGTTTTTGATTAAAACCCTTCCCATGTCGCCCCTCCTTAACAAACCACCCCTCCACGTTTTCTTTTCTTCTAAAAAGTTCAGATTTCTCTCTCAAATCGCCCCACCAAACAATCTCTTCCATTTTCGTACACCCTCTCCACCACCCTGCTGTAAACCCATCTCCATTGCTGCCTACCCTCTCCATTCTCTCTCATTTAAGCTCTTGAATCCCCCATTTGAGGCTCAAATTCATGTACACCCACTATCCATCTTCTTTCTTCATTTTCCCTCTTCATTCCCTTTCATTTGAGCCTTTACACACCCCTTGGAGGCTCAAATCTGTGGAGACCTAAAGACTCCAACCTTTTTCTCTCTTTTCTTCACTTTCTCCATGGCTCTATTCGAAGTTATTATGGCCATTTTCTCTATTTTCACCTTTCTCTCTCTCATAGGAAAGAGAAAGGGTGCCGTGGATGAAGCCGGGCCTAGTCGCCCCACTCGTTCAAGGAGACCGAGAGGCGCCAGCGCAAGCACGAGCGTTAAGCGTGAGATACGGACTAAGCGGGACCTCGATCCCCAGGCTCCTCTCCCAAGAACTTTACTGACAGAGTTGTCCATGGAAGATATGCGGGCCATAGAGTCCTTTTCGAAGCTCAAGTTGACGGGAAGCTCATTGGAGAGTATCTGTTACTGGAGCGCCTAGGTGAGGCCGGCTGGGGCCCTGTGTTTGAGGAAAAATATCGTGAGAATGTGGGTACTGTCCGAGCTTTCTATGCCCAGATTCGAGAGCCCACGTTGGATCCTTTGCAGTTCAAGATCTCATTCGGAAGAGATTAGGAGGCCACAATCGACGCTAGCCTGATAACTCGACGCATGGGCATACCAATTGGCCAAGTCCACCCGAGCGAGAAGAATCTGAAGAGTGCATGAGAAAGGGATCGCCGTACGCATTTCCTTTATGGTCGACTGGTTCAATGGCAGCCAAACAATAGTCTGCTAGTGACCAATATGACTGACGACTTCCGTCTACTTCATCACATTTTCATGTTCAACGTCTATCCCAAGTGAAGCAACCGCAGCGAGTGCACGCGCCTGATGGTAGATTTCTTGTATCAGGCAGGGCAGGGTGATAAGTTGTGCGTGCTTACGTATGTTCTTCTGTAAATAATTCTTACCGCACGCTCCAATAGAAGGTCTGATTCGCTCCCCTTCGGCCGACTCATATGCAAGATTGCACGCGAGTTCAGCTACAGTCTTGGCGCAGAACTTCCAGTGCCGCAACATTTCATAAATGAAACTACTCTTAATCAAATGGACATCGGGCCACAACAACGACAAGCCTGACTTGAGGAAAGTGAGGATGTGACAGAGAGTGAAGAGGAAGAGAGTGAGGATGAAGGCGGAGCTGAAATAGAAGAGGAAGTGAGCGAAGAAGAAGAGGAGGCCCAGGATACGGAGGAGAACTCCCCTCCTATGCCACCAGAGCAGGACACTGATCGGACTGCTAGGGATGCTCGTATAGCTTGACTTGAGGAGGGTCAGGCTGTCCTACGACAAGATATTATGGATCTTTGGGGCCTCGTGAAACATAAGTTTAAGAAAGTGACTCGCACTTTGAAGACTATCCTGTGCTGCTTGCAGGATAAGGGTGCCCCTCCTTCGTCACCAGACTCGGATGCCTAGTCATCCATGCCGTTGTTTTGCACATTGTTTTGGTTACTACTTTAGGTTATGTTTGTGTTTATGTTGTTGGGCCTAGTAGTGTAGTAGTTCGTAGAATGTTTTGTGTTTGAAGCTTTGGTTGTATTAGCTCACATGCATCTTCTGTCATGGTTCATGTAACTCTGTATTCCATGTATTATGACAAATTTTGGTGAATGAAATGCATGCAGTCCCTTTTGTTATGAAGTGTGTAGGATGAAGTGTGTAGAATGCTTAAAGGATTGTGTATTGTTATGTTACATCTTATAAAAATTGCACCCTATGTCATATAGGACATGCCACGGAAGGCCAAACAGAGCACGACACGTCTCGCACTTACTAGTTCGATGGATCAGGCACCTCCCCAGAGTGATGGTCATACGGACCCCAGTTTGGGCCCTGTTCGTGAGGCTATGCCTGAGTCTCAGCCATCTACTGGTCCTGCAGTTGGACTGCCACTGTACACACCACTGGTTTGTGAGCAGAACCGTGCGTCTTCTTTGACGCAGCATGTGCCTCAGTCTGCCCCACCTGCGAATAGATTGGAGCAGTTGATGATAATGGTGCACCAACAGCACCAGCAGCTCTTAACTACTATTGCAGGGGCCCTAGCTCAGGGTGGAAGTGCGACTCCACCTTCACCATCTGTACGTCCTGTTGAGACTATAGGACCTTCTACTTAGGATGAGGGTGTGCCTCCCCCTACTCCTGCTGCATACCTTATGGGGAATCTGGGTACAAGTGGTCTCCTCGAGCGATTCCAGCGCTTGAGGCATCCTACCTTTACGGGTTCTCATAGACCCAAGGAGGCTGAATATTGGCTCGACAGCATCTCCAAGATGCTGAGGATGCTACATTATACTGAGCAGGAACAGGTTGAGTTGGCCACCTTTATGTTTGAAAAGGAGGCTAGCTTGTCGTGGGATAGTATTCTGCAAACAATTGCAGTTGGCTATATATGGACATGGGCAGCTTTTGAGTTCTGCTTTAATGAGAAGTACTACCCCCAGATGTACCGACATGAGAAGGAGAATGAATTCTTGCGCCTCAGACAGGGAGGCATGACAGTGACAGAGTATGAGCATCGGTTCACGGAGTTGGGTCGATATGTTCCTACGATACTTGCCGACGCACAGATGCGTATGTGGCGCTTTTCCGAGGGCCTACACCTTGATATTCGTTCGAAGATATGCTGTGCTAGCATACCCTCCTATGCTGAGCTAGTACACATCTATGCGGGCAGAGCAGGACGAGGATCGGTTGATACGTTCTCGTGGAGCTATGGTTACTAAACCATATATGCCGAGTAGCTTTTCTTCGGCAAGAGGCCTCGCATAGACTCTCCTCCTAGGATTGCGGAGCCATTAGTTCTGATGAGGCACCCGGGTGTGACATGCACTTATTGTGGAAGGCCAGGCCACCCAGCGGAGAGTTGTTTCGCACGTATGAGAGACAGTGGGTTCTCGCTGCCGAAGAGGATCGACCGCACTCGTCCTCAGACTATATCGGCTCCGCCCCTGCGTACTGTCCCTGCACATCCATCATTTCGACCCCCTGCACCTCGATTTAGCCCGCCTCAGCGACTTATGGTGCCTCAACCCAACCGACCTCAGCAGGCACGCGTTCATGCACTTATAACAGAAGAGCCAGAGACAGCACCTTCAACACCTATGGCTTTCGAGGTCACTGCACATGTCCAAGGTACTCCTGTCTTCTTATTAGTGGACACTGGGTCCACTACGTCCATCACTTCATGTGCGGCAGTTAAGCGTCTAGCTTTATATACTACTCCCACGAAGGGAATGGGACTCACTACTGCTACTGGGACGTTTTCGGATGTCACACGGACGTGTGAGGGTTGCTCAGTAGACTTGGGTAGCAGGACAGTATTCGTTGACCTCATTGTCACCCCACTATGGCACTACGACATTATCCTCGGTATGGACTGACTCACCGAGATGAAGGAGAGATTGATTACGATAATCGGGTCGTGACAGCCAACGGACCTGATGGCAAGGTCTTTACCTTTCCAGTGCAGGTTATTTGGTCATGTCGTGTTGGATGTTACGCTGCTTTACTAGAGCATGTTGATGGGCCGACGTTAGGAAACATGCCAGTAGTTCAGGAATTTGAGGATGTGTTCAGGAAGATCCCTAGATTACCTCCTCAGCGCGAGATTGATTTTACCATTGATCTTGTGCCTGGTGCGACCCCCGTTTCATTAACTATGTATCGGATGCCTCCATGTGAGATAGAGGAATTGAGGAAACAGATTGATGAGCTGGTAGAGAAGGGCTTCATACGACCCAGTGTGTCTTCTTGGGGAGTACCTGTGTTATTTGTCAAGAAGAAAGATGGGTCGCTACGATTATGTATTGATTACCGCAGGTTGAACCAATTGACCGTGAAGAACAAGTATCCTTTGCCCAGGATAGACGATCTATTCGATCAGTTGAAAGGGGCACGATACTTCTCGAAGATTGATCTACAGTCAGGGCATCATCAGTTGCGCGTCAGGAATGAAGATGTGTAGAAGACGACCTTCGGGACCAGTTTTGGGCATTACGAGTTCCTCGTGATGTCATTCGGTCTTACGAACGCGCCGACCGTGTTCATGGATTTGATGAACCGGGTATTTCGGCCATTTCTATACCGATTTGTTATCGTGTTTATCGATGACATCCTGATATACTTAAGAGTCGGGAAGAGCACAAGGAACACTTACAAGCAGTCTTAAATACTCTGAGGAAGAACTAGTTGTTCACATAGGACAAGAAGTGCGACTTCTGGCAGGAGGAAGTCAAGTTCCTGGGACATGTGGTGTCCAAGGAAGGGATAGCTGTGGACCTTGCTAAGGTAGCCGCAGTTCAGGACTGGAAGCAGCCTGGTTCGGTTACTAAGGTGAGGAGTTTTCTAGGACTCGCTAGTTACTATCGACGATTCATTCAGGATTTCTCGAAGATAACCAGACTGTTGTCTCAGTTGACATGGAAGGATCTGAAGTTCGCCTGGAATGAGAAGGCGGGAGCAGCTTTTCAAGAGCTAAAGGACAAACTGATGTCTACCCTTGTGATAGTATTGCCAGAGCAAGGGGTCCAGTATACGATTTACACTGACGCGTCTCGAGTTGGTTTGAGATGTGTCCTTATGCAGAAGGACAGGGTGATTGCATATGCCTCGAGACAGTTGAGGAAACACGAGGAGAATTACCCTACGCACGACCTCGAGTTAGCAGCGGTCATATTTTCATTAAAGCTCTGGAGACATTACCTCTACGGAGAGGAGTTCGAGCTTTTCTGCGACCACAATAGCCTTCGCTATATATTCACTCAGCGAGACTTGAATATGAGGCAACGCCGATGGATGGAAACCTTGAAGGACTTTAAGTTCGAGGTTTTCTATCATCCTAACAAGACCAACCTTGTGGCAGATGCGTTGAGCCGCAAAAAGGCTATAGTATTTGCGGCTCCGCTAATGATAGCAGAGTGAGATATAGTAGAGTTCGTGCAGGACTTCGAGTAGAAACTCACAGTGGAGGAGCCATTTGAGAGTGTCGCGCACATTCGGGTGCGACCACTTATTGACGACAAGATTGTCGAAGCCCAGAAAGATGATGAGCGGCTGATTGAGCTTAGAAAGCAAGCTAGCGATGACGAGGAATCCGAGTGGTGAGTTGGCACAGATGGGGGCCTACGATACCGTGGCCACCTATGCGTCTCACACATTCATGACTTGAGACAGGAGATTCTCGAGGCTACCCACAGATCGAAGCTTGTGATGCATCCTGGTAGCACGAAGATGTATTAGGACCTGAAGAGGTCGTATTGGTGGGACAATATGAAGGCTCATATAGCAGAATATGTCTCCAGTTGTCTCACGTGCCAGCAGGTCAAGGCTGAACATCACCGACCTCCTGGACTGCTTCAGCCCATGCCCATAGCTAAATAGAAGTGAGACTTCATCTCTATGGATTTCATCTCGGGGCTGCCGAAGACGAGGAAGGGACAAGATTCCATTTGGGTGATCGTTGACCGGTTGACAAAGTCGGCTCATTTCCTTCCGATCAGAGTTTCGAACTCCGCAGACGAGTTGACCAGATTGTACATTAAGGAGATAGTGCATCTGCATGGAGTTCCCTTGGAGATTGTGTCGGACAGAGACACGCGATTCACATCTATCTTCTGGACTCGTATCTAGGAAGCGATGGGTGTGAAGTTGAAGTTCGGTACCACGTTCCACCCACAGACCGATGGGCAGACGGAGCAGGTGAATCAGATTTTGGAGGATATGCTGCGGGCTTGTGTTTTGGACTTCAAGGACAGTTGGGATGATTGTCTTCCGTATGCTGAGTTTGCCTACAATAACAACTTTCATGCGAGTATTGGTATGGCTCCTTACGCGGCCTTGTACGGGCGCCCTTGCCAAGCACCGCATTGCTAGACAGAGGTTGGCGAACGTAGTTTGATTGGCCCAGATTTAGTACAGGCGACCTCAGAGAAGATCGACATTATCAGGCGTCGACTTCTTACAGTGCAGAGCAGACAGAAGAGCTACACTGATACGAGGCGGCGACCGTAGAGTTCGAAGTTGGGGACCATGTATTCCTCCGAGTTTTCCCCATGAAGAGAGTCCTTCGGTTTGGCAAGAAGGGAAAACTTACATCGCGGTTCATTGGCCCATTCCAGATATTAGACCGAGTGGGTGTGGTGGCATACCGTCTTGCTTTGCCCACACCACTTGCAGGCGTACACAACATATTTCATGTATCTATGTTAAAGAAATACGTTCCTGACCCTTCCTACATTATCAAGTGGGAGCAGGTACAGTTGAGCGAGGACGCTACATATGTAATGTGTTCGACGCGTATTCTAGACAGGAAGGAGCAGGTGTTGCGTAGCAAGGTCATCTCACTTGTGAAAGTATTGTGGACACATCACACTGAGGAAGAGGCTACTTGGGAGACAAAGGCCGACGTCAGAAAGAATACCCTCAGATTCTCGAGGAGTACGAAAAGGTACTAATTTCGAGGTCGAAATTTTTCTCTAAGGAGGGTAGATTGTAACGACTGGGAAAATTCTGTACAAAGACCCGAGTACCACCTCAAGCAGAAATCACTCAGGACCAAATCCTTTAGAAATTAGACAAGTTTAACTAAGTGCTAAGCTAGATTAGCTACGAAATCCGTTTGGTCCACTTTAAATACAATCTGTAAGACCCAAAACTTATAGAATCAGTGACACTAGGTTACCCTAAAATCTAGGATCAATCTCATTACCCAGCTGATCTTGGGAGCACATTGAAACTCCGTATTGGATCTGAACCGCACGTCGAAAGTTCGAATAATACGAAGTTATATAATTAGGACCGCTTTGCTGGGCTTGACAGTCATCTCGGAAATCAAATCTAGATAGCGTCTCAGGGCTATTCGTGTGAGCCCGGAGTGAAGTGTGTGAGAAAATGTGGTTTTCTTTAGAAATTAAATCTAATTTAAGTAATCTGAGACTTGACGCTTGCGGGCCTGATATAAGCAATCAGACCTTCAGAATTTGAACCAAATACACCCTCGGATCAGGAGAAATTTCATACACATGGCAGTGTACTTGTAATCCTGATCGAGTTCCGGTGACCGTTAAACTGAAACTGGTCCGCCACGTATGATCTAGGAACCCGACTGGAATGAAAACTTAACTCGACCTAGATCCATAGTCAGGGAGCTTAAGTCCGACCTTTGGCTCAAGGGGGGCTCCGAAAGGGCTCCGTTGAGCTGAAACAGATGCTCTTTGGACATAACCTAAGTATACCTTGGCCCTGGGCCTATTTCCGGCAATTCTGGGCCTATATAAGAGGCTTAAACCCTCTCTCTCATATTCCATACGAATTTCCTAAACCTAAGGTAGAGAGAAGAAAGAAAGAGAAGGAAAGAGAGAGAGAGAGAAAGTGAGTGAATGAGTGGGAGTTATTCTTGAGAATTGCTTCTGCTATTCTACGTGCTTATTCATCGCGTCCATGTCGCTACTAGGGCAATTCTGACTTCGTTTTTAGGTAAGAAAACCTAACCCTAACCTGTTCTAGGGTTTCAATTGTTACAAGTAGCGAAATAGCTAACTTAACTCATGATATAGGTTGTCATTTCATCGTTGACAAAGACCTAGAATCTCTGTTGAGTTCGTTACGGTTCTATGGTATAAGGTGTGGACTATAGATGTATAGGTTATGGTTTTCAAAGCTTTCAATATCAGATAATGATAGATTCCTGATGTGGGTGTTATTTCACATGCAAAATGCGATGTTCGTTTTGCGATTTAGTTATGTATGCAAATTGTGGTGTTTAGCGTATTCGGTATAGTTGTAGAAAATACCATATACGTACAAAATATGAAAGTGTGTTTGCCATGTTAATTACTGTGTGTAAATGCTAGGTATATGTGTAATACTTATTCGGCGAAAGAATTTGCCCTAATACATGTTTTGGCGAATATGCGTTATGTATGTTAATAAGTGTATTGTAAGTGTTTATGAAAATGCTTGTATGAGTAAGTACTTATATGATAGTGCTTAGGGTAGGTGTTGAGATAGGATTCTCAACTACCTTAGAGATGTGTATGATTTCCTCCATGCAAGTTGTTTAATTTAATCGATTACTTATGAAATGTATGTGTTTGTATTTCCTGCTTACATTGTGCTTTATAACATGCTTGTTAACATGTTTGAATTACTTTGTTAATTCTACTTTGACTACTCCACATGTTTTTCTGGTTAAAGATTGAATGTGATTGAGGCTATGTTATAGTCCAGGCAATCGGTAACAAGCTTGAAGTCGTGGCTGAGATTCATTCGCCACGTAGGACGTGTTTGACGAACCCGAGTCGTACTAAAGTTGTCGGCAGTGGTTAGGCCACACAGAGAGCTTATGCACTTCATGTCAATTAACTTTGGGTGCGCTCGTGCTAGTCGAGCCCGTCAAGTAACCCAATGTGGCGATGTATGTTCACCATGTATGGACGCTACTGCTTGAACCTAAGATAGCAAACTCACCAGTGGAATCTCGTTAACCTTGGTACCTCGATTCGCTAAGAGTCATTAGCCGGACATGGTGGTATGGGACACTGTGGTCGAGCTGTCGGCCTACGCCGGAGCGACGAGTCCACCCGTAGTGACCAGTGAGCAACCAGAGCTCGTGAGCGGAATACGGTGGTATGGGACACTGTATTAGAGCTGTCGGCCTACACTGATTTGGTGACGAGCCCTTTGTACTGACCGCGAGCATACTTTGTGCCTACGCTGAGGCGACGAGCCTTACGTAGCAAATAGAGTATAAACTAGGCCTACACTACATCGTGGCGACTAGCCCTTTGTAGTGACCTAGAACTACAACATCGTATGATATTACTAGGACTGACGACCCTAGAATGGATCATCAGTTGGGAAATGATATAAGGGAGGTACCTTAGTTTCCCAACCCTGCTGTATGAAAAGGACTAATAAGAACTTGGTAATCATATGCATGCACTGCATTACGCGTGCGTTCAGGTGTAGCAGGTCAAGTACTGAGGCAGTGTTGTTCATGCGCGAACGTGAGAGGAAGTCGCTAAGGGAGCGTAGGCAAGGGCATGTATCATACATTCATATCATTCTTGCATTAACAAGAGTACTTAGGGATGTGTGATTTACTGCTTTATCATTACTGCTTGATTGAATTGATAACATGCTAACCTTTGCTTTATTGTTCCACTGAGTTGATCACTCACTCCCACGTTACGGGATGGTGTTTTAAACACCAACCAGGCTCTGTCTTGATTTCAGATGACGGCGTGACCCCTGAGGCGGAGCTTGACTATTACGATGATCAGGACGAGTTCTCCTATATGTAGTTCTACGGTGGCTTCGCTTAGGCTATCCGGATTGACGGGGCTACAGGGATTATCATTGTAGTTGTACTATTTTGACATTTTGATTTTTGGGACTATTACATGTATATATGATGACTCAGTGATATATTCATACTTTGGAGACTGATCATGATCTTTTGACTTATATACGTGTATTTATGTCTTTCAGTTTTCTACTTGCGTTTTACAACTTGATCTGGAGTATGAATTACTGCTTTGGTATAATCCCACTCATGATTAATGCACTAACACAGACAACATTGAATCATAAGCATATATGTTGCATAAGTGATGTTTTGGAACTCGGGAGTTGAGTTGCTACTCGACCCCCGATTTTCAGGGCGTTACAGTATCAACCCTCACCGGAGGATCAGGTTGCAAGGCCCAAAATGAGACAACCATTCAAATACACACTCATCCGATTTGTCAGATCTAGAGTGGTTTGCGAGGACACGGTGTCTGCCTTTGAAGAACAATTCCAAAGGCTGAAGCTATCTGAAAACCATAGCTAAGAATCCATCTGGCCACCAATACGGTGGGACAAGATCCTCAGGGCCTCAGAAGAACATCCAATGCCAGGGGAAAAACCATCAGACCCATTAGATGAAGCCAAGGGCATGAGAGCAGGATCACCTACAAAGGATCGAGGGTAAGAGGTGCGTCTATAAGACTAACAGATAAGAACGGGGAGTCACCCATCTCTATCATCGGCCAAGATGAGACCCTCACGTCAGCTACTCAAAACAGCAAGGGGCAAAAGCAACCCATTCACTGGATCTAAAAGGGAAAATGGCCTTCCCTTAACTGGACAGACATCAAGATCCCACAAGAATGTGGATCAGAGGAGCCAGGAGAGCTCCAACTCTTGAACCAAGAAATTGGGTCAGACTCAGATTCTGAACCTAGTCCAGTGGATATTATGGTCATTGGATCAGATGACCCATCAATACAACTAGATCAAGCCAGCAAGATCAAGAGGGGGAAGGAACCAAACTGGTCAGCCATCCCCTTGACAGTCGAATCAACCAGTAAGCCATCCAAGGGTACCGACCTAAAAAAAATGCCAATGTAAATAGCAATTGGCATCCCGAATTAGGATAGGATCAGTCATGGTTTGCAACACCGTCCTGTTTGGGACCCCTTGGAACATAAAAATAAAAAAAATCTCCAAAATCCAAAAACAATAGGTATTCCAGAAATACCAAAAAATCAGATATTGACCAAAATACCAAAAAATCAAAAACTCTTCAAAAATAAAAAATAATAGAAAATCTTTTAAAACTCACTGTGCTAAACACACCACTCACAACACCAGAGTTTAAGGTCGACTCATACGATTTCGATCTGGAGCTAAACTTTGAACTCATGGGTTTGGATGAAGCCCAAGATAAGGAAAATGATGACCCGACTCTCGAGCTAGAGGATTCCCTCAAAAAGTTCGAAACAAAGGCCAATGTCGTTGCAGACGATTTCAAAATTGTAAACTTAGGATCATCGAAACTCGCTAGAGAAGTGCACATCAGTAGGTCTTTGCCTCCAGAATACAAGCAGAGGATGATGGAATTCTTGAAGCCAAGATTATCCAACTTTGCTTTCTCCTACGATGACATGCCCTGGCTCAACGAAGAATTGGTAGTACATCACCTACCAGCAAAGCCTGAAATGAAGCCGGTCAAACAAAAGCTCAGAAGAATGAAGCTAGAATGGGCCCTAAAAGTCCGTGATGAAGTCATCAAGCAATACAATGCGAGATTCCTGGTGGTCTCCAACTACCCGGAATGACTCGCAAACATTGTACCAGTTCCAAAGAAAGATGGATAAGTCAGAATGTGCATCGACTTTCGGGCTCTGAACAAAGCCAGTCTCAAAGATGATTTCCCTCTGCCTCACATCGACACACTAGTAGATAATACAGCAGGGCACAAAATCTTCTCATTTATGGACGACTTCTCCGGCTACAATCAAATCAAGATGGCCATTGAAGACCGCGAGAAGACATCCTTCATCATGCCATGGGGAACTTTCTGCTACCAGGTTATGTCGTTCGGGTTGAAGAACACAAGAACTACGTATCAGAGAGCCATGACAGCCTTGTTCCACGACATGATAAATAAGGAGATGGAAGTCTATGTGGACGACATGATCGTCAAAATTCGCACAATCGAAGGACATTTTTGAAGATCTCAAGAAGCTCTTCGATAGGCTAGAAAAGTTCAAGCTTCGCCTCAATTCACAAAAATGTGTCTTTGGTGCAACCAGAGGCAAACTGATAGGCTTCATCGTCAGCAAAGATAACATCAGGGTGGATGAAACCAAGATAAAAGCAATTATCGAAATGCCATCTCCAAAAACTGAGAAAGAAATTCGAGGCTTCCTCGGGCGAATATAGTACATCAGTCCATTCATCGCTCAACTCACACCTATTTGTGAGCCCATATTCAAGCTCTTGAGGAAAAACTCTCCAAAAGAGTGGAACGATGATTGCCAAGTGGCCTTCGACAAGATCAAGAGGTACTTACTAAAATCCCCAGTGCTTATGCCGCCTACACCAGGTAGGCCATTGCTGCTATACATATCTATCGCAGCAAAAGCGATCGAATACATCCTCGGCCAACACGATGTCTTAGGAAGAAAGGAGCAAGCAATCTACTACTTAAGCCGAAGGTTCACTAGCTATGAATCCAAGTATTCCAGCTTAGAGAAAACATGCCTCGCCTTGGTCTGGGCAACACAATGGCTCCGACAATACACGATCGCCTATCCAATCCTTCTGCTCGCTGGCATGGACACGTTAAAATATCTATTAAAAAAACTGGCCTTAACAGGAAGGATCGCAAAATGGCAACTGCTGCTCTCTGAGTTTGACATCACCCATGTCACCCAGAAAGCAATCAAGGGGCAAGCACTGGCTGACCACCTATCAGCACACTCTCTGCCTGATTATCAACTGTTGAGGGTCAAATATTGTATATCAGACCCCAGTTATTACCTAGATTTATGAGCATGACACTGTTTAATGGCCGTTTGATCGTAATTGTGATGTAGGGTGTTTTTACGAGCTTGGATGAAATATGGTGTTAAAAGCGTGGATTTAAGCTTGGGCATCACCAAGGCAAGGAACGGACTCCATAAGACCAAAATCAATAGATTTACAAGCCAGGGATCCGGGAAGATCAAGCCGTTCATGTTAAAGAGGCCTGAAATTAGTCCAGAATGCAAGATCACGGGGTTCCCGTTATCGGATTGACACGAAACTTCATATGTGGTATGAGGACAATAAAATAGCCGTACACGTCAAAAATCAGCCATTGGATCTCTGTAAGAGTGGCTCAACAAACAGATCAGCCCCTTAAATCCTTAAGTGGGGCCCACCTGCTATCTGGATATGCTTCAGATTTGGTCCCCACGGTTAAGATGAGATGAAAAAATGAATGGATAGAGCGGATTTCTCGAGTGCATCATGAAGGACCCTATATGTACACTGCATGTACATAGTGTACACATTCAGTGGATGTGCACCGGACCAAGACTCGGTCAGCCATTACGCTGACCCGAGCCTTCTCGAGCTGGAACCAGCAGACGAACAGCGTCCGCCCGATTTTAGCGAATGGGGCCCACCCATCATACATATTGATGATCTGGACCGTTCATTTGTTCCATGGGGCAGCAACAATGCATGCCTAGTTGGCAGAATTGCAAAAGACCGCAGCGATGGATTTTCAGACCTTCAAACGCAAGATTAACGGTGTAATACAAAGTTGCGTGGACCACACCTTCATCAATCCGATCTCGTCAGTCCTGAACGGTTTTTCGCCAGCATTTCAATGGACGGGGTGGATGTTTACATAGATATCAATGTGGGACCCACCAATCTTGACGGTGCGGAAATCGAATCTCTGTTTCGCAACAGAGAGTTGCGGAAGATCTTCGTGGGCCACCATCATCACTCTTTTCAATGATCCAAGCCGTTCATCTGCTTTGAAAGGTCCCAGTGACCTTCGCCTAGGTGGAATAATTTTAAAATACATCAAAGATAGAATTTTGACCGTCCGATCAGAAGACTGACGGTGGAGTGGGAGATCAAGTGGGACGCACTGATTTCACTCCGAATATACTACTCCTGAGTGGTTTTTTCGTTCTTATTCCAGTGAACGGAGTGGATTTCGAGACTTCCGTCGCTCATGGGCCCCACCGACAGACAGAGCTACTGCGTAAGCTCTGATTACGCGTCCAGAAAAACCGGACGTTTCAGATCGTCCTGGCCCACTGTCCGTGATTGGATCATTGATCCGATCCATCCAGTTGATCAGTCGAGGGGTTCTTACCTTCACCACGCTGGCAGATTTCAAAGAAGGGAAGATTTCGCCTCTCAAATTCATTCCAAACGCAGTCAGTTTCTGACTTTTCCTACTCATAAGCAGAGTCCCGCAAGAAGTCTGCTGCGAATGAATTTTTTTTTTTTGCACTCCAGCCTTCCGCGCCGTACAGATAACAGGATTATATAAAGGTGGGCAGTGGCTGAGAGAGGGAGCACGGTTGGAATTTGGAAGCAGTAAGAGCTTGGCTTGGGAGCTTGGTCGTCAGCAACAAAGAGTTAGAGATTATTTTATTTTATTTATTTATTTCCTAGGTTATTTTTTACCCGAATCATGTCGGGCTAAACCTCTTGGCTAGGGCCAAGAGGTGAAGCTTGTAGCATGATGGGAGATTCTATGCCCTCACTTTAATTTTAATTAGTGAACCGAATTTGATTTTGATTTAATTTTATTCTGGGAATATTTTTAGTCTTTTATGGTCTATTGTGACTGAAATTACAATGGGTCTGCGATGGCTTTGAGCATGTTCTTCTCCCTTTTATGTTTATGACGTCAGGAAGCCCTGTTGTTCACCATCGTCTCCTGGGCATGGTCGGATGACGGTACCCTTCCTAACCTTCATGGCATGTTGATTGGTTGGTAATTAGTTTAATTCTATTGTTTGCTTTGTCTCCTGGACATGGTTTGGTGATGAAATCCATTCTAATTCATATACCTTTCATCTCTTGAAAATTATATCAATGTCAGTTCAGTTAATTTCCATAATTTGTGAAGCAGGCATAAGATCTCCCTGATCTCTACAAGTGGATCCTCTGAATCCCTAGTTCCCTTTCTCTGAATTTTCTGAAGTTTTAGATTAAATATTTCACCATTATTCTTCAAATTACACTCAATTTAGATTTCATCTCATTCTAGTTCTAGTTCTAGTTGGTTTCAGATCACGTACAGGTTTCAGTCCCTGTGGATTCGACCTCGGTCTCACCGAGATTATTACTACATCACAACCCTATACTTGGGGAGTGAACATCAACCATTGAAGACCTTCTTTCCCGACGAGGATATCCTCCTTATCGAGGAAGAGGAAGAAAGGAAGGCAGGAGAATGGACACTCTTCTTTGACGAAGCTGCTAACTCAAAAGGAAATGGAGTAGGAGCTATACTCTATTCCCCTGACGGTGTCTTAATCCCCATCTCTAGACACTTGGCATTTAACTACACCAATAATGTGGCTGAATATGAACCATGCATCACCGGTCTAAGAGAAGCCATCATCCTCAATGTGAAAAAGTTGCGGATTTTTGGAGACTCACAACTCATCATCAACCAGACAAATGGTGAATGGAGGACAAAAAATGAAAAGATGATCCCATATCACATCTATCTATAAAATCTGACTGAAGAATTCGATGAAGTCACATTCTCATACATGCCCCGAGCCAATAATCAGTTCGCAGACGCCCTGGCCACCCTCGCCTCAATGCTAGAGATTCCTAAGGGAATTTCTGAATGGGAGCTTATTGTAGAGCTTCAAGAAGAGCCCGCCTTCTGCCTAGAAATCGATGAAGCTGAGACCTCCCCAAACAAACAGCCATGGTATGCAGATATCAAAGAATATCTTAAGCACCAAAAGTACCCTGAAGGAGCTACATCCACCAATCGTCGCACTATCCAACGGTTTGCAGCCCAGTTCACGATCACCGGGGGTATCCTCTACAAGTGATCCTTCAATTAAGTCCTCCTCTGCTACGTGGAGGAAACAGAAGCAGCTCAAATCATGTCAGAAATCCATGAAGGATTATGCGGCCTGCACATGAACGGTCATATGATGACAAAAAAGATCCTACGACTCAGCTACTATTGGCTGACGATGGAGACAGACTGCTGCAAACATGTCAAGAAATGCTTGAAATGCCAGGAGCACGCAAACCAAATCCATGCTCCTGCTTCCGAACTATGCAACCTGACGACACCATTGCCCTTCTCTATATGGAGTCTTGACATCATCGAAAAAGTCAACCCCAAAACTTCAAACGGGCATGAATACATCCTGGTGGCAGTAGATTACTTCACCAAATGGATAGAGGCAGCATCCTACACCGCCATCGCAACATCTCACGTGATAAAGTTCATGAAGAACAATATCATTAGCTAATACGGGATTCCTCAGGCCATTATTATAGACAATGGGACCCCGTTCGTCAATAAAAGGATGGGCAAGTTCCTCAAAAAATTTAAAATCCAGCGCCATCGATCAAGTCCCTACGGCCCTTTGATGAATGGTGAGGTCGAAGCCGCAAACAAAATAATCATTTGAATACTGGAGAAAATGGTAAAGACATATCGTGACTGGTCGGAAATGCTCCCTACGCACTCTGGGCATATCAGACGTCTATATGGTCTACTACAGACGCAACTCCTTTCGAACTCACATGTGGAATGGAGGCAGTACTACCAGTTGAAATCGAAATTCCATCTCTCTGAATATTACTGGAAAGCGAAATCGAGGAAGGTGAGTGACAACAAGCAAGATATTATCAACTGCACCTGGCAGATGAAAAGCGCATGCATCGCTTAGCCACTCACAATGCTATCAAAGAAGGATCGCATAGGCTTACAACAAAAGAGTCCAAAAGAGGAGCTTCAAAGTCGGCGACATGGTCATGAAGCGCATTTTACTGCCACACTTGTCAGACCCCAGAGGGAAGTTCAAACCTTCGTGAGATGGACCACTGATCATTCAGGAGGTACTCCTGGGAGGCGCCTTTCGGCTTACCAACCTGAGAGGAGAAGATCTTCCAGAGCCCATCAACGCCGACAACGTGAAAATCTAGCACAGGTAACCGTACCTAACTTCGTCAATGATTACGATCACAAAGTTATGGTCAATAAACCAAAATAGAAAAGCCTACCATTCCTTCCCCATACAAGTAAAAAAAAAAAAGCATACAGTTCAAAAAAAAAAAAGAAGAGGAGGGGGAAGAAGAAAACAAAAACCCCACAGAAGCCATCCCACTTGCTCAAAAAAAAATGTTTGGACCAAAATAAATAGCTTGTGATTGTAATCAAAGACAAAGGAAGGAAGGTAACCAATCGGCCGACAATGAAGGAAAGTTCCTCATCTCTCCCGGTACTCCAAAAGAGAGAGAGAGAGAGAGAGAGAGAGAGAGAGAGAGAGAGAGAGAGAACGTGCCTAAGTAGGAAGGGCGAGTTGAAAACCCGAAAGGGCGGCTCGAGTAAAAACAGCAGGTACGTAGCGGACTTGGTGAAAACCTGAAAAGACGCCAAGGGTAAAAAAGGCATAGCTGTCAGGGGCAGGCAAGAGCAAAAACCCAAGATGTGGTGAAAATCTGAAAGGATGCTATGGGCAAAAATGACGGGATAGCTGGTCATGGTGAAAACCTGAAAAGGCACTAAGGGCAAAAATGGCTAGAAAAAAAAAAGAAAAATAAAAAGTGTAAGTACAGAGGAAGCGAAGGCAACAAGCAAAACGAAGAAGTACAAAGAAAATCCCGGATCAAAATTTCGTCAGACTTTACCCAAATCTAAGGGGGCATGATCCAATCACGCGCTATTCTCAGGGAACCGGTATCCTAAGTAAACAACTCAGAATACCAGATTCGACATGGGCTGAGTCCAATGTTCTGATCCCATCATCTAAATCATAAATCCAAACACAAACAAACATCGACAAGCTATGGCACAAACAAATTTTCTTTTCTTCCATTCCTTTCAAAGTTTTCTACACACTATCTTTCTACAAAAGAAAATATGCAAAAAATAATAATAATAATAATATAATAATAATAATATATAAAAGACGTCCGCCAGTAGAATTAGAGACCACTAGGTAAGCCTCCATACCCTCCCTCATACATCGATAAACGTGTTCACACCCCAAGTATAAGGTTGTGATGTAGTAATAAACTTGGTAAGACCGAGGTCGAATCCACAGGGACTGAACCTTATACGTAATTTGAAAGTAATTTGAGTTAGAACTAGACTAAGATGAAATCTAAATCAGAAGGATATGAGAGAATAATGGTGAATGATTAAGCTAAAAACTTGTAAAATTCAAATGTGGGAAACTAGGGTGTCAAGGATCCACTTGCAGAGATCAGGGAGATCTACGCTTGATTCATGAACTCAACTGGACTTCGAGTCCCATCTTCATCTAGTTGGAAGATATAACATAAAAATCAAATCTGAACTTCTTTTGATATAGTTTTCAAGAGATTAGATGGATGTAAATTAGAATGGATTCCATCACAAAACCATGCCCATGAGACAAGGTAAACAACAGAATTAAACCAATCCACAACCACTATGAGAGATGTATGAATGTTAGGAATGATTCCATCATCCAACCATGTCCAAGGGGCGATGGTGAACAACAGGGCTTCCTAACTTCACAATAAAAATAATGAAAAGGAAATACACAAAGTCATCCCAGATCTATTGTAATTTCAGTCACAACAAACCATTAAAAACTAAAGGCATTCCTTATAATCAAACTATACTCAAAATGAGTTCGTCTAACATAAATCAAGCTGTAGAATCCTTCCCATCACACCACAAACTTCACCTCTTAGCCCGACATGATCGGACTAAATCTCTTAAATAAAATAAATAAATAAATAAAATAAAAAGAAAACACTCTAACTATCTGTCTCTCTTGCACGTTCAAGCCAACATAAGATGCTCACGTTCTCTCTCTCTCTCTCTCTCTCTCTCTGTTTTATAGGTGCTAGGGGCGGTGGAGAGGACAATTTTTGAAGAGCCGACATTGTTGGAGTCGGTCTTTACGCACAACAATATGCAAAACCGAAAGCCGCTACGACAATACCTCACACAGTTATGATGACACTGTCTCAACTCTTTTCTTCTTTGGTTTCTTTCCAAAAGGACAACGTCTCCTGGGACATTTTTGAACGACCTACATGATGGACGGTCTGGATTACTAATTTGACGCTGACCGAGGTCACACAACAGCCCAAGAAGGCCGGGCGGCGTTCGGTTTTCTCAGACGTTCGTAACATGGCTTGTGTTGATGCGTGGTGAGGGCCATGATTGAGGCCGGTTAGAAAATCCACATCGTTCATTGAGCTCACCTCGAAAAACCGTTCTGAGATGGTTGGTTCTGGATTGCTGTTGACGCGACCCACTTGATTTCTCTTGCGGCAAAGATTCTGTCGTCCAGCGCATTTGCAACTTATTGCTGGCATTCTTCAGACAAAGAACCACCATATCTTGGTTAGAATCCTCGTTCGATTCAAATAGACGTCTCAGATTGAGCTTGTGGACTATGATGATGGCCCACTGACGTTGCCTCCGCACTCCTTATTTCCGTTTTTACGTAGCAGGAAATGGAAATTTTAATTTTTGGCTAGAGTCGCAGGTCAAAGTCGTTTTGACCAGACTTTGACTGCAGTGCATGCCTAGTGCACTAGTAGATTATGCACACACTACTCGGATGGGGTCCACTGCAATGTTTCTGAGAAATTCGCTTCGTCCATATGTTGTGTCACCTCCTATAAGGGGTTTGAACCAAATTTAAAGCATATCCAGATCTTAGGTGGGCCTCGAATCAGTGTTTTATGAGCTGATCTGTCCGTTGGGCCACTTTCACAAGGATCCAATGGCTAAAATTTGACGTATATAGTTAATTTATGGTCCTCAAGCCATATATGAAGTTCCGAGCCGAAAGGATGGTGGGAACCCTGTTATCTTGCATTCTGAACGATTTTCAGGCCCATTTAACATGAGTGGTTAGATTTTCTCAGATCTCTGGTGTGTAATTTCTTTGATCTCGGTCCCCTGGGGTCCGTCACTTGCCTTGGTGATTTCAGAGCGTTAAAACCATGCTTTTAATACCCCTTTTTAGTCCAAGCTCCTAAATTCACCTTGCATCACAAACACGATTAAAATGAGCCATTAAATAGTTCATGTTCGTAAATCTAGGTAATAACTGAGTTCTAATATGCAATAGTTGCCCCTCAACACAACCCCAACCAGCATTTTGCTAGTCCCGAGCAAAGTATGAAAATAAGTTGAGAATTAAAGGGCAATTTCTATAAACTTAAGTGATTCAAAAAAACAATCCAGATACGAGAATTCTAAGATTCATGAATGTTGGGCATTACTTTCTCCTAGAATCAAGCGCACGATAAACTTCATGGTCAAGTTCAAGGTATTAATCCATCAATTAGAACAATTCTAAACATTAAGTTCTATGGGTGTATAGTGTAACCTCGTCTTAAAGATCAATTCTTTATTTTCATGATAACATTGATAATAAAAAAAGGTATTTAGGACAACCAAACCTAAACCAAAACTTGCCTTACAGTTCTTCTTTTCATTCTTCTAGCTTTTGATTTTTCCATCGATGACTTTCACGCTATGTCAACCTTGGGGAATCGAATCCTCACCTATAGGGAGAAAACCTATTGTGAAGATTATTCGCCCAACCCTTTTCAAAGGCAACTGTTTTTTAGCTGGGTAGTTTTCTTTTTTTCAATTCTTCTTTTTGAACATGATGGACAAATTCCCTAGGTTGGTTCCTTTCATGCTTAGTGATTACCAAGTTAACCCTTCAATATCGAACTGAACCCTTAATGTGTAAGCTAGATGTGACATGTGAAATCATGACTCAATTAATGTTTATAACTTCTAATAAGGGATTAATAATTCAAACTTAACTGTGAAATCTAACAGATGGCTGAATCCAAGAGTCATAAATTACCAACATTGTGTATCTTGTAATTTTACATCAAGGATAGCCATCAAAAATCACTTCAAATTCACAAGAATTTCCCGAAAAATTTTAAAAATTTCACAATTTTTGCTCAGAACCAAGAAAATACTGAATAGGTAACCTAATCTCCCACCTCCAACCTAAAATCTACATTGTCCTTAGTGTAAAAGATATAAGCATGCAATGCACATGGGACAACGAAAGTGAAAGAGAAATGATGGAAAGATAGTACCTAGACGAAAGAATTAAGAGAGGCTTTATCACAATGATCTCATCATGAAAGCAAGTTAGCACAAGAGTCAATCCGACGAAAGCAAACTATCCTAAAGCAACTGGCAAATAAACTATCCTAACGGCATAAAGCCAACTATCCTAGAACGACATCAAACAAACTATCCTAGTCCTATGAAAGCAGGGGAAAAGCTACTTAGTCATGCCGCAAGGTTCCCTTCCGGCCAATATCTTGATAAATTTCTCAGTTGGTTTCTCAACAAGATTATCCAAAAGCCCTTTTTGCAATTGGCTTGGATGCCCTGGGGCATGAAGTTCAAGAGAAATTTATGGACATCATCAAAAATTTGTTGTTGATTCGCATGAGGTATCCAAAGTATATATGATACACCTATGACAGAAAAAAGTTGCAACGTTAGTATCCTGTGAATTAGAGACTACAAGTAAATAAAATGCAGAAAAATTCTCATTAGATGATGTAGTCTGAACACATTCCGAAGTTGCAGACTCCGGTTCAGTTTCCAGCTCCTCCTCCCTCAATGGTAAACGATTAAGATCTGGGGAAGTAACGACTTCAGAGTAAGGGTTTGCTCGGTCCGTGATAACTACCGAGGTACTGTCTTGCGAGGCATCCACTTTTTCTTTCATCATGGAATCGTTTGAATTTGCAAAGTGTGTCAAGCATTCATTTAAAGAGTTGGGAAATTCAACTGAGAATGACTTGTCTCCTGCATCAAAATCTGTGATGATGTGCCCAAGGATTCCATCGTCTTTGGAAGTGGATGGACGCATGCTCTCTTGCTCTTGCCCTGCATAGTCAGATTGAAAATCAATAAGAGAAGAATTGATGTGAAGACTCTGGTCATTGAAGCTTCTCAGTGGAGGCATTGAATCGTCTAAAGCGTATAGCTCAGATTGTGGCCTTAACTGGGTAGTTTCAAATTCCAGAGTCATATCAAGCAAATCGTCCATCTCCTGAATCATATCATCACTCAATTTAGGGGAGTGGTCCAAACATGCATCACAAAGGTTGGAAAGGTTAGTAAAAAGTGGTTCGTTCTCCACATTTAAATCAGTCATGTCAGACAGGTGGAGTAGATCACTATGGTTGACAACTTCCTGAACCTCTTGATCATTGGTAGGGGCCACACTTGAGATGGAATCCCAATACTCATCATCGTCTAATTCAGTGCAGTATACTCTTTAGATGGGATCACATTCCTCACATTCTATACCGAGATTGGGTTGAGGTTTGAATAAACTAACCTCTTCCTCATCATTGAAATTAAGTGTGTCATGTGAGTGAAGTGTGTCATTATCATTTTATTTGAAAGACACCCACGTCTCTTGATCATTCCTTTGGACAGTCATCGAGATCGACTCATCGGAAAATTGAACCATATGTTCATTAATGGAATCCAACCCCTCATTCGTAACTTCAGTTTCTTCCACAAGCGAGTTATGATCACTTTCTTCACATTGTGCTTCTAGATTGGGATGAGGCTGGGATAACCTAGCCTCTTCCTTCTCCATAAGGTGTGACTGAATTATTGGAATTGAGGATTTGAGCAATTCACATGATTGTATGACAAGTTGATTGAACTGCTCTTGTGCTATCATGAGTTTCTGAAGTGACTCCTCTTGGATTGTTTCTGATTGGGTTTTAAGGGTAGAGGACCCAAGAGAATTATCACTATGATATATTGTTGGTTCATCTTTCCAACATTGATGTTTCCACTGGTTATAGTCATACGGATCATAGGTGGGGGAATTAAACCAATCTGATTTAAATGATTTTAACTCGCAAGCATATGAATCAGATGTAGATATGGTACGTATAACGAGATTGTTCCCACGAGGACTGGTTGTCACAATTCGAAATTTAAGACTCTTCTTAACTAATCCAATGAATAATGTAGCAAGCACTTAAGAAAAATAATCTAAAAGGATAATCGAGAGCGATAAGTAAAATCCAATCAAGGAGAAGACTAGGACTTTCAAATCCACCCCTAATTATCCTAACCCTTGTTTTACTTGTTGATTTACCCTAATTCAGATTGATATAAATAAAATAAACAAAGCACACCCTATGTCCTTGGTCAGGCACATAGAATGTATAATTCCTTAAAGCACATGGATCACATCGCGCTTTCCATCCATGGTCAGGCATGGAGAGATGTAGATTCCTGTTTCTTCCTATACAAGGAACCTGTTCGTGGTCAGACACAAGCACCTAGAATAAGATTCCAAACAACATCCATATCTAGACTTTGGTCAAGCTCATAGAATGGAGAAGTACGAAAATTCCAATTTAAGCACACAAGAGAAAGAAACAAATCAATCAAATTCGGATGAAATCAACAAACAAGAATCATTCAAATTAGGGGCTTCATCTCAGCCCTAGTTGAGAGATTAAAAATCCATAAAATCCACTAGAAAGATGGAAAAATAAAATTCATAAGAAGAAAACATCTTTCTTCTTTCTTCTCTTTCTTTCTTCTTTCTCTTCTCCAAGCTTTGGATCTGGCTCTCGCTTTCCTCAAAGATCCCTATCTCCATGTTTTGCATCTCTTTTTATAGCTGCTGGAGTGGTGAAAATCAAATTTGGAAAGCTGTTGCACGTGCAGTGAAAGCCTTTTCGCAGCCAAGTTCGGGGCTTCATAACTCTCATGTTCCTCGCCTGATGTCAGTAAAATCAATGTCTCCCGAGACATTTTGAGATGTTCTACACGATGAACGGTTCTAATCAGCCATCTGATCAACGGTCTGATCGTGCAACCGCCCCAAAGTCGGCCGATTTCCGGACGCTGAAACAGAGATCGCAGATCTCTTCCGCTATGACACTGGTGGACCCATTCCTACATTATTTTGAGGAATCCACTCCGTCCATTGGATGAAGGACGAAATTTCAGTTAGGAATATGTAATTTTTGTCTTCTGTTGATGAGGCCCACATGATATTTTTTCTCTTTCGTTCAACCTACTTTAGAACGGCTGGATTTCACTACTGATGATCTTTTGCAATTCTGCCACCTAGGCAGTGATAAGAGGCTTCATGGGGATCTGATGGACGGGCCAGATTGTTGGTGTGATGGACGGTGTGGACCCACAACGGTGGACCGACCCTTAGTGCGAAAGTTGCTGGAAACGGAAGTTTCCTTTTTTGTTTTTGTTTTGAATTCTGTCGGTCAAAGCACCTTTGACCGATATTGCATTTACAGTGCACAGTTAGTGCACATGTGCACTATACACTTGCCACACAAGGTGGGGTCCACTACGATGTTCTTGAGGAATCTAGTCTATCTATTTAATTTGTATCCCCATTTAAGGCATTGAACCCGAAGTTGATGCATATCCAGATAGCAGGTGGGTTCCACTTAATGAATTAGGGGGCTGATCTGGCCATTGGGCCACTTCCTGAGATATTCAATGGATGAAATTTTATGTGTACGGTTAATTTATGTCCCCCAGGCCATGTATGAAATTTCGAGCCAATCGGATGGCGGGAACTATGTGATCTTACATTCTGTACCAATTTCGGGCCTTTTTAACTTGAACGGCTGGATTTCCTCGGATCCCTGTCGTGTAAATCCGTCAATGTTGGTCTTCAGAAGTCCGTCCCTTACTCTGGTGACTTTGGAGCATCAAATCCATGCTTTTAATACTCTTTTTCAATCAACGCTCTTTATTACATCCTGCAACAAAAATACAATTAAAATACGACATTAATCATTATCATGTACATAAAGTTAGGCAATAATTGGGGTCTGATATGCAATATTTGACGCTCATAATTCATAGTCTGATATGCAATATCGTAAGAAAAATAAAAGAAAAGATCCTACAGCAATACAAGAAGTAGGTAGGGAAGAAGTTAGAAAGAAGTTACCAGATTGGAGTTCTATATTAAGATCCTGCACAAGAAAATAGAAGAAATTAATTTCTAAAATAGAAATAGAAAAGTTAGAAAGTTCTAAAATATATATATATATATATAATATATATATATATATATATATATATATATATATATATATATATATATATAAAGTTAGTTTCTAAAAGAAAACCTAGAATTAGAAAGTTTCTAAAAATAAAATAAAGGAAAGATGAGTTAGTTCTAAAATTAGAAAGAGTTTCTAGAAAGGAAAATAACTAACCTAGTTTCTACAAACAAAAGAGGAAAGTTTCTAAAAATAAACTAGTTCCTAAAAATAGAAAAATACTAGAATTAGAAAATTTCTAAAAGGAGAAAATAAAACTTAAAATTAGAGAGCTTCTAAAAATAATTAGGAAAGTTCTAAACCTAAAGTTACAAAGTTCTTAAAAAAACCTAATCCTAAAATAGAAAGTAATGTCAGTTTCTAAAAAGGGAAAAATTTCTAGAATTAAAAGAAAGCCTAGAATTAGAAAATTTCTAAAACTCAAACCCTATTTCTAAAAATAGCAAAAGTAGAGGAATTAGAAAGGGATTACCAAATTAGAAGTTTATGTCAGGACCCTACAAAATAAGAAAACTGGTTAGTTTCTAGAAATTAGAAAAACCTAAACCTAAAGTTAAAAAAATCCTAATCTTAAACTAATCCTAAAACTAGTTAATTTCAGAAAATGTAATTGTCAATCCCCGGCAACAGCGCTAAAAACTTGTTCACACTCCAAGTATAAGGTTGTGATGTAGTAATAAACTCGGTAAGACCGAGGTCAAATCCACAGGGACTGAACCTTATACGTAATCTGAAAGTAATTTGAGTTAGAACTAGACTAAGATGAAATCTAAATTAGAAGGATATGAGAGAATAATGGTGAATGATTAAGCTAAAACCTCGTAAAATTCAAATGTGGGAAACTAGGGTGCCAAGGATCCACTTGCAGAGATCATGGAGATCTACGCTTGATTCATGAACTCAAGTGGACTTCAAGTCCCATCTTCATCCAGTTAGAAGATATAACATGAAAATCAAATCTGAACTTCTTTTGATCTAGTTTTCAAGAGATAAGATGGATGTAAATTAGAATGGATTCCATCACAAAACCATGCCCATGAGACAAGGTAAACAACAGAATTAAACCAATCCACAACCATTATGAGAGATGTATGAATGTTAGGAAGGTTCCATATCCAACCATGTCCAAGGGGCGATGGTGAACAACAGGGCTTCTAACTTCACAATAAAAAATAATGAAAAGGAAAATACAAAGTCATCGCAAATCTATTGTAATTCAGTCACAACAAACCATTAAAAACTAGAGGCATTCCTATAATCAAACTATGCTCAAAATCAGTTCATCTAACATAAATCAAGCTGTAGAATCCTTCCCTCACACCACAAGCTTCACCTCTTAGCCCAGCTAAGAGGTTTAGCCCGACATGATTGGACTAAATCTCTTAAATATAAAAGTAAAATAAAATAAAATAAAAAGAAAACACTCTAATTATCTCTCTCTCTTGCACGTTCAAGCCAAGATAAGATGCTCACTCTCTCTCTCTCTCTCTCTCTCTCTCTCTCTCTCTTCTTTTATAGGTGCCAGGGGCGGTGGAGAGGACAGTTTTTGAAGAGCCGACGTTGCCGGAGTCAGTCTTTACGCACAACAATATGCGAAACCGGAAGCCGCTGTGACAATACCTCACGTAGTTATGATGGCAGCCTCTCAACTCTTTTCTTCTTTACTTTCTTTCCATAAGGACAATGTCCCCTGGGATGTTTTTGAACGACTTACATGATGGATGGTCTGGATTACCAATCTGATGCTGACTGAGGTCACACAACAACCCAAGAAGGCTGGGTAGCGTTCGGTTTTCTCAAACGTTCACAACAGGGCTTGCACTGATGCGTGGTGGGGGCCATGATTGAGGTCCGTTAGAAAATCCACACCGTTCACTGAGCTCACCTCGAAAAACTGTTCTGAGATGGTCGGTTCTGGATTGCTGTTGACGCGGCCCACTTGATTTATCTTGCAACAAAGATTCTATCGTCCAGCGCATTTACAACTTATTGTTGGCATTATTCACACAAAGAACCACCAAATCTTGGTTAGAATCCTCGTACGATTCAAATGGACGGCTCGGATTGAGCTTGTGGACCACTGACGTTGCCTCTGCTCTCCCTATTTCCATTTTTACACAATAGGAAATGGAAATTTCTGTTTCTAGCTAGAGTCGCAGGTCAAAGTTGTTTTGACCTAACTTTGACTACAGTGCACGGCTAGTGCACTAGTAGATTATGTACAACTGCTCGGATGGGATCGACTGCGATGCTTCTGAGAAATTCGCTCTGTCCATATGTTGTGTCACCTCCTATAAGGGGTTGGAACCAAATTTGAAGCATATCCAGATCTCAGGTGGGCCTCGAATTAGTGTTTTATGGGCTGATCTGTCCATTGGGCCACTTTCACAAGGATTCATTGGCTGAAATTTGAAGTGTAAGGTTAATTTATGGTCCTCAGGCCATATATGAAGTTTCGAGCCAAAAGGATGGTGGGAACCCTATTATCTTGCATTCTAGATGATTTTCAGGCCCATTTAACATGAGTGATTTAATTTTCTCGGATCTCTGGTGTGTAATTTCTTTGATCTCAGTCCCCTGGGGTCCGTCACTTGCCTCGGTGATTTTAGAGCGTTAAATTCATGCTTTTGATGCCCCTTTTCAGTCTAGGCTCCTAAATTCACCTTGCATCACAAACACAATTAAAATGAGCCATTAAACAGTATCATATTTATAAATCTAGGTAATAACTGAGGTCTAATATGCAATATTTAACCCTCAACGAAACGCTTCCTAAGTCTATCCACCTTCATACGCAAGTAAAAGACCTCATCCCTCTACAGACGGTGAGATGCAATCATGCTCTCATCATATCGCCGCCCCATTGCCAGACGACGGGCCATGTCCCCACAGGCATGTCGAAGCACCGAAAGCTCAGATATGAGGTGGTCATGCATGGCTGATAGGAATGAAGGATCAATAAAGGGCTTCTCCTCGAATGCTTCCAAGGAGTCATCCACCCCTGAAGAAGATGAAGCAGAATCCCTAGGGATGTCCCCATCAGTCTCATCATCAGTCAAGTGCTAGCCGAGAACCTGACGATAGAGCGAATGCTCCGCCACCCACCGCTGGTATGGTACTGTCGCCAAAGGAGGAGCCTAGGACTCGAAATCTAGTACAGTCACATCCAGGCAACCCTGCCATGAAGACTTGACCAGCTGGCAAAGAGCTGACATACTCAGAGGAAGAGGAGCATGCTCGAATTCTGAAAAAGCAAAATCAGGGATGTCTTGCCAGAAGCCAAACTACCAGAGGAACCGAACTGGATGATAAGAGCAGTACCCTCAGAAGCCCAACAATAGCAGAGGGTACGAGCGGCGCCATAGATCAACGGCACACGACAAAGCCATGAGGCCTCCCAACTAACCTCCCATCCTCGGAGCTGAGAACATACGATGATAAAGGGACTCCGTAGCCTTGGCACTAAGGGGGAGTCCATCCAGAAGCAAAGACAAGACGTCAATGCGATGGGAGCCAGGCCAAGAAAGGAGGGGAGTCATATACAGGTGTTTCCACAGCCACACCTAAAAAGAGGAAGGACCATGCATGAGAAATAAACAAAAAAAAAGAGAGAATAGTAGAAGAGGGGAAAGGAATGAGGAGTACCTGGAGAAAAGAACAGCACCCCCTGAGGATGTGAGTCTGCCCAAGCGAACACTCGGATAAGCCTAAGAAAAGCTTCGCCAACACCATTGGAACTATACTCTGATGGGAGAGGACGCGGCGGAAGGCGCCAAAAAGAACTATCAGAGATGACCGCCGCCATCCAGAAAAGAGCAGCTCTGTCAAGACACAAAATATCAGTGCATTCAAGTACTGAAGCTGATGAGTAGAACCATCATCGCTTCGAGCAGATGAACACTGATCATATAAGAGCTCCACGGTGAACTCACCGGCTCTATCATGAACCGTGGGGAGAGCTGCCGAAAACCCAAACCAAGACTCCAGATCTGAGGACCGCACCAGATGGGATGAAGGAAGATACGACTCCTGGAAAAAAGGGAACCCGAACAGAAGGGAAAACTCCTTCAAAGAAGGACCTAACTCTAGGTCATTGAAGGAGAACAGGTTCAGCGCCGGAACCCAGTCATAGGACGCAACGCTCAACAACCTCCAGTCCAAGCAAACCCGATAAAAGTGAAGGACCTCCCTGAAGCCCAAAGAATGCAGCTCACAAATCTCAGAGGCAGTCAAACTCCCTATCCAGATGCACAGTCTCTCTGAACAAGTGTTGCGCGGCTGCAGATGACAGGTACAGACCAGCACACCCTTGACAACCTGGAAGCTCAAATTAACTGGTGAATCATAAAAAAAATAGGCATTCACTAGTCCAAGAAGTCGATCTCATGGTGATGAAAAAGCTCGACTCTCCCATAGCCTTGCGAAGTGTGCCCTGAAAAGCAATAACAAATGGACCAGAGTTGTAGACAACCATCACATCAGGAGTTGTCCGAAAGGTACCTGCCCCAGGTGTCACAATACCCGAGCCACCCAAGTAACCAACAGGGCCATCACCTCGATCCCCAACATTAGCTGCACCTCCCATCAAGGCCTTGTAATCCGCGTAAAAAATCATGCTCAAACCATCAAGATGGGACACAACATCCATCATGACCCTATCTGCCCCATCCAAACCATCTAACCCGATCAAATCACCATCTCCACCATCAAAACCCATGCCATAAACCATGGTGAGATCCGGGCCATCCACCACCATCGTAGCCCCGTCCACCCCATCCAATGGCATGCCCATACCCGAATCTCCAAAAGCTAACCCATCAACCAATGGCTCACCAAGTGAAGGCCCATCCAAACCATCCATTCCCCATCCATCCCCCAAACTCTCTCCAAACACACCATCACCACCCATCCCACCATTAATGGTGGTAAGAGCCACACTATAAATAGCATTCACCTCCTCAAGTGGCCCTACTAACCCTCCATTAGCACGCATCAACCCCTCATCAAATCCACCCATAAATGGGCTCCCACCCATCATGCCATTATAAAAGGGGAAGAGGGTGCATCATTTACCTTAAAGGATCCTCCCATCATTATTGGACCCACCAAGATCCTCTCCAACTCCATCCATGGGATAAAGGACAACAAGAAGAAGACAAAGGGGGGATAAAAAGGGAGACAAAAGAGATGATCCAGAAATCAGAGCAGGGAAGGAATATCAGGGGACAACAACCTTAGACGAACAGAAGAGAATGGACCCCGCTGGAAGAAAAGATGAGCAGGGGTGGTAATTGGATTATCAAATATTAGGGGACAACAACCTCAGATGAACAGAAGAGAACGGACCCCGTTGGAAGAAAAGATGAGCAGGGGCGGTAATTGGATTACCGCTGGCAGTAATCCGAGTACCGCCCGCATACAGTCTCTGCACCTACAGACTGACACATCTAGAGGCTCCCGCAAATGTCCTAGATCTCGCACAAATCATGTGCAGGGCCCACCTAAGGAGACAGAGGGGTCCAAATCATCTACAATCAGCACAATCAGATCAACGGAAGGGCTCATAAAGTAATGAGAAAGGCAACATCAGATGAACAAACTCTGATATATATGGAAGAATGTACATAGATGATACATGAACAGAAATGGTAAAAGAACACTCCTCATCAGGTACATAGTCATTTGTATCCTTTGGAAGGACTTCTTGTCCCAAAAGGCTTCCCCTAGCAAAATGCGCTCCGCCACTCGGAGCATAAGCATTTCAAAGAATCGGGCCGATACCGTACTGCTTGCACCAGGAGCTGTACTCCCTCGATGGATCAACAAAAGCACTGGCCTCATAGCCCTCCAAAGCAACAGCTAACTCCTGCTCGGGTACTGCCCTCTAGTCTGTCAGTCCAGATGGAGGACTGAATGGTACCAAAGGACTGCCGGTCTGTAACACCCACATTTCTAGTACGTGGGTGTTACCATTTAAGCCCGTAACCATGGGACATCAAATTCGACTAACGAACAACTTAAAACTCAACGAATGCAGGATGGGACTCCCAGTCATTATTGAATCCATCCATCCGAGGCCTTAGGAGTTGAGATGAACCCTACATCAGTCAGAAAGGTAAACTCAACGAAACACCTCAAGTTAAACCAACTTATAGATCACTTGATCGAGTCATGTGGGACAACACACCTACTAGCACCTCTTGAGGATTAATTAGTGGCTAACTAGGCACTTGGAGCCTCTCAAATCCTCATTTAGCCGACAAAGCAAAGTCTCAGACCAATTCGACCATTGGATCGAGATTTATGGGTGAAATAAGCCCTAAGGAGTGTGATATGGCCCACCTGGGCCTCAGTCCCGCCCCAAACTGGGCCAGGACCCCTACGTGGGGCCCCCAAGACGATTGGATGGAGTGGATCAATCACAAACATCACGGTGGTCCCCAGACAAGTTGCGTGTGCACCTCGTGCACATGTGCACGAAGTGCACCAGTCTGGTCGAACAGGTTAAACCAGCGTTAACCCAACCCATTTCGAAAAAATTCGAGATTTCCTTCCCACCCATTGGAATTTGAATCTGATAATGGTCAGCGTCCAAAGTGGCCCACCCTGGCCACTATCTGGACGATCCAAACCGTCCATCTTGTCCATGGGGTCCGCCCGACCAAAACCCTATAGGGTTTTGGGCCCATGCATAAAAATGGGGAAGATGGGACAAAACCATTCGGAAACCTTCATACGGCTAGGATCCTTAAATGATGGGCCATCAGGGGGCCTCACGAGTAAACCGACGTCGGTTTGGCCAGGTGACCACAGCCGTCCACACGCCCTAGTGAGAGGACGTTCTCTTTCGCCAAAAATGGCCGAGCAAGATCCTGCTCCATAAAAAGGTAAAGGGAGACATTTCGGATGTTGACGCGTTCCTAGCCGTCCCCTAGGCCACGTGGAACCATCCCAAACCCTCACTTTCGGACAGTACGAGATAAAGGAGAGAAACGCTCCATCTCTTGAGAATCGGTGAAAAACTGAATATCTTGTAAGATACTCTGAAACTGACATTTGAGGTCCAAAAAGTGAGCCCCACACTGATTAGAGGCCCCATCTGGTCCACTCAAATGGACCAGATTACATCAAAATACCCCAGGGAGTGTTTTACCATTAACGACCACTCCATCTTCCTCGTTAAATCATTTGACCTGTGATCACGAGATGGGCCCCACCAGAGAAAAAATTGTACTTTTATGGTGGGCCAGGGCATCAACAATCCATCTCTGGGATCAAATGGGCCCCATGTACGACAGTTTCTCAATCACGACCGTTGCAAGGGTGATTTTTCTCCCAGCCGTTGATGGCTTTTCTCTTTCTCCTATATAAGGGCATTGTTATCCTTGAGATCCGCACCAGTGAGAAAGAGAGGGGAAAAGAGAGAGAAAGGAAAGAAGGAGAGAGTGAGGAGAGAGGTTGAGTAAAGGAGAGTGAGGTGAGTGGGTGACTCGGTACGGCACTGCACCAACTCAGCCCGCACAAATTGGACCGAGTTGGGTTAGTGCTGACCAGCAGCACATTTGCCAGGAAAGAGAGAGAAGAGCCGTGGGCCACCTTGCAGATCAGGCCAGGTAATGGCCTAACCTCCCCTATTTTTCTTTCCTTTTGTCTAACGACACATTGTATAGGAATTTCAGCCACGTTCGAGGGCCGAGATTGGACTGAAACATGGTTGATAACGGCACTCAAATGGATCTTGGACCAAGCTGAGAACAGACCCTTGGCTGGGCTCTGTAACAGGCTGAGAACAGGCTTTCATCAGGCTTGGTTTGGGCTGCAGATGTCCCCTATCTGGGCCCTGTAATAGACTCAAAAACGGCCTCGGGCTGGGCCGTAAAACCAGTCCCTGTTGGTACATTTAGTTGGCCCGTGGAACCCGCCTCATTTGCTGGGTCTCAACCATAAGCAGTGGTCTGAAACTAGCCAAGAAGCGTGGGCTGAAAGCACCCTCAAACAGGACTGGAATCAGGTCTTAATCAGGCTATAAAGAGGGTTTGAAATTAGGCTCTCATAGGGCCATGAATGAACTGAGAGACGGGCCTCCATTAGGCCTTGATTTGAGCTAGAGCCAAGCCTCCATCTGGGTCGTGCTATGTGCTGAAAATGAGCTTCAACTGGGCTATGGAACTGTGATGAAAACAAGCTCCAGCTGGGCCCCGATTTGAGTTGAATGATAGGCCTCAACTGGTTAGGTTGAAATCGGGCCTCCCATTGGGCCACAATATGAGTCACAACACCTCTTAGGTGGGATGTAAATGACGTTGAAAATGGGCTCGTAGTAGGCCCTAAAATGGAGCTGGAATTGTCCCCAGTCCGGTGGGCCTCACCTTAAATCCATGTGGGCCGTACCACACGCCACAGTGGGCCTCACCTTAAAACAGCTGGGCCATCTTCTAGCCAGTTCAATAGGTCGCACCACATTCAAAATGGGAGGGCCGCACCACACACAAAACAGTGGGCCACACGGTGGGCCGCACACTACAGTAGGTGGGCCGCACCTCATCTAAAAGTCAGGTGGGCCGCATGCTGTGAAGCAGTGGGCTACACTCAATTGAAAATGGCCTCATTGGGCCGTGATTGGTTGGGCCAGGGATGGCCTAACACGGCCCCACTTTGGGATTGTATGGGACCCAACAGTTTAGGCCTTAGTATAAGACAGATTAGGTCTAGTTTTGAGCTATTAAAAGGGCAGCCACGGCTGGGCCAAATCAGGCCCAAGTTAGGCCCAGTTCGGGCCTTAGCTAAGGCCAAACTCCAGGCCCAGTCGGGCCACTTAGTTGGGGTAAGTATTTGGTGGGCCTGGTCACCTTGATGCAGGCCCAAACCCCATCATAATTATCCCTATAAGCCCCACACACTTTCAATGACTTAGGTACTTCGAAATACTTATCTAATGTAGGTTATTGAATCAGAAATGATAACTAGGGAATCATTTGCACGATACTGGGTCGCAAGACGCTCACAGGAACTTAGGTCAAGGGACGTACTACGACTTTTTTAGTGATGACTTCTCCCCTTCAGCTTTCCATCTCTAAACTAGGCTAGGGGTAGACTTTACTATAACTATGAATGATGACCCAGAAATGGCTAATCATTCGGGTAGTTACTTGAATACGTGCCTTATAAATGATCTAAATATCCAAGTAGTTACATACCCGAGTAGTTTAGTTAAATAGATTGATTAAGGATATTTGGACTGCTTACTTAAACAAATGCCTTATCACTTGAATACTTGCCTAGTCTACTCAAACAAATGCCTTAGGATTAAGTAGAGTATTTGGGTAGTTTACGTATATATATGCCTTAGAATCCATTAAGTTCACTTGATTAGTTTACTTAAACATATGTCTTAAAGATTTATTAAATCACTTGAGTAGCCTACTTAATCACATGTCTTAGAACTTGTTAAACCACTCAATTAGTTTACCTAATCGCATGTCTTAGAATTTATTAAACCATTTGTTAGATTACTTGAGCACATGTTTTAGAATGGATTAAATCATTTGATTAACTTGCTTAGACACATGCCTTAGAATTGATAAGTTGTGATCATATGAATGCTAGGACTTGACTACTTAAGAGTCTCTTGAATTATATGGATTTATGAGCTTTACTTGATTTTTGAACCATGCTATTAAATCTCCATGTCATCCTCTCAAAGTATTATATTGATTTTAAGACACATGTGACTCAAAATCTCTCTAGGGAAACCTCCATTGAAGAGAGTCCATACTTTGGGTGTAACAGAATTGATTATGATAGAACTAGACCCTCAACATGGAGGTTATGTTAGTGACAGTCTAATTCATGGGGTTTACCATCTATGGAGTGATTCCACCTACCTGACTATGGAATGAACCCTTCCACATTTTCATTGTTGGCGATTAATCGCGTTTAAATCATACATATCGTCTTCATTTAGTCGTTGTATTTAATATCTTCAACCCATCATTCCTAGCATACCATGGTAGTCCCCCGTACATTAAGAGTTGATTGACCACGTGTTGATGGGTTCTACCCACACCCTAAGGCGGTAGATTCATGGGCCGAGGATGGTGGTGATGAGATACTTTGCCCGAGCTATCGGCCTACGCTGGTGACGAGCCCCCGTAGTGACCTTGAGTTTATTTAAACTGGTTTATTGTAACTGGACTAATAATGGGTTGGCTAATATGCATACATGGCACAGACCAGCGTCTATCGCTAACGTATGTGATCTATGATTGGTAGTCGTTATGCGGTACGTGATGTACGCACGTGATGTGCTTTACTAACGGTCAACCTCTGTTCGACTGAATGAGCATCCCATGTCGATATTTCATGGGTGAAGAGCTCAATCTCCGCACGGATGAGCATCCCCGGGGCGATGATTGCATTCATGCATCCATGCATATAATAAGACAGCATTTACTATATTTTGGGTTGCCTGGATGTTTTATGTTATTTCTTGTCTAGGGCGGCGGTGTGTAATCTTGAGGGGAAATCACACTGAGTTGGCTACTCATTCATCAATGTTTAACCGTACAAAGGATGCATGTACAGGGGTCGATGGATAGTCAGCGGACCCGGGAGCGGCTGCAATTGAGGAAGAGCTCTATGATCAGGAGCCGCAACAGGAGGCGACCGCTTACTTTGGGCTAAACCAGTAGGTTAACCATTTATGTTTATTTTAGTATACTTTGGAACTTAAGTTTTGTATTTGTCCCCCAGCTGAGTAGGCCAGGATATTATCCCCATTTGGTCATATTTATGCTATACATGATTTCCGCTATTCGCACTTTGATTTCCATTTATTACCATTATTATTTTGTTAACTCCTGGGTTTTTGGGATATGAGTCATATAACTCGGGTCCTGAAAACTGGGGTGTTACACGGTCAACTACCAGAAGAGTCTCTCCCCCAGGTACCATTTCATCACTCGAGGATCCTCCAAAATGCGATGTCGACACGAGGCCTGGAAAGCTTCCTGAGCCTCAGGAGTAAGAGTAGCGGCCAACCGAAAGTAAGGCCTGGTGTGGAACTGGCAAAAATAAGAGATTCAGGGAAAAAGGGCGAATAAGAAAAGAGGAGGTACCAAAAGGCAATTACTTACATCATCGGGAACGAGAGCATCAACATTAGATCTCCCAGCGAGATCGAAAAACTAGCCAGTGCGGCTGCGGTTAACCTTGTACCACAACATCATACGTGGAAAAGTAGGGGTACGATCTATCAAGGTGGGCCCCAGATGTGGAAAATGATAAAAAAAAAAAAGTAGACCTGCATAAGAATCAAATATCAAAAGCACATTTAGGAAAAAAAATACAAGAGACTCGATACACACCTCGATGACTGGGTAAAAACCAGTCAAAGATCTGTTGCTACAGCAGCTAGCCTTGTTCAGCCTGTCATACAAATGGGCCAGAAGCATTGTATTTCAGTTATATGGCGTAGGAAAAGTGATATCCGCCACAAGTGTTAGCAGATGGGAACTCACCAGCTCGTTCCCATGACAGAAGATCATAGCTCTCAAGGTGTACAAATCAAGGCACGAGCTTTCACGATAGCCTTAGCCTCAGTATGTGGAATGCGTCAGGAGGAGTTTGCTGATAGCCAGAGTAATTTCAATTGCGGACCTTAAAAGTCTGAGGAATCAGGCATCATCCCTAACAGACTCATCCAATCATCCTCAGTAGGGATAGGAAGGTCCTCCTCGAACTAAATGGATCCCCCCTCATACAGAAGACCGAACTGCATATAAATGTCATAAGGGTGATCCCCCACTCTTTAAAAGGAAGGTGAAATGTATGGGTCTCGGCTTGCCACCTCTCGGTCAGCACGGATAGCAGCGCCATGTTCGTCTTGCTCAGACGGACTCTGAACAAGCCAAACAGGGGAGTACACTTCAACACCTGAAAGAATGTTGGCTGGGGATCCTTAAACCAGTTTAGCCAATGAGTACGGACTCCACGACCCCTCAAAACCGCAGGAGCCCCTCCTTCCCGAGCCACATCGGAAAGATGCCGACCCTCTTGAGGAACATAATAAGGATCGGGTGATTGATGAGAAGGTCCAGCCTCATTCCTACCGCAATGAGGCATGCTACATGGTCAAACATTCACAGGTAAGTATTCCTCTCATTCCCATAAAACTTAAACATTCTAGAAGAGGGATACACATCGTGGATGGGCTTTTAAAAGCCCGCGAGATCGAACGGATCTTTTCAAAAATTCCAAAAATATTTACAATAAAATCTCCAAGGAGTATAGCTCTGAAGAGGATAATTTTTTTTAAAAAAAAAAAATTGCATTCGGCACGCAGTATACTGAGGAATCTCCCATATTCCCCAGTTGCGTCCAGTGCAAACAACAAAATAAGATTCGATCTCTCCCGGTTTCCCCGAAGGATGATCGAATCCGTATATGATACAAGTACGATTGGCCCGATTTCAATATCTGGACAGTCGTATGACTCGAATGCAAATGAAGATCTGATTTATCTCTGGTAAGATGTAACGTCCTGTACTTTTTCGTACTCGGGTGCTACCGAGTAACCCAAGTTAGTACAAGTACAAACCTAAGTGCATTCGAACATCTATGATCATTCCAGTCTAAATCCACCATTCATCAGGTCTACAACATCCCATAGGGAGATCCATCATTTAAAAACATAGATCGGATTATCTGATTTCATATCCAACTCCCAGATCACACTTAAACATTCTTTAGGATCCCAAGGGTTATTGATAATTAAATGCTAGTCAATCCAATCATTGGGTTGTGTGGGTGCTCAGTAAACCGCAATTTAGTAATTAGAGGTTCACGTAGTGTAGCTCACTTTTTGCAAAGTAACCCTAATATTAGGGTATGTAGCCAAATGATGTACAACGTGTAGCCCCACGTCTTACATATAGGCATGATAATAATAATAAATAAATAAGTAGATAAATAACAATGGGTATAGGTAGTAATAATGATAATAATAAAAATAGTAATAAAGGGAAATAAACTATGATAATAATAATAATAATAGTAATTTATAACAAGTAATAATAAAATTAATATTAAGACTATTATGAAGGTCTTGAACGTACACATGATCCACTAGAGCCTTTTAACCATTGATGTTCAATTTCGAAACGTTCGGACCGTCAGGTTGACAGGAATCAGTAAATGAAACCCAAATCCATATGAGGGGCCCACTTGAATCTTGGATCAACCTGATTTTTGGTTTGAGATCCCAATTTGGAACCTCCAGAGTGAATGAATGGAGTGGATTTCACCTGAACGTTACGGTGGGCCCCACCATTGTGGTGCATGTGTACAATCCATGCGCACCCGAGGTGCACCGAACCACCAACACGGGTCAAACAGGGTTTGACCTGCGTTTTCCCACAAAGAGAAGGAAACCTCTCCCTTCTCACATCTTCTTTTCATAGAGAACAGACCCCGTCCGTGAAACCCGATTAGGTGGGCCTCAACTGAGATCAGGTCGTTGATCTGAACCGATCATCTTGTCAGGAATCAAAATTCCACCAAACCCCATCTAACGTCACACCTTGGAACTCATGTGCATTCACACGATTCTCGGTGCAATCTGGTCCTATAAACACATTATTTCTAAAAATGGAAACATGTCTCCGTGCGACAGGTTGGCGATCCACGTGAGGGGTGTCTGGCGTGATCTGGATCGTCCTTGCAGACGATATCTTAGCCGTCCATTTGCTAAGGGTTTTCCCAAAAAAAAACCATATCCGGTTTCGGTTCCTTCCCATGGTTTTGAGAAAACCGAACAAAAGTATTTAATCCGAGCCATCCAGTCCTCATCCAACGGCTCTGAGAGAGTGTAGGGCAGCTTAAAATGAGAGAGGATCGAAAAGAAGATGGTTTTATGTATTGCTCATGACCTTCCAACAAAAACTCAGCCGTTTCCTTCTGCCAGCAAACCCACCACCCAAACTCTCCTAAAGCTTTGAAAGATCTTATCCATAAGCTTCCTAAGGTCCATATGAACCATCCCATGCGGTCGGATTGAAGGAAGAAGCTGTGGGAGAGAGTCTGCTATTAACATCGAGGCTTCTTCATCGTTTGGAGTTGAGCCGCACCACGCTAAGATTCATGATGGGTTCTAATCGGGTTGGAGCTGCTTCTAGCCAGAGAAGAAGAAGAAAGGAAAAGAAGGAAAAAAAAGGAAGAGAAAGAGAGGATTCAAGCGGTGGTGTTGCACCACGTTGAACCGAGTCACTGACTCGCTCGGACTCGATCAGGCTAAGTCTTGAGCTTGTTGGTGATGATAAAAAAAGAAGAAAAGAAAGAAAATAGGAAGGAACAAGGAAGAAGAAAGAAAAAAAATCAGAGAGATAGAGAGAGAGAGAGAAATTGTTGTCGCTGATGTGCGCACCAACTTGGCTCGATCGATTCGCACCACGTGACTCGCCAAGTCAGGATGGGTCTACCTGCATCCAGGTGTTGTAAAAATCTAGGGAGAGAGTGAGAGAAAAGAGGAGGAAGGAAGAAAGAAAACGGGAAGGAGGGAGTGATAAAGGAGAGAAAACAATGAGAGGGAGAGAGAGCGTGGGTTTAGGCCTGACTTACTGTCGAGTCTAGCGTGCGAGTTGGGCCTGGTTTGGTCCAGCAAGCCTGTTGGTGTATGGGCTGAGTGAAGAAGAAGGTGAGAGAAAGAAGAGAAGGAAGGAGGAGAAGAAAGAGAGAGAGAGAGAGAGAGAGAGAGAGAGAGAGAGAGAGAGAGAGAGAGTAGGTGGGTGGTTGGTTGAGCCGAGTCAACTCGGTCGGGACTGAGTCAAGGTCGGTGTGGGCCAGCATTGTAGTGGTCCAGGCCTTCTCACTGGATAGGGCTGAGTCGGCCGAACCAGTCAACTGAGGTATGCCAACTTCACATCTTCATACATTGGAATTGTTAAAAATCAAATTATCAATACTTTACTATTTTTAAGAACTATTAATGGACGTTATTAATTCTAATACTCGGTTGTTCGTATTAGATATTAACATTTATTATTATTAATATTATTCTTATGTTGTCATTAGTAGACTATTTATGATAAGATTAGAGTTGATAGTATTAATTGATAATTATTACTTATCATTACTTCATTTCTAATATTGTTACAAATTAATTGCATGGATTAGATCTTAAACTCTAAACCCTAAACCTAGGCAATCCAAACCCTAGGTTAGGACCGTAACCATGATCATTGTGATTATCAAGTATGATTGACCATTGGTTGATTCTTCATACTAACATTGGATGTTATAAACAAACCTATGATCATTAGATATTTATATTTTGTTTACCATCCTTAAGTATTATCATGAATAGGTTTAATATTGATAGCTATTATTATCATCATTAGAAAATATCATCATTCTCATTACGGGATTAGTACAATTCTTATTAATACAATTATTAGTATTAGTCCTTATTATATTATCATTAGTAAAGATTCTATTATTATTACTTGTATTATTAAAAGGTTATCAGTCATTATAAGAATATTAGATAATGTCGGTACATTTAAATATGAACTTGTGAACCATCATTATGGATATGTTAGCTAATATAAATTATAACACTAACACTAATAGTTATCTTATAATTATTAAGATTAAATTGTAACTAATACACCATCTAGAGTTCAAGTCCTAGAATCTAAGTTTAAGACTAAACCCAAAGATGAAAATCCTAATTAAAAAACTCTAAGGTAAAAATTCAAACCTTAGGCTATGATCTTAAACCTAGGTAGTGCATAGAACTTGGCTCTGATTGTTCATGCTCATGATTTGTGGTAGGATTAAATTCTAAGGGCGCAAGCACTTAGCGACACTAGAAGGCGATTCAAAGTATAAGGTGATGACTTTTCCCTTTGAGCTTTCCATCTCTAAATTAGATCAAGGATAGCTTTTAAAATTGATTATGAATGATGTCTTAGAGCTTGATTAATTATATGATTAGTTTACTTGGATATATGTTGATAATTAATCATGAATGTCAAATGCATATGCTAGACTTTGATTCATTTAATAGTTCCTAAACTGCATTCACACTTGCACTTAGGTTGTACTTTATTAGGATGGTATCTTAATTCGATACTTGACCTTTATGTTAGTTAGATATGCTATTGTACTGTTTGCAAGACATACGTGAATCAAAATCTCTCTAGGTTGTGAGGTGAACCTCTATTTAAGAAAGAGAGTCCGTACTCAGGGTGTAATGAGATTAACTGTGCTAGAAATAGACCCTTAACATGGAGGTTATGTTAGTGACAATTTATTCATGGGACTTACCATTTATGGGGTGAATCCATGTAACGCCCCGAGTTTTTAGGACCCGAGTATACGACCCGTTTCCCAAAAACTCGAGTGTTAACTTATAAAGAGTCAAAGTCCACATATTCTTTTTATTTGTTCAGAGTAAGCAGATGAGCGTAGTATGACAAATCAGACATGAAGGAAAGTTGCATTATCATTTAAATATATAAGAAGCTGCCCATAATGACTTATACAAACCAATGTCCCCATTCTTACAATACAAAATGAAATAATATTACATGTGAAATAAGGTAAGTTACAACAATCTTGGGATGTGAAATCCTTTAGCAATCTTATGAACCGCATCGGCTTGCCTTACACCTACATCAACTGTTACGGTTTGATAGCGTCAATGACAATCGCAGTGAGGAGCACCCTCTAAGATTACACACTAATCATTCATAATCCAATATAGATTGCAAGTCATGAAATTGGATACACTAAACAGGGCATTTCATAATCATACTCATATTAAAAATCTCACCAATCAACAAAATTTCATCACAAGAAAAATATAATGACAATCGTAATACAAGAAAATATGTCTAAATAACCAAACAATCAAACATACGATTTTTTATTGCGCCAGAAATCACATTGTATGTGAACTCCGCAAGATGGCTAGAAAATCAAGAAGCGAACTTTGGCTCCACCCGGAAATCATGGTACAAGTGGAATTCGCAAGTCGAATAGAAAAGTACCCTTTAAACCCCCACTTCATCCGGAGATCATGTCGTACGTGAACTCCGCAAGATGGTTAGAAAATTGCTAAGCGAACTTCGGCTCCACTCGAAAATCAGGGTACGACTGACACCACAGATGAAGAGACAATCAACATACAAAACTCTAGACCATCAGGAAATCATGTCGTACGTGAACTCCTCAAGATGGCTAGAAAATCGCTAAGCGAACTTCGGCTCCACCCGGAAATCATGGTACGACTGAACTCCGCAAGATGACTAGGAAACAACGGATGTGTAAATGTAACTAATAAGCCACAAAGGGCACCAATGACACATCCAAGCCACAAGGGCAAATGTGGATCGCCAGATCATAAGTCCAAGGTAAGTTCCGTTCAGTTCATCATTCAAGCACAAGTGGTAGCATATAAATAAATTAATACATATACAATAAAGGATAACATGTTATCATTGAGCCATTCATGCATATTGCAATTTAAAAGAAACATTTATCATTCAATACATGAATTAACTATACCACGAGTTAGCATATTCTATAGTAAAGTAAGAAACTCAGTTAAGGGAATCATGCCAACATCCATATCTAGATTGATGAAATCAAGTGGGAAGCTCAAAGGGTGAGTCCTCACCTTATGCTTGAACTACCTGGACCATTGCTAAGAAGTGCGTGCTTCCTTGGAATCAATTCCTATCATCAATTGTAAAGTTGTACAATTAGACCCAAGCTTACACACAACTTAGGGTTAGGGTCTTAACCTAGCAGTTGGGTTACCCAGGCCTAGGGTTTGGATTACCTAAGTTTAAGGCTTTATCCATTAATCAAATCTTAGACTTGTTTAGAGTTTGAAACCTAACTCATATAATTCAATTTATAATAATATTAGAATGAGGTAAAGATAATTAATAATTGTCTATTAACAACACTAATCTTAAAATCAATATCCTACTAATGACAAAATAAAAATAGCATTAATAATGATAATTGTTAATATCAAGTATCTGTAATAACTAATACTAGTAAAATTAACCTACTAATGGTTAACCATATTTAATAATCGCAATAATTATAGTAACGCTAATGATGATGATAATTAATAATAGAATTATAATTGATGATAATAGTTGCCATAACATTAATTAATATATCGTAATATTGATTATAATTTTTAGTCAATAACATCAAAATAACATTAATTATTACAACAACTAGAAAATAATAATGATATTATTAATAACAAGTAACTAATGACCAATCTGATTGGCGAAAGGGAATGAAGATTCTCACCTTGTCGACTTGGTTCGAGTCGAGTTGGCTTGTTTCAACACAACCGCCAACACCTCACCTTCTCTCTTGGTTCTCTGTCTTTTCTCTCCTTTTCCTCATCTTTCTACGGCATGACCAGCGAGGTTACCAGGCCCATAGCTTAGCCAACAACTTGCCTTGATTCAAGTAAAATGAGTCAACAAGTGAGTTAACTCGATCCCAACCCGAGTCAACTTAGCGACTCACCTTCTTTTCTTCTTCATTTTTCTTCCTTTCTCTCTCTCTCTCTCCCTTTTTCTCTCTTTCTTCCCTTTTTCTTTCTTTTCTTATTTTTTTCTCCCCTGCTGGAATCCCAGCTGGACTAGGCCACTCGACCCAGTCATCTCAGTTCCAAAACCGAGTTGACTCGGTTTTTGACCGGACAGCAGTTCCAAGCTGCCTTCTCTCCCTCTTTTCTTCTCTCCTCTCCTTTAGCTTCTCCTTCTTTCTTCCTTTCCTTTCTTCCTGGCATGTCCAGTGAGATTGCTGGACCAAGACCCGACTGGTACTCGCACCAGCGAGTCGACGACTCGCCCGACTCGACCACCGCCGCACACCCCCACACTCACCCATTCCTTTTCTGTTTCTTCTTTCTCTCTCACTTCTTCTTTTCCTTTCTCTTTTCCTTCTTCTCCCCTCCTACTACTGGAAACACCCAGCAGAGGCTGGCAACCCGACCTGACTCAGGTTCGGCCCGATTTGAGTGGGTACGGTGCAACAGTCGCACCTCTTCATTCCCTTCTCCTTTCTTCCTCTCTTTTCTCTCCTACTTCTCATCTCTCTCTTTTCCTTCTCCACACCAGGGACATCATCCGACATTGAAAACCCGAAGAACGGCGTGCCTGAACTGAGCTAACTCGGTTTGAAGTGGCGGGGAAGATGATCGGCGTCCATGACAGATTTGGATGCGGGCCACCATCCTTCAAAACGATGTTACTAGAGGGTCTAGTTCTTCCACGTGATGCTTGTGGGAGAGAAAAAATGAAGCTCCAACAGTGTTTTTGCGGTGGGTTCGAGCTTTGAGAGAAACGGATGAGTTTTCATTGAAAGGTGAAGAGCGACGGATAAACCGACTGTTGCTCGATCCTTCCTTACTTTAAGCATGCCCTGAACTCTCCCTGATCAGTTAGATCGAAGTTAAACGGCCCAGATTCATTCCGTGGCAGGGAGAGACTGTTGGCGCAACAAAACCGGTGTCGGTTTCCACTGACAGCCCTAATCGGCGTGAATGGCAGTGGGTGGCTGAGATGAACCTACGTGGAGGGCTATGATTCGATGATTTCTCCTCACGCGGATCACCAGCATGGAGAGAAAATCGGGCTTTCCATTTTTGGAAAGGGAAGAAGCACAAACAGCCTTCTTCCGCTGGCGTTTGAGATCGCGTGGGTGGGATCCAACGGTTGAAACTATCGGGGGTTGGTAGGACCATTGTCCTGGAATTTATAAATGGTTTGGATCAGCTAAGTGTCCGCTGATGGTGGGCCACCGATCCACGCATGAAAATAGTTGTTTTAAACAGCGTGAGCGGGAAGCAAGGAGAGAAATCTCCTTTTTTTGGTGCTACACGGGTTAGACGCGCTCTGACCGAGCGCAGAGTTCAGCGCGGCGTGGGAGTACACAGCCTCTGTACTCCCAACTCAAATGTGGGGCCCACTATGATCCTTTTGCCAGATCCGTTCCATTGACTAGCCTCTATTGGTCCTAATAGGCCATTAGTCCAAAATTTGGGCAGATCCGAACTCAGGTGGACCATACTTCTGATTCAGGGTCCTTAGTTATAGGTTTTATTAATTCGACGGTTAGATTATATTTGAATGTGGTCATCAATGGTTACGAAGGTTTATAGTTCAATTTAGAAGGAATTTGTCAAGTACGTCTATGGTTCGTCAATCCTATATCGCAATTGGGCACATGATAATGAACTTGAATGGCTGGATCGCTTCAACACCGACCGTTAGTGGTCCATCAAGATGTCTACTAAAAATCTAGCCCGATCATTCGACTTCATAGGCCCAAGTACAACACCTGACTAAAGATTTGGCAGATTCATAGTTTAGGTGGGCCATACTTCACCAATTCTAGCTATTTCATCTGCTTACGTTAATTTGATGGTCGGATCGGGTGACCTAAGTCCTATTATTAAAATGAACGGTTCGATTTGTATATTAAAGTGATTGAAATCCTAACATAGGTGCCCCCTCACATTCTAGTGGTGTTTTATTCTCTATTCAAGTTTGTAGCTGATAAACAGTGGACCTCATATTCACAGCTTCTAGTTTAAGGTGTAAGGTTATATCCTATCTATTTAAAGAGAATGAATTCTTAAAAATAGGCCTCTTAGTTGATGTGAAGGTCCATTTTGAAAATAGATGGTTGGATGGCTTGATTTGCCGATCAAGGAGCTTTAAAACCCAAAAAAATAAACCTTTCTTGTGATGTGATGGTCCATCTTTAAAGATAATGGATGGATGACCCGATCTAAGGATGAAGATCCTTCTGATGGTCAAATTTGGGTTAGATCGAAAGCAAACATCTAGATGAATCCAATTTGTGTTTGTATTAGACTCGATAGTCATGGTAACACCCGAGTATTGAAAAGTACGGGGTGTTACAATCCACCTACTTGATTTTGGGATAAACCGTTTGGCGTTTTATTACCGTTGCTTATTCGTGTTTAAGGCAGGCCTACCAACTCCTTTTTAATCATTGTATTTTAGTATCTTTGATAGTCATTTCCACACAACATACGATGGTAGTTTCCCATACATTGAGAATTGATTAGCCACGTGTTGATGGGTTCTATTTACACCCTAAGGTGGTAGACTCATGGGCTGGGGATGGTGGTCATGAGACACTATGCTCGAGCCTTCGGCCTACACTGGTGACGAGCCCCCGTAGTGACCTTGAGTTTTACTAAACCAGCTGATTGTAACTAGACTAATAATGGTTTGGCTAATCATGCATACATGGCATAGACCAGCGTCTATCGCTAACGTACGTGATGTACGATAGGAAGTCATTATACGGTACGTGATGTACGCAAGTGATGTGCTTTACTAACAGCCAACCTATGTCCGACTGGATGACCATTCCCAGGTCGATGATTGCATGGGTGACGAGCCCACTGTCCGCACGGATGAGCATCCCCGGGACGATAATTGCATTCACGCATCCATGCATATAATAAGAATGCATTTTGTTATGTTTTGATTGCCTTGTTACTTTCATGTTATACTTGTCTGAGGCGGCGATGTGTAATCTTGAAGGGAATTCATACTGAGTTGGCTACTCATCCATAAAATATATAATCGTATAAGTAGCACAGGTGGCTTAAGTGATTTTCAGATTCAAACTGATGAGGAGCCAAGTACAAGTGCCAGGGATGCTTGGATGTATTGCTAAGAGGAGTTGCGCGGTCTTGTGGCTTATATTTATATATTTTCTGTTATTTTTCATGTTTTAAATCATGTAAATCTTATACTTGTTAATTTCAGAGACATTGGTTTGTATAAGTAATTATGGGCAAGTTCTTGTATATTCTAAATATAAATGAAAATTTTCCTTTGTGCTGACTTGCCCATTCTACGCTTATCTGTTAACTCTGATAAAAGAAAAAGATTATAAATGAAATTAGGCTCTTTTTAGGTTAATACTCGTGTTTTTGGGAAACGGGTCATATACTTGGGTCCTGAAAACATGAGGCGTTACATAAGAATAACCAAATTCAAAGTGGAGAAGATCCATTGTAATCGAAGTAGTAAAACCAGAAAACTGCATGGAAAAAGATTACCCACACATACCTAGTCCTGGATATTTAGAAAGTCTGATCGAGTCCAAGTTGGCGTAACAAGTTCCCGGTAAGGCCACAAAACGCGCAGGGCAGCTAACCACTTTGACGATCAAATGGAACAAGTACTCATAGGATGATTACGTAGAAAAGGAAACGCAGGATCCAAACAGTACAGGAATCCTCGTAAAGCCGTAGAACACGCAGGGGCCCTACTTTTCAGACTTATCCTCTAATGCTACCAACAATCTGACGTGAAAGGGTTGTTATCCGTGGCCCGTAATGCCGCAAAATGCGAAGGGACAATCACAATGTTTTCCTCAAACTCTCATGATATGTTTAAGTTATCTCTTTTCCAAGCAGTAAGCTGACTACGATATGATGGCAGACAATAGATTTGAAATGCAATCTTTTCTTACTAGAAGGGTGGGGTGTCCACTCGCTTTGGGACTCGATTGATCGCAACCTTGACTAAAGAGGGGCATCTATAGACACCCCACCCAGGCTAGCAACTTGATAAAGTAAGGATCACCCTTAGGAAAAGAGCCAGAAACCGCAACCATTCCCTAAACCCTAGCCCTAACCTAAACCCTAACCCAAACCATTATCCGAACCAGAACCTACCCAAAAATATATCCAGTCCCCAAAAACATACCCGTCCATTTTTATCCAAAAACATTCAAAAATAGGCTTCGGACAGACGAGAGGTCCCGAAATAGGCACACCAGCCAAAACCCAGGGAAAACCCAGCCCGGGTGGTAGTCTAACTACCGCCACTGCTAATCGGAGTAGTGCCCCCTATCCGACAGGTGTCTCCTCTGAGCACACAACTGTTCCCCCTCCTAAAGTCAACTTTCCTATAGAATTACCCCCTATTTACCATTTTACTAAACCTAAAGAGTTTATAGGAACATGCCACATGACACTTCTCTCCCCTCAACCAATCATAAGTCGCCATGTTAGCATTTACCCCCCATAAACCTTGAAATTACCAAAATATCACCCCAAAAGGCTATAAATAGCCTTCACCTCTCTTCATTTAACACAACACTTCTACCCAAGAGAAAATTCTCAAAATTTTAAGGGAGAGTAAGAGAGAGGGGAAGAGAAAGTGAGTGAGAGTGAAAGGAATCTCTTAAGTTTTTAAGCCCCACCCTTTAGCCTTCCCCTAGCCTCCTCCAAGCCATCCTCAACTCCGACAATCCAATACGGGTTAGCCGTGGTGCACTCAATGTCCTAACTATTTCAAATGCAAGCCAAATGTCATATTATCTTCCATCTCGCATTCATCATATTATTATTTCCATTCTCAACCCCCTTGCTCCTCTAGATCACCATTGAACGTATGCTCTGTGACTTGCCGAATATCGGGTCCTATCACATCAGAAACTCATGGTAGTCTAGTCCCTTTTATTATGTTAGCATCATCACATCCGTTTTTTCTAAACATTCCTTGGACGTATGCTCTGTAGCTTGCTAGAATCCCAGATCTTGTTACATCAGAAATTTGGGTTTGTCTAGTCCCACTTCGATCATATCATCCCATCCCTTAAGATTAATTTACCACACGGAGTAGAGACTGTACATTTGTATAGGCAGATAGGGTGCCTAACACCTTCCCTCTTTGTAACCGATGTCCCTTACTCAGAATCCTAGATCACAGACTAGGAGTCAATTTAAAGCAAAAGAGTCTTCGGATTCTTTAGCTTTGCATATTCTGCAGGTTCTAGTCGATTGCGGGATTTTGGATTAAGTGGCTAGTGGCGATTCCAAGACATCATATTCAATCGCCCCCTTTGTCGATCAAACAGAAACCTTGACAAAAATTGCCAAAACTAGCATGGGCGCCGATTTCCTAGCGTTCACACTTCCATATTCAATCTAGCCTTGTCGTAATTTTGATTTTTAACCAAGTCAACCCCTACATGAAGTTCAGCCACATTAACTGATATTTGTTCTTCTTGTGGCTTTTGCATTGCCAGTCTTGATTGGATTCGCAGGCACTTCATATAAGATTGGCCCCACTCCAGCGGCTATCTATCTTCGTTTTGCGACCTGCTTCCTTTGCCAACGTTGTTTTTACTATGAGTCATCCCTTTTGGTACAGTTGAAATTTTTAAATGACTTAGTCTTTTCCAAACTCCTTATCAAGTAGGTCGAGGTTTAACCATCATTTGCCCTAGAATGGTTCGCGGGTGATTGTTGGCATACTTAACCATTGATTACAAAGAGGAATTTCCTTCTTCATTGCTTTGAATGACCGATCATTCAGTCAATAAAACCTCCAGTTTGGTTGTGTCGGCCTTGTACATTTCTCACAAAGATGCTAACAATTTAAAATTATTGCCTCTGAACGTGATTCAGTCTGTTTGACCATATGCTTAGGCCTTATACTCCTTTTGCCAAGAATTTTCTCATTGGCTTGAAACATTTGAGTTCCAAAATCTTTTTTTTTTTTTTTATCGCGGCCGAACCAACCTTTGAGGATTAATGGTGGTCATTTTGATCTCCATATTGGATGGAAACAGATAAGTATCGATCAACATTACTTCCTTTTCTTTTTCGGAAAACTTCAACAATCGTTGGTTGATGTTGTCTTTGATAACATTTCTTAAAACAACACATTTATTAGTGGAATGAGACGGAGTTCCATTCCATTTATAGTATTTAATTTTATTCAATTATTCAGATGTTAGAATCTTATGGTTAACAAGAATTTTGATAAAATTGCCAGGTAGCAGCCCAAGTAATATCAAAGGTGTACGTTCTTTGAACTTTCTGATTAGATCATGTCATTGTCTCTACTTTAACTAATGTCGAGCATATGATTAGTTGTTTAGCCACTACTTTAGCTACTACAACATCATATTTAATATGTCCCTGCTGATAAATTCTTTTATCGCATTGACTCCTGAAGTAGAGCCTCATACCGAGACAACTTTCTGGTCAAATCATAGAGATCTATGAATTTTGTCCTGATAAACTTCTTTCAAATCTTAAATTCTAGCCTGTCATGAACTTATTGAACAAATTCTTCTTCAATCGTAAGTACCTTACATTAGCTTTTTTCTCTCTTAAACTGAGAAATATAGTTTTGACCGATTTTCCTGGTAATTTTTTAAAATGAGCAAGATTGGCCATAGAAATTTCTCTACCCTTATAGAAGAACTGAGCATGAAACTTTTCTTCAATTTCTTGCCAATTATGTATGAAATTTTATAGCAAATTGAAATACCAAGTGAAAGCTACCCTAGTAAGTGAATGACCAAATAGTTGCAATTTATAGTAATTGTACTCTCCACATTGTATGGTAAAATGACTTATGTGTTTTACGGTCGATTGACCTGTATCACCTGTAAATAGTGTAAAATCTGGTCGATAATTCCTTGATAGTGGATATTGCCAGTTGATCTAGTTAAGATATGGCTTATGGTAAAATGGAGTGATAGTTCGGTTAAGAGCTTGACATGCTACTCCCTGAACTAGTTGAACAATTTGATTATGATCCCAATATTGTTATGTAGCAATTGAAGGTAGGTTTGGACCAATCTCATATTTCTCTTCATTGTAATGTTGATTTCTGGGCAAAGGTTTTCCAATGGGTACCCCTTGATTTTTTGAAATCAGGGATTAAGTTTTTATTCTCACGTTCAAGATGTCTAAAATCTACCGGTGGTGGTGAATTTCATACGTCCTAGACATGAACACGTTCAATAGGTCTGAAATCTAAATGTGATGGTGAATTTCAAATGTCCTAGACTCGACCGCAGATAAGAATGGGTGGTGTATTTCATTATAAAGGAAAATGTCAGTGGTAAGGGTTGGACCAGGGGTACAGGTGCTAGGTTTCCAACAGAGGTAGTATCAACCCATTTCTTATGTGCAACAGGTATCCTTTCAGTCAACAAAGCCACCAACCGATTCATTCTCTCGCTATGACCCACCATCCACCTATTAAAGGCTTCAGTATGAAGTCGTAATTATTCCGCCTGAACTTGTGAGAATTTTATAATGTGTTGAATTCCTCTTTGTACATCGACTATCCCGGTTAACATAATCTCGAGAGGTTCATCTCGGGATGTCAATTGTCTATTCGGTTTTGGTGGAATAGGCACCGGACTAGGTTGTTGATTTACTTACTTCAACACCCATTGAACTTGCAACTCTTCCTTCGGAACAGCAGGCTCGTTGGCTATAAAAGTAGTAGTGGTTGTTGAGACTCAAATATTTCATATTTAACCCTTTAATTACATTAGTTTTCCTGACATTTAAGGGTTGATTCAATTTAATTATCTACGTTTTTGTCATGTGATGTGATTCAAAAGTCTACGATGAATATGCACTTAAAAGGATGGATTTAGAGCTCAAAAGAAGATAATGAAGAATTGGATCTATGGAGGACAATATTGAAGAATTCAAGTATCAAAGATCCAAGAAAACCAAGTGATGAAGGAAAGGAATCAAAGATTTGAAGTGAAGAAACCAAGGAAAATGAATCTTGAAAATTCACGACCAGAAGATGATATTATGAAATTCTAGGGCCAGAAAAACGAAGTCCTAAAAAAATTACAGAAAAAAGACTCTCCACGCCATCGAAGACAAATTGGATGCCATCGAAGGAAACTTCGATCCCATCAAACCCTCTTTGATGGCATCGAGAAAATCATGAAATTTTCAAATTGGTTGCTGGACATATTCATGCATCTTTCGATGTCATTGAAGGATTGTTCGATGCCATCAAAGGTGCCATTGAGGGATCTTTGATGGCATCAAAGGTGCGTGCGACTGTGTAAATTCAAAGTCAGTTTGCAAACTTTTTCGAGGCAGTGCGAAAGATTGAGTTCCAAAACTATTTAAAGAAGTCTCTAGGGTGTTCCAAAACTATTTAAACAACTCATTAGTTTCATTTCTCTCAAATTTTCTCTTATTGCATATGCTTTTACATTGAGGACAATATAGATTTTAGGTTGGGGGTAAGTTTTCTTTGGAAATTCTTCAATTTGTGATTTGTGCTGAATTGTAAAAATTTTGAGCTATAAATTTTTTAATTTTTTTTTTTTTTGAAATTTTCTGTGAATTTAGGTGATTTTGAAGATAATCCAGATATTAGAATGATAAGATACTTAGTGTTAAGGATTTTTGAATTGTGAATTTTAGTTACTTGCAAGATTTTTAAAGATAAGTTTGAGTTATTAAGTCTTAATTTGAAGTTTTTAAACATCGATTGAGTCATAATTTCACATATCACATCTAGCTTACATATTAAAGTTTAATTTTGATATTGAATTGTTAACTTGATGATTATTAAGAATGATAGGAACCATACCTGGGGAATTTGTCCTTCATGTTCAATAAAAAAAAATTTGGAAAGAAAGAAAGAAAGAAAGAAAGAAGTAATACTTAGCTAAAAAAATAGTTGTCATCGAAAAGGGCTACCTATTAAAGTTCATTAAGGATTTTTTTAAAAAAAAAAGAAAAAGAAAAAAGTGAAAATAGTGTGAAAGCCATCGATGAAAAAAATCAAAAGTTGGAAGAATAGATTGTTGAACTGTAATGAAAGATTTGGTTTAAGTTTTGGTTGTTTTGAACTCTTTTGATTATCAATGTCATCATGAAAATAGATAACTAAACCTTTGGTTGTGTCAAGTTTAGACTTCCATATACACTCATGGAACTTAATGTTTAGAATTGGTCTGATTATAGAATTAATGCTTGGAACTTGATTGGGGGATTTATAAGGTGCTAAGGTTTAAGATAAGATAGTACTCAACGTTAATATATTTTAGATTTCTATAATCTAGATTATTTTTAGAACCACTTGAACTTATGGAAATCATTCTTTTATTTTCAAAATATCTTTCACATGTTTTGCTTGGGACTAGCAAAATGATGGTTGGGATGTGTGTTGAGACTCAAATATTATATATTTAACCCTTCAATAACATTAGTTTTCTTGGCATTTAAGTGTTGATTCGATTTAATTATATACGTTTTTGTCATGCGAGGTGATTCAAAAGTCTAAGATGAATATGCACTTAAAAGGATGGATTTATAGCTCAAAAGAAAATAAAGAAGAATTGAATCTTTGGAGGACAATATTGAAGAATTCAAGTTCCAAAGATCAAAAGAAACCAATTAACGAAGGAAGGGAATCAAAGATTTGAAGAGAAGAAACCAAGGAAAATGAATTCTGAAAATTCAGGGCTAGAAGATGATATTATGAAATTATAGGGCCAGAAAAACAAAGTCTTAAAAAATTACAGAAACAGACCTTCGATGTTATCGAAGACAGGTTTGATGTCATCGAAGAAAACTTCGATCCCATCGAACCCTCTTCAATGGCATCGAAAAAATCATGAATTTTTCAAGTTGGTTGCTGGACATATTCATTTACCTTTCAATGCCATCGAAGGATTGATCGATGCATCAAAGGTGCCATCGGAGTTTCGATGCCATCGATGGTGCCATCAAGGGAGCTTCTATGCCATCGAAGGTGCGCGTAACTGCGTAAATTCAAAATCACTTCGATAACTTTTTTGTGGCGGTGCGAAAGATTGAGTTCCAAAACTATTTAAAGGAGTCCCTAGGATGTTCCAAAACTATTCAAACTCCTCATTATTTTCATTTCTCTCAATTTTTCTCTTATTGCATGTTCTTATACATTGAGGACAATGTAGATTTTAGGTTGAGGGTAAGTTTCCTTCGGAAATTCTTTAATTTGTGATTTGTGCTAAATTGCAAAATTATAGAGCTATAAAGTTTTTCAATTTTTTTTTGAAATTTTCTGTGAATTTAGTGATTTTAAAGATAATCCAGATATTATAATGATAAGATACTTAATGTTAAGGATTTTTGAATTATGAAATTTAGTTATTTACTAGATTTCTAAAGATAAGTTTGAGTTATTAAGTCTTAATTTAAAGTTTTTAAACATTGATTGAGTCATGATTTCACATATCACATCGAGCTTACATATCAAAGTTTAAGTTTGATATTGAATTGTTAACTTGATGATTATTAAGAATGATAGGAACCAAACCCGGGGAATTTGTCCATCATGTTCAATAAAAAGAATTGGAAAAAAAGAAAGAAAGAAAGAAGTAATATTCGGCTAAAAAAATAGTTGTCGTCGAAAAGGGCTACCTATTAAAGTTCATTAAGGACTGTTGAAAAGAAGAAACAAATGAAAATAATGTGAAAGTCATCGATGAAAAAAATCAATAGTTCGAAGAATAGTGTTGAACTGTAAGGAAAGTTATGGTTTAAGTTTTGGTTATTTTGAACTCTTTTGATTATCAATGTCATCATGAAAGTAGATAACTGAACCTTTGGTTGCGTCAAGTTTTATACTTCAATAAACACTCATGAAACTCATGTTTAGAATTGTTCTGATTATAGGATTAATGCTTGGAACATGATTGAAGGATTTACAAAGTGCTAAGTTTTAGGATAAGATAGTACTCAACATTAATATATTTTAGATTTCTATAATCTAGATTGTTTTTAGAACCACTTGAACTTATGGAAATCATTCTTTTATTTTCAAAATATCTTTCGCACGTTTTGCTTGGGATTAGCAAAATGATGATTGGGGTGTGTGTAAGACTCAAATATTGCATATTTAACCCTTCAATTACATTAGTTTTCCTGGCATCTAAGTGTTGATTCGATTTAATTATATACATTTTTATCATGCGAGGTGATTCGGAAGTCTAAGATGAATATGCACTTAAAAGGATGGATTTAGAGCTCAAAAGAAAATAAAGAAGAATTGAATCTATGGGGAAAATATTGAAGAATTCAAGTACCAAAGATCAAATGAAACCAAGTTAGGAAGGAAATGAATCAAAGATTTTAAGTGAAGAAACCAAGGAAAATGAATCCTGAAATTTCGGGGCCAGAAGATGATATTTTGAAATTCTAGGGCCAGAAAAATAAAGTCCTGAAAAATTACAAAAACAGACCTTCGATGCCTTCGAAGATAGGTTCAATGTCATCGAAGGAAACTTCGATCCCATCGAATCCTCTTCGATGGCATTGAGAAAATCATAATTTTTTTCAAGTTGATTGTTAGACATATTCATGCATCATTCGATGACATCGAAAGTGCCATCGAAGGTGCCCGCGACTGTGTAAATTTAAAGTCGGTTTGTGAACTTTTCCGAGTTGGTTCGAAAGATTAACTTCCAAAACTATTTAAAGGAGTCCCTAGGATGTTCCAAATCATCTTCTAGGGTTTGGAAGGGGAGAGAAGGCTTAAGTGGAGGGCCGATAACGTTCTTCCACTTCGATTTCTCATGGGTTCTAATAGATATTTTAGTTTTTCTTTTGTTTTTGAGTTAACTATAACTACCTAATCTCTTAGCTAAGACTAAGAGATGAAGCTTGTAGTTTTTCTTAATGTTTAGTATACATTGATTCAAGTTATTTTATTTGAATGTTGAACAATTCGTTGATATTCGGTTTGAATGAAGATTTATTCATAGTTTATATTGATCTATTGTCGACTCTGGACACATTGTATGCTTAAGAATGCTAAGAATAGTTTCTTATCTCTTTTGCAATGGATCGATCTGTAAAATTCATTGATTTATAATTGACTTTGGGCATGTGTAACAGCCCACGCCCACACTGTATGATATTGTCCGCTCTGGGTACAGTCTGCACGGTTTTGTTCTCGGGATTTTTCCCAAAAGGTCTCATACAGTATAGGGTGACAACTCCACATATAACCACCACGACTTCAGACAACTCTTCCGATGTGGGACAAGGTTCTACCCCCATTGTGTGCACAGTAGCCTGCCAGCACAGTAGCCTGCCAACCACTGGTAGCTCGCCCAGGCCATTAGGCCCCGCCCACATCAGCGTCCGCCCACGTGTACCCGCCCACATGTGCAACAGTGACGGGGCGTCACAATATCCCCCACCGAGGGCAGAGCCGTCCTCGGCTCTGATACCATTTGTAACAGCCCACGTCCACACTGTATGATATTGTCCGCTCTAGGTACAGTCCGCACGGTTTTGTTCTCGGGATTTCCTCCAAAAGGCCTCATACAGTATAGGGTGGCAACTCCACATATAACCACCACGACTTCAGACAACTCTTCCGATGTGGGACAAGGTTCTACCCTCATTGTGTGCATAGTAGTCTGCCAGCACAGTAGCCTGCCAACCACTGGTAGCTCGCCCAGGCCATTAGGCCCCGCCCACATCAGCGTCTGTAAGACTCGTATCTTAGATCGTACCATTCCGTAGACTCCCTCGGTCTTCCCGATCGAAATCTGGCAACCTTCGACCCTTACCGGTATCTGCGCACGACCCTGATTCCGACGCCGTTAACCCGAGTCGACTCAAACCAAGACTTGTATCCTTGCGACCGCACCGTCGCCGCGGTTCCGATGCCGCGACTCGCGCGTCAATCCGACTCTCTGATCAAGAGACGTGGGCCAGCGTTCGGTGCGAGGAAAACACCGCGCGTTGCAAAACCCAAGAGAATCTCTACGATGTGTCACATCAATCCATCAATCCATCAACCCATCAATCCATCAAGGGTCAAGTACACATCCCTTCACCTTTTCCCAAATAAGCCTCAAAAGTCAAAAAGGTTCTTACAACACACATGCCTTCTTACACCTTTTGCCAAAAAAGTCAAAAAAGGTGTCTTACACCCCATCACCACCACATCAACCATCCATCACTCCTCTCCCTTTACAACAACCCTCTCTCTCTCTTCAATTGCAAAACCATTCCCAAGCAAAAGAAAAACCATACGTATGAGCCTCTCCCCCTTTCCTTCCAAGCCACAAGTGTGACCCACCTTTCCACCCTCTCATCTCTCATCCTAGCCTTCCATTTCTCATCTTCACCATCAAAGAGGAGCACAAGGAGACCGGCAAGCCGAGGGAGCAAGAAGATCAAGCGGTGGGTGATTGTAGATCGTTAGTTTTCCTTCATTTTTGTCGATTAAGGGCCCATAATGTGGGATCCACCTTGATGTACATTTGTATGAAGGGTCCATAGTGGCGGGGTCCCTCCATACTCACCGATCTCTTCTATCTCTCTCACTCTCTATCTATAACGCCTTGAAAATCGGGGGTCGAGCATAAACTCAACTCCCGAGTTCCAGAACATCACTTATGCAAAAAAAAATGAATGATTGAATGTTGACTATATTCGTGCATTGAACATGAGTGAGATTAAGCCAAAACAGCATATCATACTCCAGAGACAGTTAAATTTGCAAGCGGAAGACTGTGATAGATAGATAAAATATATAAACTATGATGAGTCTCCAGAGTGTGATAACATTACCAGGTTAAATAATTACAAGTACAGTTCTAAATTATACCAAATGTGAGGAAGTGTAATGTCTCCTGTCCCAAGTACCATAGCCCCGTCAATACAATATCAGGTCTTCATTGACCTGCTAGAGAGATACAGATAGGAGAACTCCTCCTATCATCATAGAAGTAGTCCGGCTCTGCTTCACAAGCATCGCCATCACCTGAAACTCAACAAATCTGGTTGGTGTGTACAACACCATCCCGTAACGTGGGAGTGAGTAGCTAACTCAGTGGAACAATAAGGCATAGGTTAACATGTTATCAATTCAATCAAGCAGTAATGATAAAGCAGTACAAATCAAACAATTCTAACTACTCTTATTAAGTGCGAGAATGAAATGACATGATGCTGTATGCCCTTGCCAAACCACCCTCATGCGACATCATCTTACGTTCACGAATGCTTAACTCCCTCAGTGCGCCACATCTACTAAGCACATGCGATGCGATGATGATCATGATTACCGAGTTATTATTAGTCCGTTTCAAATAGCAGTATTGGGAAACTAAGGTACCTCCCTTGTATCATTCCCAAACATGATCCATTCTAGGGTCGTCAATCCTAGCTAAACTCATACGATATTATGGTTTGAGAAGCGTAGTGAAGGCATCGCAAAGGGCTTGTCACCCGTCAGCGCGGATACAGATCTCACCGTATGCGGCTCAATTGCTGGCCGTCAGCTCGAGTACAGGTCTCACCGTACTCGGCTCAATCACTAGCCGTCAGCTCGAGTACAGGTCTCTCCGTACTCGGCTCAACTCATACTCTAGTTGCTGTGAAAGACTCGTCGCCAATCACAGACCCTTGGAGTATACTCGAAGATACTACGGAGGACTCGTTGCCCGTCAGCACGAGCACAGGTCTCACCGTACTCGGCTCTCGCCGTAAGTATCGACAACTCGCGAATACAGTGTCCCATACCACCATATTCGGCTCACGAGTTGGTTGCGCAATGGTCACTACGGGGAGGCACATGACCCCAGCGTAGGCCGACAGCTCGACCACGGTGTCCCATACCACCATGCCCGGCTCATGCGTCTTAGCGGATCGAGGTACCATGGTTAAAAGGGGTTTCACTGGTAAGTTTGGTACCCTAGGTTCATGCAGTAGCGTCCAAACAGGGTGAACATGCATAAGGCAGATCGGGTTACTTGACGAGCTCGACTAGCACGATCGTCCGTTGAGCTGCACGACATGAAGTGCATAAACAACTTCGTGTGGCCTAGCCACTGCCTACAGGCAACGCACGACTCGAGTTCGTCGAACACATCCCACGTGGCAAATGAATCTCAGCCACGAGTTCAATCCCATTACCGATTGCCTGGGCCATAAGCATAGCCCCAAACACAATCAATTGCAGATAGATAAAGCAGTAATGGATCAAGATTCAACTCATACAATCAAGATCTGGTATTATCCGTTTAGGGCTGTCAGGGCTGTTGCACGCACTCGTTGCTCCTCGCTCCCCCATCACCCATGACGGATCATACAACGTAAATATAAATTCAACATATGCATTACATAGTTAAAATCATAAAAGCAGTTGAGCATGTTATGAATCACAAAAAGCATGAGTTTGTACATGTTCAATTCCTAATCACACAACTATCAAAGGAGATCATACACATAGTTAAAAGAGGTTGAGAATCATATCTCAACACCCTTATACATTACAATTTGCTAACTACTACTCATTCAGACATTTCAAGAAACACTTAAACAAACATACATCAACATACATGACATATGTCGATCACATAGGCATTAGGCCAAATCCTTTCACTAGGGAGTTGCCCCAATCATAACACGCGTACACCCACGACGGATAGTCATGGCAAGCAGGAATCCAAGTTCCATATTCATTCAGCTATTTCCACAAACACTTGGGCCACACATTTTAGCATATATAGTGTATATTGGCCGTGGCGTGACTTAGGGCAAATCCTTTCGTCAAAGGGGTATCGCCAATACATCAATCATGAATCCATGACAATTAGTCATGGCGAGCACGAATGAGAATTCTATACTCATTCAGTCATTTTCACAAACACTTAGAATACACTATTATAACATACATGGTGCATGTTAGCAAAAATGTATTAGGGCTATCCTTTAGCCAAGCGAGTATTTTATCCGTGTATACCATAATCATACAGCAAATAATCATGACAATTGCATTTCCAAATTTACACATATGCGGTATTTCTAGAATACACAATTTCAACATACGTAGTATTTACAAGCGAACATATATTTCGGCGATTCCTTTCGCCAAACTAGTATTTTATCCATATATTGTATAATCATACATTAAATAAACATGTCAAACATTTTTCCAAAAAAATACGTATACGGTATTTCTACGTATACCTAGAGTATGTGAAATTCCATATTCTACAACGTTAATCGAAACAGGAAACGGAAAGCACTTTGTACATGTGCAATTGCATGCAGATCATGAATCTATCATTATCTGACATTGAAAGCGTTGAAAACCGTAACCTATACACCTAAAGTCCTCACCTTTTGTCGTAGAATCGTAACGAGTCGATAGGTTTGCTAAGCTTCCGTATTCGGCAGTTTGGCAACCTATAGAACGAAATAGGTTAGCTATTTCACAACCTACAACAGTCTAAACCCCAAAACAGATTAGGGTTAGGGTTTCTTACCTAGAAACGATGCCGGAAACGCCGGGAAAATGTCTGGAAAGGGGTGGTGCAGCCCGAATAGCGGCAAGGAAGAGTGGCAGGGAGCTTCTCCCACTGCTCCCACACTTTTTCTCTCTTTTCTCTCTCTTTTCTCTTTCAAACTCAAATTCGTATGGCTGCCATGAGAGAGGGTTTAAGGTCCTTATATAGCCTAAAAATTCACCGAAATAGACTCCTGTTCAAGGGGTACGTCTATTATAGGTATTTCGGCTTTGTTCCTGCTCAAAAGAGGGGTTCTGGTGGCCCTCCTTGAGCCAAACGTCAGACTTAAGCTCACAACTCGTGGATCTACGTGGGATTACGTTTTCAACTCGATCGGATTCCCAGATCGCACGTGGCGGACCAGTTTCAGTTCAACAGTCAGTGGGCCACGATCCGAAATTCCAAGTACATGTAAATGTTCCTGAAATTTTTCCTGATCCGAGGGTGTAATTTGGTCTGATTCTGACGGTCTGGTTGCTTAATACTGATGCGCAAGCGAATGGTGCCAGATCACTATTCCAGATATTTATTTTATAAAGAGAATAGTGTTTTTCACACTCCCTCGATCCGGATCCAAACGAATGGCCGTGGGACATCGGCTGGACCTGATTTCCGAGATGGTTGTCAAGCCTAGCGAGGCGGTCCTAGATCCTTAAGTTCGTGTTAATCGGACTTCCGATGTGCGGTCTAGACCTAATACGAAGTTTCATTTCATCCCCGAGAGCAGCCGGGTAATGAGTTTGGTTCTAAACTTTAGGGTAACCTAGAGTCACTGATTTTGCAAGTTTTGGGTCTTGCAGATCGTATTTAAAGCGATCCCAACGGATTTCATGGCTAATCGAGTTTTGCACTTAGTTAACTTTGTTAAATTTCTAAAGGATTTAATCCTAATTGATTTCTGTCTGAGGTGGTACCTGGGCCTTTGTAGTTTGTATATAAAGTGATCCAAGTTATACTACTTAGCTAGTTTAAGATAGTGTCTATGGTAAAAGTACTTAGAAAATTTAAGGAACAAGGTGGTGAAGGGTGGGATTTGTGAAGGAAATGGGTTAAGGAGCGATCTTAGACTGTGGGATTGAGTTTTGACAAGTTGATAAGGTCTTAGGATCGACCCATTGCCTAAGGACGTCTAATCCCAGGTTGGCAAAAATCCGGGATGTTACACTATCTCTCTCTCTATTTCATTTCTTTCCTTTTATCATGTTTTGGTTGTGTGGTCCACTTGAATAAACCCCACCATGAGGCACGTATTCCATCCAAACTACCCATACATGGGGCCCACTTGTGTGTGTGGTACAAGCACCACCCATCATGTGTGGCCCACCTAAGCTTGGCCATATCCGTCACACCGTCCAGCGTCCAGAGACGCTGGACGTCAAGATGAAAACACAAATATTAGCTTGCCCTTGGGGTGGGTCTCGTGTATGGACCCCACCTTGATATATCTATTCAATCCGCGCCGTCCATCTCATTCCTTGGCTCAATTTAGGCGTTGAGCCGAATAATGACGTAAATCCGATACTCAGGCGGGCCATACCATTGAAAACCATAGTTCTACTTTCTAAAGCCTTTTGGACTCACTTTGTTGTATCTACACACCCAAAAATTTTGATCTTTGGACTCGTTTGATGCCTTCCGGGTCCGAGAACGCAATGGGCGGAGTGGATCCTCCGGTAGCGGGCCCCGTACGTGATTTTCTGCGGGAAAACAAAAAAAAAAAAAAAGGAAAGAAGAAAGGGTGAAGCAGCGTTGTTGCTGTGTGTCAGGAGGGCGCAGGCAGCGCCTGCGCTTGCCTTTGGGCGGACGAGCAGGGTTACCCACGGCTCTAGCCGTGGGCCCCACCATGATGTCTATTTGTCATCCGACCTGTCCACTAGGTGGGCCACCCCGTGGAGTGGGCCCCCTCCAAAGATCAGGCCCATCCAGCGTCCTGGTGGCCCACGCCAAGGGAAACAGTGTGAATTGAAAGTCTACCATTGAAACCCTTTTTGGGGCCCACCGAAGTTTCTGATTGAGCTAAAACTTGTGGTTCCCCTTCTTCCAGGTCCGGGTGACCTTACCAACGGGTTGGATGGCATAAAAACATTAAGGTGGGCCCCACATAGGACCCACTATGATGCATGTGTTTTACTCCATCGTCCGCTGGACGGTGGAGTCCACTGTGATGTTTTTTTATAACGACCCGTGAATTTCCGTACATTGGCTCGAGTACCACCTCGACCAGAAATCAATTAGGATTAAATCCTTTAGAAATTTAACAAAGTTAACTAAGTACTAAACTCGGTTAGCCATGAAATCCGTTGGGATCGCTTTAAATACGATCTGCAAGACCCAAAACTTGCAAAACAAGTGACTCTAGGTTACCCTAAAGTTTAGAACCAAACTCATTACCCGGCTGCTCTCGGGAATGAAACGAAACTTCGTATTAGGTCTAGATCGCACATCGGGAGTCCGATTAACACGAAGCTAAGAAACTAGGACCGCCTCACTGGGCTTGACAATCATCTCGAAAATCAGATCCAGCCGATGTTCCACGGCCATTCGTTTCGATCCGGAGCGAGAGAGTGTGAAAAACACTATTCCCATTCCAAAATAAATATCAGGAATAGTGATCTGGCACCATTCTCTTACGCATCAGTATTAAGTAACCTGACCGTCAGAATCAGACCAAATTACACCCTCGGATTAAGAAAAATTTCAGGAACATTTACATGTACTTGGAATTTCGGATCGTGGTCCACTGACCGTTGAACTGAAAGTGGTCCGCCACGTGCGATCTGGGAATCCGATCGAGTCGAAAACGTAATCCCACATAGATCCATGTGTGGTGAGCTTAAGTCTGACGTTTGGCTCAAGGAGGGCCACTAGAACCTCTCTTTTGAGCTGGAAAAGTGACGAATATCCTATATTAGCAGTAACCCTTGAACCTGAGTCTATTTTAGGGATATTTTTGGCTATAAAAGGGGCTTAGAACAGCCCCTCTCACAGCCATATGAATTTGGGAGAAAAACCCTAGAGAGAGAAAAAAGAGAGAGAAGAGCTTGGAATTTGTGGGTGATCTTCCTCCTACTGCTTTCGGTTGTCGCACGGCCTACACCGCTCCTTTTCAGGTGTTTTCCCGGCGGTATCCATTCCGTTTGAAGGTAAGAAACCCTAACCCTAGGTCTGATTTGATGTAGGTTCGTTGTAGGTTATGTAAAGGCTAACCGATTCCGCTCTTTAGGCTAGAAAACTCCCGTATACGGAAGCTCAACAACCCTTGCTGATTCGTTGTGATTCCAAGGGCAAAGGTGAGGACTTTAAGTGTATAAGTTACAATTTTTAACGCTTTCAATGTCAGATAATGATAGATTCATGATCTGCATGTAAATGCACATGTACAAAGTGCTTTCCGTTTCCTGTTTTGATTAACGTTGTAGAATATGGAATTTCACATACTCTAGGTATATGTAGAAATACCGTATACGTATTTTTTTTGGAAAAATGTTTGACATGTTTATTTAATGTATGATTATATAATATATGGATAAAATACTAGTTTGGCGAAAGGAATCGCTAAAATACATGTTCGCTTGTAAGTGCCTAGTATGTTGAAATTGTGTATTCTAGAAATACCGCATAGGTGTGAATTTTGAAAATGCAATTGTAATGATTATTTGCTGTATGATTATGATATACATGGGTAAAATACTCACGTGGCGAAGGGACAGCCCTAACACGTATTTTGCTAACATACGTCATGTATGTTGGAATAGTGTATTCTAAGTGTTTGTGTAGATGCTTGTGTGTGTAAATGCTTAAGTGTTAGTGCCTTAGAGAGGTGCTCATATGGGATTCCCGACTTCCTTAGAGACATGTAGGATCCCCTCCATGCGGTGGTTCGCTAGAACCACTCACTTGTAATGTGTATGTAATTGTATCCTTATGTGGATAGTGTTTTACTACATGCTTTACAACATGCTTTACTTCATGTTTTACTTCATGCTTTATAACATGCCTGCTAACATGCTTGTATTGCTTGTTTATCATGCTTTACTCTACATGCTATTGATGAGAACTGTTTGAGTTTGGGACTATGTCTATAGTCCAAACATTCGGTACCAGACTTGCGATTGTGGCTGAGATTCATGTCGCCACAAAGGATGTGTCTGGCGAACCCGAGTCGTACTTCGGTTGGCGATAGTGGTTGGCCACACGGAGTGCTTTTGAGCTCCATATCGCCCAACTTGTGGTGCGCTCGAGCTAGTCAGGCTCGTCAAGTAAACCGAAATGTATTTGTGTGTTCACCATGTTTGGTCGCTACTGCTTGAACCTAGGGTACCAAACTTACCAGTGGCGATCCCGTTAACCATGGTACCTCGATCCGCTAAGACGCATGAGCCGGCATGGTGGTATGGGACACCGTGGTCGAGCTGTCGGCCTACGCTGGGGCCATGTGCCTCCCCGTAGTGACCATTGCGCAAACCAAAATCGTGAGCCGAATACGGTGGTATGGGACACTGTATTCGAGCTGTCAATACTTACGGCGAGAGCCGAGTACGATGAGACCTGTGCTCGTGCTGACGGGGCGAAGTCCTCGTAATATCATCGAGTATACTCCAAGGGTCTGTGATTGGCGACGAGTCTTTCACAGCAACTAGAGTATGAGTTGAGCCGAGTACGGAGAGACCTGTACTCGAGCTGACGGCTAGTGATTGAGCCGAGTACGGTGAGACCTGTACTCGAGCTGACTGCCAGCAATTGAGCCGCATCGGTGAGATCTGTATCCGCGGTGACGAGTGACGAGCCCTTTGCGATGCCTTCACTACGCTTCTCAAACCATAATATCGTATGAGATTATCTAGGATTGACGACCCTGGATCATGTTGGGGAATGATATAAGGGAGGTACCTTAGTTTCCCAATACTGCTGTTTGAAATGGACTAATATAACTTGGTAATCATGAGCATCATCGCACCGCATGTGCTTTGTAGATGTGGCGCACTGAGAGAGTTAAGCATTCGCGAACGTAAGATGATGTCGCTTGAGGGTGGTTTGGCAAGGGCATACAGCATCATGTCATTTCATTTTCGTACTTAACAAGAGTAGTTAGAAATGTTTGATTTGTATTGCTTTATCATTACTGCTTGATTGAATTGATAACATGTTAACCTATGCTTTATTGTTCCACTGAGTTAGCTACTCACTCCCACGTTACGGGACGATGTTTGTAACACCCACTAGACTCTGTCGCAGGTGTAGATGGCGCCTCGGTTCAGGAGCTGGAGCCCGACTTCGATGAGGATCAGGAGGAGTTCTCCTTTATGCAGTACTCTGACGGCTTTGCTTAGGCCGGCTGGCATCGCGGGGTTTTCAGGGCTTCTCTTGAGAGTTGTATTTTGATTTTAACTTAGAAACAATACATGTAATTGGTACTCAGTTAGTACTCATACTCTGGAGTCATAAAATTTTGTTACTTTACATACTTTGAATATAAAATTTCAGTCTTCCGCTTGCCTTTATACAATTGAACTGGAGTATGAATTACTGTTTTGGTATATCTCATTCATGTTTATTGCGCTAACTCAGACAACATTTAACCATCATTGTGTATGTTGCATAAGTGATGCGTTGGAACTCGGGAGTTGAGTTCATACTCGACCCCCGAATTTCAGGGCGTTACATTTTTTTTTTTAAAGACCCACCGTCCAGGGGACGGTGGGTGTGCTCGTGTGTGTTGCTATTGTGGTGTGTGTGGGGGTGCTTTTGTGTGTGCGGAGTATGTGTGCTCGTGTTGTGTGTGCGCGGTGTGTGTTGGTGTGTGCTCTTGTGTGTGTGCGCGTGTGTGTGCTGATGTGTATATATATATATCCATATATTTATATATATGTTTTAATATTTATATATTACATATATTATGTATTTATATATTACATATATTATGTATGTATAATATACATTATGGTAGGCCCGCATATGAGCCCCCACCATGATGCATATGATGCATCCGACCCGTCTATCCATTTTGAAATATCATTCTATGGCTTGAGTTAAAAGAATGAGGCAGATCTAAACTTCAAGTGGGCCCACTTTGATGTCTGAATGAGGCCCACCTTAGTCATTTGTGGGCTATCCGTTAAGGCCCACCTTGTTTTATGTAAGGCCCATGGATTAAGGCCCATTTGATATAGTAGGGGACCATGGGTTAAGGCCCATCGAGATGTGTTAGGGCCTATGAGTTAAGGCCCATTCGATGTACATATGGGGCCCAATTGGTGTGGCCCATCTGATACACATATGACCCATGAGATTAGGCCCATTTAATGCATTCTAAGGCCCATGGGTTATGGTCCATTGCAATGCACTTAAGGCCCATTCGTGCGGCCCATTGATGTGGCCCACTTGATGAATTTAAGGCTCATGTGACACGGCCCATTCGATGTATTTAAGGCCCAATGGGATGTACCTAAGGTCCATTGCAATGTGTGATCCCTACATGGTTTATGTAATATGTTTACGACAGGTAATGCCTTGAGAGCGATGTTGGTTTGACGTCCACATTGCAGGTATAGTGTTGGTTAAATGTCCACATTATGACTCTCCCTAGGGCCATTGATAGGCCCGTACTGGTTGTGTGTAGGCCGACCATGTCTAGGCCCATCTGTGTTGCAAGGATAGTTCATTTCTTTATAACATGTTTAGTATAGTTCCATGATTCATGATCATACGCATCATATGTATGCTTGATATGAGAAGTGACTGATCATAGCATATGCCTTCTGGCAGATTGTTTAGGGGCTCCCGGTTGGACGGTGTTGCCCCACATGAGCGCACGAGACGCGCAGGATTGCTGCATGACTGGATAGTGTGATTCATGCATTCCGCATTGTATGACATGGTTACCGTACGCCGTAGTGACATCAGGGTCGTAGCTGCCACAGTCATATCGTGGTTGGCAGGATTGGATACCGGAAATCTTGTTCTACATGGGGTGCTATAGATATCCCTGGGTGAAAGTCCCTAAACCCTTATGGTACCAAGAGGTTGCTCCAATGTCTAGACCGAGTGGGAGTGCAGGAGCGCCGATTGCCGATTACCAGACGGCTGCGCTTTCCACTGTGTCGTGGTCGGTTGGAAGGGGGTGCGACCTTACCCGCCCGAGAGGAGGGGGCAATGCTAGGCTGAGTTTGACCAGCTCGAGGAATGAGTCCGCTATCGACGAGCCGCACCCGATATTGGCAGGCGGGGTAGGAGGTCTCTTCACTTACCTTATTGCGCGATGGGGCGGCAATCTGGTTTAGAGTGTACTAGACCCCGTGATTTCCAGATTTGAACTGTACTGATATGTGGACTCAGATGATGATTTGTATGCTTGAGTTGCATTTCGCATTGCATGGTCTTGGTATGACCGACATCATTCATGCCTTGTATCGCATAGCCTTGGTTCGGCTAACGACATTCATGGATCCATCAGCATGTTCCGCATTACTCTATACTGCATATCTGCATTACTACCTTGTGCATAAACTTTCACCACCCTCTAAGCTTTCCATAAGCTTATGCACGACCGTTGCGTGCAGGTGACGCGAGGACGCAGCAGCGCTGAGCGAGAGCGCGGAGCTGATCTTTGGTGCTTCTTGTCTATTCTCATTGTATTTCCCTTTATGCTCATTGTACTTGTAAAGTTTTGATCATAGTGGAAATGTGATGGAGT
>JAJHSJ010000010.1:44105509-44193320 GCA_021015155.1 Magnolia officinalis
CATTAACAGGTATATCCATTAACCCTGCAATCAGATGGCGGTCAACTTCAAAGAGACATTCTCTAGTATCAATTGTTAAAAGTTAAATTCTCAAAAGATAACTCTGAGATACATGCAAACATGGCCTGTGTAATAGATTGTTATGCAGGCCCACCCCAATGTAAAATGTTATCCCATCCTACAGCTTGGAGTAGAGGTAGAATACCAAAAGGAGCAATGTGTTCAATACAGATAGACCGTTCAACAATGACATTGCGCATACGCAAATCCCGTACATTGGAGGGATCATCCTCAGGTGAACGAAGATAGCGCCTAGCGAGAGGAGCTGATCTAGAAGAAGATGGACCACGGGAAGTTTTTCTTTTTCCCTCTAGCATCCATTACCAGAATGAAAATCAAAAGATCTAGTAGATATAAAAGATGTGAAAATGGGTTTTGCTAGATCAGATTTTTTCAAGAAAAAACCCAAATTTGCAATGATTTTAAAATAGATTACTCTAAGAGTGAAAAATGAAGTAATAGGAACTAGAATCTACAGAGAAACACAAATGATGCACCTAATCTTGAAGATCTAGGAAGGTGGGTACGACTAGTCGTGCCTTGGCTCGTTGGAGAAGAAAAAGGAAATGAAGAAGATGAGATTTTCTCCAAATTTAAAAAGATCCAACGCGATACACGACTGGTCGAGGACCGTTCTCGACCGTCGTACCACGACTGGTCGAGCACTTCCTCGACTGGTTGTGTACCTATAAAAACAAGCATATTTCATTAAAATTAGAATTTTAAACCAACAAATTATCAAATATAGATATATATATATATATATATATATATATATATATATATATATATATATATATATATATATATATATATTATAAAAACATATGCATGAATAATCAATTTAAAATGCACATACCGAGATCAAATTTCAATTTATTAAACCTGCTTTTGTCGCGGTTTAGTGAAAATGTCGGCAAGTTGAGTATCGGTCGATATATATTCCAAGGATATTATTTTATCTTCTACTAATTCACGAATATAGTGATACCTAATGTCAATGTGCTTGGTACATGAATGCTAGATTGGATTTTTTGATTTATTTATAGCACTAGAATTATCGCAATATAATATCATTGATTCCTGTGCAATTCCATAATCGCTTAACATACGTTTCATCCAAACAAGCTGAGTACAAAGCATTTCCTGCTGCGATGTATTCAGCCTCAGCAGTTGAGAGCGATATAGAGCTTTGTTTCTTGCTAAACCAAGAAACCAAACAGTTTCCAATATAGAAACAACCACCACTGGATGATTTTCTGTCATCAATATTTCCAACCCAATCAACATCTGAATACTCAACCAATTGAACACTAGTATCAAAAGGAATTTAAGAAAGATAGTCAAAGTCCATGTGAATGAGCACAAGTATGCACCTACATATGAATTCTGAAAAGCTATTGCATATCACAAAATAATAATAATAATAATAATAATAATAATAATAATAATAATAATAATAATAATAATAAATCCTTACGTTTGGATATTCAACAAAATGGTTTAGAATGAATTCATTTGCCTAATTCATGGAAACCTTATGTTTGGATATTCAACAAAATTGAATTGTAATAATTCAATTCAGTTCAATAAACTCAGATTTCTGAGAAAGATTTAATGGTTTTAAATCCATGGTTTTCTAGAAAAGGTCCATTTCCTGGACGTCAAATTTAGCGGGGAAAGTAAGATGGTTAATATTACTTTTCACAGTGCAAAGTTTCAATTATGTCTCTTCTTTACCTTCCATTTTCTTCTTAACAAGAAAATTCATATTTACTAATATTCTCAATTTTCTATTTTTCAAAAGAATGACTTTGGACTCCGAAAGCGTCGGCTCTAGCACTCGTACTTTCAGCCCAAACCCTAACCAAGGACTCCAAAATTACCAAGTACTCATAAAAATTCATTGCAAGTATTTTTTGTCTGTGTGCATGACGACCATACTGTTAAGATCAATCCTCTTATCTTCATTTACAGAAACTAGTGGATGACAAATTATGTGTAACATACAAAGCTGGTTCAGCCACTTATGCAATTAGGGAAGGTTCAAAATGGCCCGATTTCCACATCAAGCATCAGTTGCATACATATGATACAGAAGGACAAAAGTATCACCTTCAACATGACTGTCAAATAAGTTTCCTCACCAAAGATTCAGATTACAAACCATCATGGCATGTGTCCAATTTTTGTGGAAGCACAAAGTAAATGATTGATACACATTATGCACAAGATGACCAACCATGTATACAAATGTCATCTCCGTCCTCATACATTGTGCACATGATGACTAACCTTGCATACAAAGGTCATTTTCTCAGTTTAATCCAGGGATGCTAGAGACAACTAAGAAAGATCTCTAAGGAACCTCGTGAGCCTCCCCACACCTCAGATTGCATATGATCTCTAAGGAACCTCATGAGCCTCCCCTTGTAGAAGCTTTGCCTGGACCTCATTCATCCGTATCTATGGAAGATTGGAAAATGTGTATGGTGACAATGACAACCAAGGGAAACAAAAAAGTTTTGCTAAGGCACCTTGCAATTCTCATAAGTAGCTTTGACAATCTCCTTATTCAGCAATCTTGAATTAACTTTCTCTAAGAACTTCAAGTACAGCTCATGAAAATTAGCTTTAATCCATACACTTTCTTTTCATTTTTCTCTTTAATTTTGGTTCTTTCTTTCTATTTTCTGGTTTTAGTGTTTTGATTGCTAAATAAGGAGAGGTGTGGGTCATAAATCCTTTCACAATTGAATGCATCAATTACATGTGCAAGAATGCACCAATTACAATAAGAAGTGTGTGAGTAGGATTCTAATTACTACCATCCCTACATGTACGCAAGATCCAATTTATCTGGTGGTTGCCACCGTGTATGTGTTGCGGCTAGAAAAATCAGGTTGGTTCTGTTTTTTAGATGAGCCATGTATGTATGGTAAGAATGGAAACCGAGTCAACTGGCAATCCGGATTTGATGCCCATGTATGGCCCAACTGAGAACTAGACATGTGTGTACATGTGCTTGTGTGTATGAGAAACGATGGCATCCGATCATAAGTTACCATCCACCTGATAGATAGCTTTCAACATGTGTCATATGTGTTTGACATCTTGCCTCATATATAGGCCCTACCACACGGATCACCTTGTGCAAAAATCAGCCGTCATCACATAGGCAACATTTACAATGAATTTCAATCCTTGGCACTAAACAGAACCTAATAGTGAGAATTTAGCACTAAACAGAACCTAATAGCAGATTCAAAATGCAGTTCAAGAAATAACCTTGAACTATCCAAAATGGGACAATTTGAATGGTTTCTATGCCACCAAAAACACACCATATCTATGTATGGCCCCATAGAAATCCTCAAACGAGTAACTAATTATTTAACTTACAAATCTATAAATTACAAGTCACAATTATAAACTGTAATATGAATAATTTATTATAAGAAAATGATATATGAATAATTTATCCTAAAAATATTCTGCTACAAGAAATACATTCTTCATATCAATAATAGCCTAATGAAAAATAATGTAAATTCAAATTTAGATGCAAGGTAAATCCATATTAGTCAAATTAAACAATCAATTTTGAACTACGTCACAAGTCAGTATTAGAAAACATATCTCATGCCAAACGCAAATGCTAAGTTAGTTATTAAGCATTCAATATCACACATCTGAGTTGATTGATTTAGGCATCATAAACACATGTTCTAGTGGGCTGATCTTAGCACCATTACCACACATCCGAGTTGATTGATTAAGCATCATAAACACATGTTCTAGTGGACTGATTTAATCATCATAAACACATGTTCAAGTGGACTGATTCAAGCATTGTACACACATGTCCAAGTGGACTGATTTAAGCATTATAAACAAACACATGTTCTAGTGGGCTGATCTTTGCATCATTACCACACATCCAAGTCGATTGATTTAAGCATCATTAACACATGTCCAAGTAGAGTAGACTGATTTAAGCATTGTAAACACATTTCCAAGTGGACTAATTTAAGCATCATAAATGCATGTCTAAGTGGAACTGATTTAAACATCATCAACACATGTTCTAGTGGGCTGATCTTAGCATCATTGCCACACATCCAAGTGAACTGTTTTGGGCCCACTAGGTTGTCCTGTGTGTCTTGCCACCTCTTGCCTTGGATCATGCAAGGAGGAGAAGAAAAAAAGGAGGGAAAAAGCTATTTTCTAGGTCAAAATTGTGATTTACTCCAATCACCTAGATCCATTTTCCCTAGAATGTGCAGAAAGCAAAGAATGGTTTGAAAGAGGAAAGCGAGTCCACCCAGAAATGCAAACCACACCTTTTGGTGTAAAAAAATAAGAAAAAAGAAAAGGTCCTGTTTGGAACGAGGGAAATGAGAATATGAATTTAGCATACCTATAAACTTGTCAAATTCACAAGTTTGAATTAGATTTGGATTGGCACATCCCAAGGTCTATTATTTGAAAATCAAGCTAAAACCCATTGACTTTTAAGTATTTATTATAACAAAATAAGGTTTATTACCTTTGAAGGTCATATTCCATGGATTTTTTTCCCTTTTTGATACTTGGATTTACATGAAATCCATGGGTTTATGAGTGTAGAATTTGAAAATCAAAGGATTTGATATGTTCCCAACAAAATACAAAATGGGGAGATTTAAAATCCATGGATTTCACATATCTCTGCCCCAAATCCCTCACCCCAAAGAACCCTTGAACACAAACCATAGAAAATCCCTTTGTTGGGCTTTAGAAAAAAATATCACATTTCAATATATTTAATGCCAAGCACATATGCAACACACACTTAAGATGTGTGCTATTTGGGATCCCAAATGTCCATCATATGATCCCACGAGTCCATATGTCCTTATCCAAAAAGTAAGTTATCCACTCATCAGGTGACACATGCCTTGCGGACAAAATGCTAAACATTTACCAAAACTAATCAACTATTTGGAGAATGTTCTTACTTAATTAACTATTTCAACTCAAAACTTCTATTGCAACACCCACAATTTCTGATGTTGCAAAATAGTAACAAAAGAAGACCTGAGAATCTAAACTGTTGCTCTCTTGCATGATAATATGCTACAAACAAGCATAACAAAATGAGGAAGACTAGTAACAAAGTGACATGATAACAACAAAGAGAAGCTTATGATATTTACATCTACAACATCGAAAACTTTACAAACACAACAAAAAGCACCCATATGACAGCACCGACAGAAGCAACACACACACACACACACACACACACACACAATGAAACTAATGAATCTTTGCTTATATTCTTATTCATGAGCATTTAATTTGTAATCTATGCAACTATGTCGGCTATAATTTCTGTAAATTGCAAAATGGATTCAAAGTTGTGAAATTTTCTATTGGATTATGTGCTTGCACTTGAAATTAAAAAAAAAATTACATTCCTAACAGATCATTTTGTGGTCTTCTTTCTTTCACTTTATTCAATCATTCATGCATTTAGTTTCTTGAGAAACTTCTTTTTCTTTTCTTTTTTTCAGGCAGTGGTACAGGGACTCTGCTGAGCTGAGGAAAAATACCAATTAGGGATTTTCAATTTCGAGTTGCTCACCTCCAGACATAGTAAATGATGATCAACCATACAAAATCCCAATTTGGGATAGAGCTCCTCCAGAAATAAGGAATTACAAAAGCAGAAATACCAATTAGGGATTGAAAGTTCAAAAAGCCCCAATTAGGGATTTGGAATTTCAAAAATCCCCAATTTGAGATTTTCAATTTCGAAGCCCTATTAGAAAAAGAAAAAGAAGACAAAGAAGAGGAAGAGGAGAATACCACTGACGCTGCTGAGAGAGAGAGCTGCTGGTCATGAGGAAGGAGATGGCGAAAGCGAGAAAGGACGAGGATTGCGTGATGACCCTGCCACCACCGACTTGATGTGGATCGCATGGTAGGGTGGAGAGATCAGAGAGAGAGAGAGAGAGAGAGAGAGAGAGAGAGAGAGAGAGAGAGAGAGAGAGGGTGCGAGAGTGGCAGAGACAGAGAGGAGAGGATGCGCGCGAGAGAGACAGAGAGAGGAGAGAAGAGAGAGAGAGAGAGAGAAAGAGAGAGAGAGAGAGAGAGAGAGAGTTTTAGGTTTGGGTTTTGGGAAGATGGGCGCGGCGAGAGGATTAGAAGCGATTTGGTTTTGGGGGGTAGTGGGCCCAAGATTTGGGGCAGGCGACGGGAGAGTTGTGTGGGCCCCACCATAATGCGTGTCAAACATCAACCCCATGAGTCAGATGCACCATTCCATGGTGGGCCCACAGATTAAAAATCAAGTCAATCTGTGACTTGTGTGTGCCACACCACATACAAAAGTTGAGAGGGGTTACCCTCCATTAAAACATTCATAATTATTTTTTGGGCCCACCGAGATGTGGTCCAAGAATCTAGCCCATCCATTATGTGTCCCACTTGGATGAGGGGTCATACCAAGTTTCAGACGCAACCAAATTTCAGGTGGGGCCCACACCGTGCTTTTATATGTTTTAGGCACTTCTTCACATGATTTTAGATGGTATGGCCGACCGGAGTTCCGTATACGGCTGGTTTTTGGGATATCCTATAATTTAAAGGGGACCCATCAAATGCATGATGTTGATGTTTGACACACGTCATGGTGGGGCCCACCAGTATGGCACATGTGAGCTACATTCTACACACACGTGGGCCTTTGTTTCCAAAAATTGAACAGATCCAAATATCTGGTGGACCACATCTAGGGGAAATTGTGGTGTTGTCAGTCCATTCTGGTTCCAAAAACTGAACAGATCGAAATGTAAGGTGGACCACATCTAGGGAAAATTGTGGTGTTACCAGTCCATTCTATGACGTGGTTCCACATCTAGGGGAAATTGTGGTGATCGAATGCTCACCATTAAAAACTTCCTAGGGCCTACAGACCTTAATAAGGTCAACCAGACTTATATGAAGGGAAAAATACAAAGAGTCCCTGTCCCAAAAATCAGGTTGTTCCCCTCAGTCAACCGAACAAATGTATGGTTGTGAAAGGATAAGCCATAGGCTTATTATAATATTTCTTTTTTAGTCAATTTTTTTTAAGACGATTTTGTAGCGGTCCATCTCAATCAACTATTAGGCTTATAATAGCTGACTGCACTGCTCATTTGATGGGCCCTATGGTATAATTAGTAGGGTTATGCTGCGGCCTGTCATGCACAGCCCATGAGCTAAATTTTGGAACCCAAGCTCGGCCCAACCTGTTAGCTGAATCACTGAGTATAGGTGCAACTGGTCCTATTCTACCTTCAACGGTGAATTATTGAAGCATAACCTTAGATCCACTGGCTACAGTACCAACATGGAAATACCAATAATTTCACAATGGAATGCCAAAGTGCCACATTCATCACGATGTGATGGGGACTTGTGGAGTTGAATTAAGCAAAGTAATTGCAATCACACGATCAAATTTAATAAAGAACAATATGAATTTATATATAAAAAAATCTTTCAAAAAAAATCACAGCACAAAGCAATCATGTGATGAAATTTTATCGATTAAAGCCCAAATAAGAAAATTTTATCTTTTTCTCTCTCTAAAACTCTCTTAGCCATTAAGCATTTTTTCCTCCTTATCTTAATTTCATTTACACTCTTTTATTTAAATCAAAACGAGAATAGAAACAATTCATGAGGAAATAGTGCAAACTGCGCAACATGTCAATCTGTAAGCTTGATCAATTGAAATCCTTTAACTTGTTGACCAAAGTTTCCAACCTATTGAAAACACATTGGTTTGTCAGCTCACCAGACATTTCAGTGTTGGTTGCATGCGCGACATGCATACGTAGTTGCTACATAAAATCCGTGAACACCGCCACTATAGAATCTTCCAATAGGATTGAAGTGACTCAAAAGCATCTCTAGTGAAATAAATATGATTACTTCAATAAGATATTCCTTTCATTTTTTCTTAATTTTATTTATGGTTGTTACTCACCTTTATCTTTGTAGAAGTGAGCATGATAGGTTTTTTTTTTCATCCAGCTCGTTGAACCGGACATGAGACTTTCTTCTCATCACGATCAATGCATCGCAAATGGGACGATTAAATAATATTACAGAAGCACATTTATTAGATAGAATGTAAAACCATATATTTTCTTATGGTTTCTCTGCAACATTAGTAGAACAAGCTAATTCTACAACTAGGCAGGTTTATCCTTAGCAATAAGATGTCGAGGCACCCATCCTGTTTCCTGAAATCATTTCAGATAAGATATAAAAAAAAAGGTCTAAGGGTATAGGTTGATGCTGGTAACTATATGATGTGATTCACATATCCAACCCACTCATTATGTGTGTCCCACTTGGATGAGGGGTCAGACCAATTTTCAACTGCATCCATCCATCCATTTTACCATATAATTTTAAATATTGATCCCAAAAATGAAAAATATCCAAATATCAAATATCAAATGGACCACACAATAAGAAACAATATGAATTGAACTTCTACCGTTGAAAAATCATTGGGGGTCATCGAACTTTTGGATCAAGCTTATATTTGATTTTTCCCTTCGTCCATGTTTGTATTATCTTATGAACATGTTGGTTGTCAAATAAACATGACTGTGAGGCCTAGCAAGGTTTCAATGGTGGAAATCATTATTCTCACTGTTTCATGTGGTATGATCCACCGTGCTCTGTATTTGCTTCAATTTTGGTCTCAATCCTGTAAATAAGCTGGAAAAATGGATGAACGACATGGATAAATCATATACATTCATGTGGGCCAACTGAGTTTACTCGATACGATAAAAGATCTGATTTCCTTGTCAATAGGTTGGATGGTAAATCTGATTGAGTACTGAGTTACTCGGTACGCTCTTATCGCACCTAGTCAATTCGGTTGGGCCCACCTTGAACGTATGCGACACTGCTGCTGTCAGCGTCCAGTAACTCAGTAACACGAGCCAGAGAATGTAACAGACGAACTTGATTATATTGATGTGCACCCCACATATGAAAAACCTTAGGAAAACAAAAAAATAAAATAAAATTTAAACAGCAATGACGCTGCTGCTGTCAGCGTCCAGTTGACGCTGCAGTAAGCAGCGTCTGCTACTGGACGCTGGAGGAAGTGGGCCCCACCACATGCCCCACCATGATGCGTGTCGAGTATCTGTACCGTGCATTTGATGGGTCCCCTTTAAAAATGGGTCATACCCAAAAATTAGCCGTACACGGAACTCAGGTGGTCCACACCATTAAAAATAAATAAACAAATAAATAAAAATGAAATACAAAAAAAATAATTAAGAATCTGATCCTGAGGTATGTGTTGTATCCAAACTATCCATTCATTTGGCGAGTTTGTCTTAAGGCTTGAGAAAAAAATAATAATAAGATAGATCTAACTATCAAGTGGGCCAAACTACAAAAGTAGCAGGGATTGAACGTCTACCATTACAACCTTTTGGGTCAGAAGTTTTGGACCAATATGAAATTTGTTTTTCTCCTTAATTCAGGTCTTTGCGACCTCATGAACAGATTGGATGGACAATAAACATTAAGGTGGGCCCTGTAAACTGTTTAACGGTGAAATCATTATCTCCACTACTGTTTGTGGTGAGGTCCAGATAATCTTTGGATATGATTCTTTTTTAGATAATGCTATAAAATGATCTTTAAAATAAATAAATAAATAAAAATAAGAATAGATGAACTCTATATATGTAATAAATACATCACTTTGGGGCCCATGTAACTTTGATCTCCTTGAACCGTTCGTACAATTCGAAGCTCAAGTATATAAAAGCACTTGTGGGGTCTACCTGAAATTTTGATGCATCTGAAACTTGGTTTGACCCCTTAACCAAGTGGGACACACATAATAGATGGGCCGGATTTATGAACCACATCTCTGTGGGCCCAACAAATGATTATGAATATTTAATGGAGGGTAAACCTCTCAACTTGTGTGTGGTATGGCCCACTTTGATGCAGGTGTTAAGCCACTTAATCCACCATGGTTATGACATGATATATATTTAAGATCCTCGTCATTCATCTATTTTATCAACCCTTTTGACGATATGTTACCAAGACTCAGGCCCATCCAATGATTAGATAGTCGTACATCCTGAAATAATGCAAATTGAACTCTTATCATTAAAAATTTGTTATGGGTCATCCTGATGATGTATCAGATATTCAACCCATCTAGCCTATGTACCGGGTCCCCTTTAGGGCATTATCCCAAAGATCAGTCAATCCAACCTGAATTGGACCATACAATACAAGGCTGTGAGAATAAGTACCTAACTATTGAATCCAACCTAAGACCACCATGGTGTATCTATTTAATCCATGCGGACCATCCACTTCCTCATATCATTTTAGGATTTAGACTAAAATCAAAGCAGACCTAAGTCTTAACTGGGTCACACACAACTCAACCTAATGGGAAATTCCTATGGACTTCACTGCATAGGACCCATTGTGAATTCCATTGGTATGTGGGCCCAAAAATGTTAAGGTCTATTTTAAGTGAATGTCATGTGAGCCCATCTGTGGTAGCCTTGCTTGGGCCAACCATTGGGCTTCTTTGACAAGAGTTTGAAGTCTCCATGTGTTGAATGTATGACGAACTGATATTGTAATTTTTGAAGTAATGATGATTAATCCCTTAAATGGGCTGATTTTGGACCGCCCTTGATCACTTGTCACTTTGGTTAGAGTACGGCCCTAAGAAATAGAATTATGTGACTTGTGTTTAAACCCTTAAATATGTTTAATTATAACAAATATGTAGACTCTAGTGGTGTGAGGGTGTGATATACCTGTTTGGTCCATTAATCATGTTGGTATTTGATGTATATATAGCTACCTAATCATAAGCAATGGTGGAGTATATGTAGTTATCTAATTGTATGAATGTGAAATACGTACAAGGCCAGCTAACCGTATGAATCAAGTGGCATTGATGGTCATTCAACAACGTAGGTTTGTGCTTATCGATATAGATACTGCCACTTGAATCACATATAACAAAGTTGTACACTAAACCAAATGTGATGTAGGGTTATGTTACCCAAGCTAATGCTATCAAGGTCCTGGATTTTATACGTTGTGATCTCTAAACTATAAATGGTACGATGAAATATGGCTCTTGGCCCTTAACCATGCGACACCAAATATGAGCAATTAACTATGTGACGTGTGAAGTGGTTGTAGTATAAGACTTATCATAATTGGTGTAGTCATGTATTTGTGGCCTATGGGCAAGGCCCATTGAGATATATTTCCGGCCCATGTGATGTGGCTCATAGTGAGGTGTATTAGGCCCAGGTATGTGGCCTACTTGTGAAATAGATTTGAGGCCACTTGCAATGTATTCGAGGCCTAATGTGATGTATTTGAGGCCCATGTGTAGGGCCCACCTATTGTATATTTAAAGCCCATGGATTGTGAAGCCTGATGTGGTGTATTCATGGCCCATGTGCCGAGGCCCATTGCATTATGATTACTGTACGCCCTAGCGACATCAGGGCAATAGCCTCAACAAGCATGTCGTGGATGGCCAGATGAGACACCAGAAATATTTGGTTCTAACATACGGGCACCATAGAAGTCCCTGGGTGAAAATCCCTAAACCTCCAAGGCCAGGAGACGCCCCAACGTCGAGACCGAGTGGATATATATGAGCGCGTGAGGGCCGTATACTAATAGGTCGCGTCTCCCACTGTGTCGTGGTCAGTTGGGAGGGGATGTGACCTTACCCGCCTGAGTGAGAGGGCAATGTCTAGGTTTAGTTTGACCAGCTTGAGGAATAGGTCCGCTATCGACAAGTCGGGCCCAATATTGGCAGGCGGATAGTGAGGTCTCTCCCACTTACCCAGTTGTGCGCTCGGATAGGGGCGGCAAGCTGGCGTAGAGTGTAATAGACCCCGGTGATGATCCCAGAGAGGAACTATACTGATATGTGGACTTATTGAGCAGGAGTTGTATACTCATTCATTCATTCATTCACTATCCACTTGGGCTGTTGGTGCGCAACTATTTGTTACATGTACCTTCGCAATGGTCAAGATTTTGGTTGGGGCGCGCGACAACTTCAGATCAGGAGTTTACCACATCGAGTCTGACTATCCAAATTTAGGTATGGGACTAGTTTGGATAGAAGTCCCTTGTGATTGACTCCATAGCCTGCGATACAACGTACTACCATCCCGACTTCACACTCAAGCATGGTCATTCCATTCGTACCGCATATTGCATTACATCCACGGCATATGGCATTTTGGGTTACCTGTGTTTCTGCATTTATATGGTTTATATACAACATCTAATATTTGACTCTTTATGACTCCTCATTTGTATAGTTGATCTGTATCGCGTATTCTGATATTGTTCTTCATTTGTATAGTTGATCTGTATCGCGTATTCTGATATTGTTTGACTCATGGACCTATTAGTATTTCTGATAGTGTATAATTATAGCATAACAATTGATGATGATGATGTGATTATGGATGCGTGTAATACGGTTATGGCTGTGGTATAGGTGAAATGAAAATATGACTTGGTGATGTTGGTAGCATTGACTTGAAGTATTACTATGATGCATATGCATTGCATTGGCATTGACATCATACTTTACATGCTACATGCCTTTCACATATATGATTTCATTGTAACATATTAATCTTGCTTGCATGTAGGACACACTGCACACACGTGTGTACTCACTAGGCTTTTTGCCTAAGCTTCCTATTTTCCATTTTTTTTCAGGGCTAGAGTAGCTTAGAAGACTTTGCTTTCCTGATGCATTGCATCTACTTTTCGATTCGACAATATTGACATTGTGTACCGCTTGAAAAACATTATACTTGTAACCATCAGGATTTCTATTGGAGAGTGTCGCTTGGTAATTTGATCATGGACCTTTATGCTCAGGTATTATTATATATGTATATTTAAAAAAATTCAGTCAAAAATCTTCCTTGTGGTGCGCCGAACTCGGGACTTAGTGTATAGAAGTCGAGTGCCGGATTCGAGGCATCACGGAAGATGTCCGTCCCCAGATTTGGGGCGTGACAAAACCCCACAGACAGTGCCGTGGAGCCCACCATGATGACCGTGGGACATCGACTCCATCCATCCATTTTGCCATATTATGTTTGGGCATGACTCTAAAAATAAAATAGATATAAGACTTGAGTAGGCCACACCATAGGAGACAATGGAGATTGAGTGGTCAACATTAAACCCTTAGAGGGAAGTATTGTTTCTTGGAATTCAATTCTGCAGTCACTAGAAGCAAAGCCAAACAGAAACAGACCCTTAATGAAAGGGGAAAATGTTACTGAGCTTGGCCTCTCGACATGTTTTTAACATGAACCTCTCCACTACAACAATAACATGTATGGAGCAGTCCATGTACATGCAAAACCAAATCCCAATTGTCCATCATGAAGGTTCTTCTATCAACACCCCTAATTTGCTATACAAGTGGAATAAACTGGATCATATTTCTCGACTCATAACATGTGCGCTCCCTCAAACTTGATCAAACTCACATGAGTTGTATCAATCCCCATTTTGACTTCGTGAGTCACTCTCAACCAACCTTGATTGAACTGTCCCAACAGCTGAGTATGTTATTTATCTATTTGTTTAGTTACTTTTGTTATGGCCTGTTCTTTAACTCTAAAAAGTAGCACTTAACATGGCATGGAGAAAATGCTCCGTATCAAGAGTTGTTTATTAACGCCGAAATCGGAAAGCGCTAAGTGATTTTTTATTGAATTCTTTTCATGATAGGAATCTGGCTTAACCGTGAATGCGGAATGTGCTCCATAAAATTTTCTATATAAAAAAAAAAAAATTGTTTCCAAAATTATCGTTTATGGAAATTGTTTCTCTTTAACTGGTTTACGCAATACAAAACCAACTTTTAACATGTGAAACTTCTTTATACCCCACCAAGATTTATGTGTTTGATCCACACCATCCATCAAGTTTTTTGAATCATTTAAGGTATGAGCCAAAAAAAGAGGCAGGTACATGGATTAATTAGACCACAAGGTGGGGATTGAACGTCGACCATTAAAATTTTCTTGGGAGTTGGAGACATTTCGGATCAAGTTAATATTTGTGTTTTCACTTCATCAACGTCTACATGACCTTATAAATAGGTTGGATGGTAAAAAAAAATTCACAGTGGCCCTTAGAAAGGTTTTAACGATGGATGTCAGTATCACTGTAGCATCCTTTGGTGTGGTCCACTGGAGCTGTGGACCTACTTCATTTTTAGGATCATACATTAAAATGATACCAGAAAAATGATGAACGGTGTGGATAAAACACTTACATCAAGGTAAGCCCCACAGAGCCCTACCTAGACAGATTACCGTCCGGGCAGGGGTAGAACTAGGGGTGTACACGAACTGAGCTAGCTCAGTTAGCTCGCTCGACTCGACTCAAAAAAGCTTGATTCGAGTCGGTTCGAAGCTGAGTTCGAGTCGAGTCGAGCTGATTTTTTGAGCTCGAAAATGAACTCGAGCTCAAATCGAACTTGGATCGAACTAGTTCGGTGACTCGATTACTTTAATATTGATGTTTCTCACCAAGTGTTTGATGAAATGGCTCAAAGAAGTGTGGCTGGTGGCAAGGAACGTATGTATATGAAACTAATAACCTTTTTTTCTTGATTTTTATGTTCCTTAGAAGGTGTTTGATAAAATACCTTTAAAACCATTGTTGCTATTTCAAATATAGTGAGATTTTGAAGTGCAGTTCGGGTGTTTGTGAAAATGCCTCAATGGCGAACTTGGCTCAATCTTGGCTCGAACTTGGCCCGAGCTGCTAACCAAACTGAGCCGAGCTGACCAGTCAGGCTTAAGGACCGAGCCAAGCTAAGTTCGAGTTGAGGTCAGCTAGTGGTCGAGCCGAGTCAAGCCGAGGCCAGTTCGATTAAGTTCGACTCGATGTACACTCCTGGGTAGGACGCAATCCGTGTGTTGTTCAACACCCCAAGTGTAGGGTCGCGATGTAATAATAATCTCGGTAAGACCGAGGCCGAATCCATAGGGACTAATCTTGTGCATTTCTGAAATTAACTAAAGTAGAACTAGAAGAAAATGTGAAACTAATTCTGAAGTGATTGAGAGAGTAATTGTGAATTAATTAATTAAAACTAAGAATTTAAAGGTGAGAACTAGGGTGTCAAGGATTTACTTGTAGTGATCAGGAAGCCCTCTTGCTTGATTCAAGTAACACAAATAGAATTGGAGTCTTAACCTTTCCAATTGAAAAATCCATCAATAAAACCAAATCTGAACTTCCATTGACCTAATTCTCAATGAAGGAGAACTATGGTAATTGGCAGGGATTCCATCACTAAACCATGCCCAGGAGATAATGACAAACAACAGAATTTACCAATCTCATAATCTCAAAGCAGGAGAATTGTGAAGATTAGGAAGGATTCCATCACCCTACCATGCCCAAGGGACGATGGTGAACAACATGACTCATTAATTTCACAATCTCAAATCAGGAAAAGAATATACTCAAAGCTATTGCAAATCTACTGTAATTTGAGTCACAATAAACTATTAAAAACTGAAAGTATTCCTTAAATATTAAATTAGAATCCATGGAGTTTAATATAAACATGAATCAAAGCAATAGAAACATCCCATCATGGTATAAGCTTCACCTCTTGCCCTAGCTAAGAGGTTTAGCCAACCATAGACATGATTGAATTTAAAACCCTAGAAGAAAGCATGAAAACAACTAAGGAAGAAGAAGAAAAACTCTTGGTGATGACTTCTCCATCCTTTTGTTACACTCCTTAAACCCTAGAAGATGCCTAGGAACATTCTAGGAAGTCCTATTTATAATTGTGGAACTCCAACTTTTGCACCTAGTTGGAAAACTCTAGAAACCGCCTCAAATTTACGCAGTTTGCTAAAATAGACTTCACTATACATTAGTTTCTCAAAATAGACTTCACTCAGTGCAATTTCACAAAATGACCCAGAGTTTCAGAATATGCTTTTTCAGGATGATTTCAGGATTCATTTTCTTCACTTCAAATATTTGATTATTATCATTTCTCACTTGGTTTTCTTGAATCTGTAGCATGTGTCATGCCCCAAACCCGAAAATCGGACTCACAGGAAACTCGATCACCGAATCCGATGCCGACAGCCTCCGCAGTACCCCATTCTCGACTCCCAGCATCCATATGCCAGGTTCCAATCCTGGGATCCTACAAGGAAGATTTTCCAATGTACATTTATCTCATAAGAAGCATAACCACAAGTTTACGCAAATTACAAAAGCAACATCATCATCACATATCCACTAATATAAACTTTGAATACAATGCTGAAAGGGAAATACATATGTCAAAATGAAATCAAAGCTCCGGAAGTCAATTGCACCTTCCAAGCTCAACGCCGTTATGACCAACACCACCTGCACGCAACTATCGTGCATAAGCTTATATAAAGCTTAGAGGGTGGTGAAAGTATGTGCGCAAGATAAATGTCAATCACACAAATACAACATCATAATCATGCAAATATCAAAAATACTGGTGAGATCATAAATCATACGATATCAGAGTAAGCAGAAATACTGACAAGTCTATGAGTCATACAATATTAGAGTACGCAATACAAATCAGCTATGCAAATGAGTAGTCATAAAGAGTTAAGTATCAGATACCGAGGATGCAATGCAATATGCAGTGTGAATGACCATGCAGGAGTGTGAAGTCGGGATGATGATACGTAGTATCGCAAGCTATGGAGTCCACTACAAGGGACTTGTATCCAAACCAGTCCCATACCTAAATTTGGATAGTCAGACTTAATGTGGTAAACTCCTGATCTCAGGTTAGTCGCGCGCCCCAACCGAAATCCTGGCCATTGCAAAGGTACACGTAACAATAGTTGCGCACCACCAGCCTGAGTAGATAGTGAATGAATGAATGAATATGCAACTCCTACTCCATAAATCAGTACTGTACATCTCTAGGATCATCACCGACGTCTAGTACACTCTACACCACCTGTCGCCCCATCAAGCGCACAACTGGGTAAGTGGAAGAGACCTCACTATCCGCCTGCCAAATCGGGCCTGCCTCATCGATAGCGGACCCATTCCTCAAGATGCTCAGACTCAGTCTAGCATTACCTACTCTCTCAGGCGGGTAAGGCCACGTCCGCTCCCAACAGACCACGACACAGTGGAAGACGCGACCTACTGGTATACGCCCTCATGCGCTCATATATATCCACTCGGTCTCGATGTTGGGGCGTCCTTTGGTACCAAGAGGGTTTAGGGATTTTCACCCAGGGCCATCTATGGTAGCCCGATGCTAATAACATATTTTCAGTGTCCCATCTGACCATCAACGATATACCTGTGGAGGCTACGGCCCTGATGTCGTTAGGGCGTACAGTAATCACAACACACAATGCAATATACATGAGTCATACAATCCAGTCATGCATCAATCCTGCACATACCGTGCGATCATGTGAGATAACCTCCGCCTATCAGGGAGTCTCATAATAACCTGCCCAATAACATATGCAATGGTCAACCCCATCTCATAACAAACATACAGATGATGCATATATGCATGTATCATGATGTTATGCTATCACATACTCATAATCGGTATCGACAATCGGCCTCGATAATCGGAATTGGCCTCGATAATCAGAATTGGCCTAGCAAAGAGCCTAAGGGAAGGTCATAATGTGGACATTTAACCATCATTTTCCATCAATGTGGACATTCAACCAACATTGCTCCCAAGCAGTGGCCCACATAGAGCCAAACATAAAGTTGGCCCGTGGCCTCACACAAAGGCCTAATATACATCACAACGGGCATCATACAAGGGCTACATACACATCACTATAGGCCGCATCACATGGGCCTAATACGCATGATGATGGGCCGCAACCCATGGGCCTCAAATACAACAAGTGGGTAGCACCAATGGACCTCATATACACAACAGGTGGGCCCTGCTCATGGGCCTCAAATACATAAAATGTGAGCCCTACACATGGGTCTCGTATGCATCAAATGGGCCATGCGTCATGGGCCTAATACACGTCACAATGGGCCGCACGATAAGGGCCTAATACACATCATAATGGGCCTCGTGTTCATCAAGTCGTGCCTCATCATATGGGCCTTATATACAATCAAGTGGGCCCCATCAATGGGCCGCACTAATGGGCCTCATATACGGTCAAGTGGGTTGCATCAATGGGCCACACTAATGGGCCTCATATGCGGTCAAGTGGGCTGCATCAACGGGCCGCACTAATGAGCCTCATAGATGAGCTACAATATATATCAAGGTGGGCCTCACAGGTGGGCCACAAGTATATCAAAGTGGGCCTCAAGTGGGAGTTTGGATTACATCTAAAATAATTTCAATAGTTTCAGGTGCAACATGTGTATCACTGTACATTATCCTTCTATGGGGCACATGGCACTGTAATGATGATCAGCACCGCCCAAACATTATCTATGTAAATCAGCACCATCCAAACATTGTCTATGTGAATCAGCACCATCCAAACATTGTCCAGCACCGTCCAGTATAATCTGGATGGTGTGGATGAAATAAATACATCAGGGTGGGTCCCACCCACCGATAGGGAAAAACAAATGGACGTGTGAATATACAACAAGTCATCAAAGTGGGCCCTGCCCATCCAGAACATAGATGAATGGCGTGACTATCAGATATATCACGATGTGGCCCACATGGCACCATCCACCAGTTCCAGCACCGTCCAGATGGTTTGAAAGGTGTGGATGAAACAAATACATCACGTGGGACCCACAGAACCTGCTGACGTCATTCCAGCAGTGGGTCCCACCGTCAGAAGGACGGTGGCCCCTCTCTGCACCGTCTAGAAATGGGCGGTGTGGATATATGATACATACATCAAGGTGGGTTCCCACGTGGGGCCCACCACATATACAGTATATGTATATATCATATATATATATATATATATATATAATTATATTATATAATTATTATTACATTATTTATTTATTTTTTAAATAAACATCAACGCCCAGGCCCCGAACAGCCTGGACGATGCATCATGATGCACTCAGCACAGCGCTATTCATCGAGACGGTGTAGATATAGAATATATATACATCAAGGTGGGTCCCACTTGCCCACACGTGTCACACGTGTGGGGTGGGCCCCACATCCAAACAGATGGACGACTGAAGATACGTATACAGCATGGTGGCCCACAAAACTTAGTAACGCTGCTACAGCAGCTATACAGCTGGGCAAGATACACCAGCCGATCTGTCCCACCACCTTGGGATCTGACGATGTGGACATACAAGTAATCAAGGTGGGCCCCACTTGCCCACACGTGTCACACGTGTGGGGTGGGTCCCACGCCCAAAGGAATGGACGAACGACATGGGTAAATCGGACACAACACGGTGAGGATGGCATGTAAACATCACAGTGGGCTCCATCATCTTGGACAGCAAGATGGATGGATGATAAGGAAGCCATATAAATCAGGTGGGGTCCACATCAATGTGGATGGACGGTGAACAGATAAAACACATACATCTAGGTGGGTTTCCATCGTCCAGATCTTTGGACGGTGCGGATGCAAGGTATAAACATCACGGTTGGCCCCACATAGCATGGATGAAACACATGCATCAGTGTGTGGCCCACCGTCCCAGCTGGACGGCTGGATGAAACACATAAATGAAGTGGGCCACACGACATCACAAGAGGGAGAGAGAAAGAGAAAAAGAGAGAGAGAGAGAGAGAGAGAGAGAGAGAGACATCGGATGAAGGAGGGACCCCGCCACTATGGGCCCCTCTTTACAATGAGTACATCAAGATGGGTCCCACCACAATGGGCCCCCGAACCATCAAAATCACACAAATCAAGCTCTAAAAAAAATGCCCACCTTTGATCTCCTCTTCCTTCTTCCGCTAATGCGATCTAGAGCTCCAAAGGGTGAGATTCAACGGTCAAGATGGACTTTTGATGGTGGGGCTGGGAGTTAGGAAGGTGGGCCACACCATGCTCTCTCATGAAGGTTGGGCATTGGATTGCTCTCATGGAGCTTGGGAGAAAAATGAGAGGGATGAAAGAGAGATGTGATGTGAGTGGAGTGATGGGGAGAGGGATGAGTGAAGTGATGGAAAGTTGACTTTTGGGGATGGGTATGGTACTTTGGGATGGGTGTGAGTGATGGGAGTGATGGGGGTGTGTACTTGACATTTGATGGGACATACTCTCTTGGAATTTACAACGCGCGGTGTTTTCCTCGAACTGAACGCGGGCCCACATCTTCTGGCCCAGGTATTGCTTCAACGCGCGAGACGCGGCGTCGAAACCGCGGCGATGGTGCGGTCGCAAGGATATAAGTTTCGGGTCGAGCCGACTTTGGAATACGGGATACGACTCAGGGTCACGCGAAACTACCGATAATAGATCGCGGGTCGCCGGAATTCGACCGGGAGGATCGAGGAAGCCTATGGAACGGTACGGGCTAGGATACGGGTCTTACAGCATGTGAATTCTTCAATCTTGGTCTTTAAAGATTCATCCCTTTCCTTGGTGATTCTTGAGTATCAAATCCATGCTTTTAACACCCTTTTCAATCCAAGCTCTTAAATTCACCTTGCAACACAAACATGAGTAAAATAGAAATTAAGCATTATCATGTTCATAAAACCAAGATATAAATGGGGGATAATATGCAATATTTGACCCTCAACATGTGTTAAGCAGATGGGCTAGGGATGGGGATTGGGAAGCAGATTGGCTGGCGTATTGACATCAACAAGTTCTGTGGGTCTCATCATAACATATTTGTTATATCCAAACCACCCATCCATTTTGCGAGCTCGTTGTAAGGCTTGAGCCAAAAAATAAGACAGATCTAAAGATAAAGTAGACCACACTATAAAAAGCAGTGGGGATTGAACGTTTAACATTGAAACCCTCTTGGGGATCACAGAAATTTCAGATCAATATGGAATTTATTTTTCCTCTTCATCTAGATATTTTTGACCTTATGAATAAATTAGATGGAAAATAAACATTATAGTGGACCCCGCGAATTTTTTAATGGTGAAAATCATTATCCCGCCGCTATTTTTGGTGTGGTCCATTTGAGTTTTGGATGTGATTCATTTTTTGGCTAATGCTTTAAAATGATCTCGAAAATTTGATGAACGGTGTGGATATAATAAATACATCATTGTAGGGCCCATGTAACTTTAATCTATTTTGAACCATTCGTACAACTCGGAGCTTGAGGAGCGTCAACACTCGTCTTCGCACGACATGTATCTACACCAGCTATATAGCTGGTGTGTGGTACACCAGCCCATGGATGCGAATTTCCTGCGAAAGCCTTTCGCAGGAAGTTCCTGCGCTGGAAACCTATCTGGGCCCACCTTGACTTTTGCGAGAATTCCACCCCGTCCATCCATTTTGTGAACTCATTTTAGGACATTAGGCTAAAAATGAACCGTATCCAATACTCAAGTTAGCCTAAAAGGTGATGATTGAACGTTCACAACTGAAATATTCTTGAGACCACAAAAGTTTTGAATCAGACTAATATTTGTGTTTTCAGTTCATCCCAACAAGAATGACGTTATTAATGGTATGGATGGCATGTAAACATCACTGTCAACCAAGGGAGGTTTCAATGGTAGGAATTTCCATACCCACCTTTTCCTTTAGTGCGGCCTACTTGAGTCTTGGATCCTACTCACTTTTGGTCTAAAATCCTAAAATGGGCTGATAAAACATATGGATGGGGTGGATTTCTCACAAACATCACGTTGGCCCCATATAGGTTTTTGGTGCAAGAACTTCATGCGAAAGGCTTTCGCAGATCCGAGAAGCGGATTGGTGGGTGTACCACGAAAGCGATTGCGTAGTAACTGACTACGGAAGTACACTTTGTGAAGTCCACCATGATTTATGTATTTGATTCGCTCCTTCCATCAATTTTATCAAATAATTTTAGGGCTTGAGCCCAAAAATGAAGTATATAGAATGTTTGAATGGACCACACCTACAAGAAACAATTGAATTGAATGTCTACAGTTGAAAAATTCTTGGGGGCCACAGAAGTTTTGGAGCAAGCTTATATTTTTGTTTTCCCTTCATCCATGTCTGTATGATATAATGAATAGGTTGGATGACAAATAAACATCACTGTGGAGCCTAGAAAGGTTTCAACACTAGAAATCATTATCAACACTGTTTTCTCGTGGTATGATCCACTTGATTTTTGGATATGCTTCAATTTTGGACTCAACCCCTTAATTTAGATGGAAAAACGAATGAACGGTGTAGATAGACCACATACATTCAAGGTGGGCCCAACTGAGTTTACTCAGTATGATAAGCAATCCAATTTCATGTACCACACACCAGCTATATAGCTAGTGTAGGTACGTGTCATGCGAAGACGAGCGCTGACGCTACTCGAGCTCTGATTTGTATGAGCTGTGATTAATTTTTATGAATAACGATATTTTAAATTTCTATTAAATACTTTAGTTCACTACGTAAAAAATGGAAGAAAAAAAAAAGATGGATTTTGAGACGGTCCAGGACCGTCTCTAAAATTTTTTGGTTTAAAGACGGTTTAGAGATGGCCATAAACCATCTCTAAAATTTTAAATGGCTCTTGACCGTCCCTAATATTATCTTAAAATGTTGAACATCCACATATCATTTAAGACGCTCTTTGACCGTCTTATATGCGTCATCTGAGACGGTCAAAGACCGTCCGCATTAGAGATGGTCTTTGACCGTCTTATATGCGGTCATCTGAGATGGTCAAAGACCGTCCGCATTAGAGACGGTCATTGGCCGTCTTTTACTTGTAATCTGAGACTATCAAGGACCATCTACATTAGAGACGGTCATTGGCCGTCTTTTACTGGTAATCTAAGACTGTCAAAGACCGTCTGCATTAAAGACGGTCCTTAGCCGTCTTATAGCCTTGTCAAAGACCGTCTGCATTAGAGACGGTCCTACTCAGGTCAAAATTTAAGAAGTTCAAAAAAATTATGAATTAAAAATAAATAAATAAATAAATAAAATTAAAAAAAAAAAAAAGGTAGAGAAACTTAGAAAAATAATTAACAATGTTTAAGAAAAATTTAAATTTGAAAAAAAAAAAAAAAAAAAAAAAAAACTGTGATTTTATAAAAATCTAGATTTTGAAAAAAAAAAAAATAAAATAAATAAATAAAATTTAAGAACTTTGAATAATGTTGATAATTTTGAAAAAAAAAAAGATTTCGATAAAAAATGATATTTTGAAAAGGATATTTTAAAAAATTAAACAAAATTGTGAAAAAATTGTAAATAAAATAAAATTAATTAATTAAAAAGAAAACTAGATTTTGTATTTTAACATGAAAAATTAAAAAGTTATATAACAAAAGTGAGATTAAAATAATGATATTTTGAAACAAAAAATTAAAAAAATTAAACAAAATTGTGAAAAAAATTGACAAATTGTAAAAAAATATATATATTTTTTTTTTTTAAAAAAAAGAAAACTAGATTTTGTATTTTGACAAGAAAAATTGAAAAGTTAGATTACAAAAGTGAGATTTTGATGATGTGTTATATATCCTTGCCGCCCATATGTTTCTCCAACCCATTTTTGGGCCGGGTATAAAAAGTTATGTAGATTTAAATCTTAAGTGGACCACACCACTGGAAAGAATGATAATATAGTACCTCGCCATTAAAAATTATAAAGAGCACATCATAAGGTTTTAGTAAGGTTTATTTGCAATCCAACTTGTTAATAATGTAAAGAAGATCTAAATGAAGGTAAACTACAAAGATCAAATTGATCCAAAACTTTTGTGGCCTTCAAAAGGTTTTTAATGGTTATTCATCATTGTTTTGATTGGTATGGCCCACCTGAGATTATTGAGTTCTTATAATTTGAAATCACATCCTAAAATATGATGGAAAAATATACGGACGGTGTCGATATACATAAAATATATCAAGGTGGGCCCTACACAATTAGAGTAACACCCATGGAGTTACTTAAATAGTAAAATGGTACTATAAGGTCACCATGATGAGTGTAGAAGGAACTAATTCCCATGAGGTTAATCTGTGGGGCCCCACCATGATGTGTGTAGAACATCAACAGCATACATTTGATGTCCCCTTTAAGCCCAAAAATCAGTCGTATACGAAACTCAGGTGGGCCATAGCATATAAAACTATGTGAAGACATCCCTAAAACATATAAAAGCATTTGGTGGGGCCCACATGAGTTTTGGATGTGTATGAAACTTGGTCTGAGTCCTCATCCAAGTGGGACACACATAATGAATGGGTTGGATCTATGAACCACATCTAGGTGGGCCCAATAAATGATTATGAATGTTTTAATGGGAGGGTAACCCTCTCAACTATAGTATGTGGTGTGGCCCACCCAAGTCATGGATTGACTTCTTTTTTTAAGCTCGTGGCCCACCATGGAATGGTGCATCTGATTGACGGGGTAGATCCAAAGCTCAAGTGGACCCACCATAGAAAAGAGTGGGATAGTGACACCCACTATTGAAACCTTCTTAGGGCCCGTCGCGATGTTTATTTGAGATCCAAGCTGTTTATAAGTTAATACAGACATGGATGCGATTGAAACTTGGTCTGATATCCCTCATCCAAGTGGGACACACATAATGAGTGGGTTGGAAATGTGAATCACATTTAGGCAGGCCCAATATATGATTATGAATGTTTTAAGGAAACCCTTCTCTACTACATTTAGGTGAGTTACTTGTTACTTTTACCAGAGTAAACTCTGTGGGGTCCACTATTATTAATTTATTTTATCCACTCCATTCATCCATGTTAACGGATAATTTGAGGTCTAAAGAACAAAAAGGAAGCATATCCAAAGCTCGTGGACCACACCACAGGAAATAGTGTGATTGAACCTCTACCATTTAAAATTTCTTGGAGGCCATAGAAGTTTTGGATCAAGCTGATGTTTGTGTTTTCTATTCATTCATATATTTTTGATATTATGAACGACCTTTAACCGTTTTTGGACAATCTGATCAGTCCAGATTGAAAAGTAAATAACTTCATATGTTTAAATCAAAATTCACTCAAATTGTTGATCAATCTTGTTTGCCCAATATCTCTCTCATATGTAGCATGATCGGGGCGAGTAACTAGTTAATTTGAGGGTAATGATCAGTAAAATAGAGTGAATGGACCAGACATGTAAAATGGGCCAAATATTCTGGTCAAAATTGTGACCCAACTTATTGACCTCGTGAGAACCTAAGAATTGATGCTAGTAAGTTTTGTGGGCCCCATCATAATATGTGTCGAACATCAACACCGTGGATTTGATGTGTCCCCTTTAGGTCATGAGATATCTCAAAAATCATCTATATACGAAACTCAAGTGCGCCCCACCATGATGGTTGGTGCTGTGTGGGTCCCCACCATGATGTATGTGTTTAATCCATGTTGTCCATCTATTTTTAGAGATTATCTTATGGCATGAGACCAAAAATGAGGCATATCCCAATTTGAAATGGACCACATTACAAGAAATAGTGTTGAATGAGCTTCAACCATTTAAAACATTCTAGGGGCCATAAAATTTTTGAATTGAGATGTTTTTTTTTCCCTTCATCTAAGCCTATATGACCTAATAAAAAGATTGGATGCCAACTAAAGAGTATAGTGGGCCTTACATAGGATTTGAATGATGGATATCCAATCACTATTGTTTTCATGTGGCGTGGTCCACCTGATATTTATATACCTCTCAATTTTGGGCCACACCATGATGTATGTTTTATATCCACACCCTCCATCCATTTGGAGAGATCATTTTAGGTCAATATCCAAAGATAAATCCAAAGCTCCAGTGGACCACAGCACAGAAAATAGTGGGGATAGTGACACCGATCATTAAAAACTGTTTAAGGGCCACGAAAGTTTTAGATCAAGCTGATATTTGTGTTTTACCTTATTTCATGTCTTTTTTAACTTTTGAACAGGTTGGATTTCAAATAAAAATTATGGTGGGCCTTAGGATAGTTTCAATGGTGGGAATCACTCTCCCCACTGTTTTCTGTGGTGAGGTCCACTACATATTTTTATCTGCCTTATTCTTTGGTTCATGCCCTAAAATAATATCTCAAAATGGATGGACGGTGTGGATACAAAACATACATCATAGTGGGGCCCATAGAACTTGGTGACATCACTTCAGTAGCCAACTCGCTACTCAACCTGTATCTAATCCACGTCCGGCAGCTCTCTCTCGCCCTAATCCTCTCTCTCTCTCTCTCTCTCTCTCTCTCTCTCTCTCTCTCTCTCTCTCTCTCTTGTCAGTAGCTAATCCGCGTCCCCCTCTCCTCTCTCTCTCGCCCTCCTCTTCTCCCTCCCTCCCTCTCTCTCTCTCTCTCTCAACCTGTCAGTAGTTAATCCACGTCCCCCTCTCTCAACCTGTCAGTAGCTAATCCGCATCCCTCTCTCCTCTCTCTTACCCTCCCCTTTCTACTCCAAACCCTAACCCATCATCCACTGACAATGTCCATAGTCTTCCCCATTTGCGGTAGCAGCGGATCTCATCCCAATGCATGGTCGCCCAACCTCCATCAACAACAGCTACCATCACAAGAGGTTGCTCGTCCCTCATTGTCAATAACAGCTACCATCAAATCGAAGGTACTCTCTCTCGATCTCTCTTCCTTCATCTCTGTCTATCTCACTTCCCCTTTCGATTTGGAGATTTTAGGGCCTAGAGATTTGGGAATTTTAGGGCTTACAGATTTTAGGGATTTTAGGGCTTACAGATTTGGGGATTTTAGGGCTTACAGATTTGGGAATTTTAGGGCTTATAGATTTGGGGATTTTAGGGCTTACAAATTTTAGGGATTTTAGGGCTTATAGATTTAGGGATTTTAGGGCTTACAGATTTTGGGATTTTAGGGCTTACAGATTTTGGGATTTTAGGGATTTTAGGGCTTACAGATTTGACCATACCATTCTCTTACATCATTGTAGATAAATGCTAATTTTTTTTGAATTACTTTCATGTAGATAAATTATTGTCAAGATGTTATTTCCTTACTTTTACTGCTCCACTTTTAATCTTTAGTGATTTGTATTAAACACCTGTTGAAACTTGGAAAGGCATTTTTCAGGCACACATCTACTGTCGGTCTAGTCACACATCCCTGCATGTGTCACTCTCACTGGGGCCCACATGATTACTGATCCCATTATCAGAACCGTCAAAATCTTCCATATGGAAAAATCCTAACCTTTCATTAGGCTGCCAAAAAACAAGCGAAGAAACAAAATGCAACAAAAACATTAAAAAAAGAAAAGAAAATAAAAAGAAAAGAGAAAAATACCAAGATGTTCTCTAGCTAGGATATTCCAGAATTTTTTATGAACACCCTTGATGGTGAGGTCCATCATATACGACAATTTGGATTGCCCATGAGCCTATTTGATACTCAAGTGGGATATCAGAGCTCTCCATATGGTGGGACAATATGACCAGATCTTCTCCCTTAAATCAAGCCATTGTGCCCAAAAATGAGCTATTGGGTACAAAATAAATATCTGGCTAACTAAAAAATTTTAGTTATCCATTTATTTTGTTCATTTTGGCCCACCTGAAGAGTGAAATGTCCTAAATTTTTAGTGATTACTTCTAATCAGTGTGCCCCACCTGATGGAAAGTTCGGATCTCTTGCACACGTGAAATTGGCACTTGTGCTTACATGTGGATGGCAGGATCTAAACTAAGATAATAATATTTATTTTCACAACTAAGATATAATATTTTCTTAATGATTACTGCATTTATGATCCAGAGATAGAAATTTTCAATTGAGAGAAAAATTGGCGATTTTACCCAATTATTTTGTACCCTGGCTAAGGTATTAGGATGAACTCTTAGTTCAAAGGAATTTGATTCTTTCTCAATTTTCACTAAGTCAGCCCCATTTCTTTTAGAAGAGATCCAAGTGCTTCCTCTTGCTGGTGGCTATTCTTTGGTGTCTGTGGGTGGAAAGGAATAACTGCTGCTTCAGAAATGTTTATAGGGTTAACTTATGTTTGATGGATTGCTTGCCTTAATGGCTATTGTAATTTTCTTTTTCTGGTAGTTTCTATTGTATTTCTTTTCCTTCTTTGTTTGTTTGTTTGTTTTTTTTTTTCCGTTTCTTTAATTTTGGCCTCTTGGCCTTGAATAAATCAGTATCTTAAATTGAATAAATCAGTATCCTAAAAAAATAAATTAAAAAGCTAGCCAAATGGAACCCCAAGTACATTCATCACTCTATTTCTAGCATTCTACGTTCCTCTACCTAAGCCTCCTACGAACTTTCCTTAGAAGTGACCATGTTGGTCGAAGGCCAGCTATAAAAATGTTCATGTCATGAACATGCCCAAGTTGTCCTAGTTAAAATTATTAGTAGTTTACTATCAGCTGACTCTCAATCCTAGCACATCTGCAAGCCACATCAAAGCATACAACATGTCGAGATGTGTGAAACTGGTAGCCCTGTACATGAATCTTCTAGGCTTCTCCCTTCACAAGAAAATTCCATGCCCTGCGATGGAGGTATGCTCTGGCACATAGTGACGTTACATGAAGATCTGGATACTTCACCATTTCCTTTGTTTGTGAAACAAATTTTATTGGCTATGAGGGAATTTTCCTTTTGCGAAACAAATGTTATTGGCTATGAGGGAATTTTCCTTTTTTTTTTTTCCTTTTCTTTCTTGAAATTTTTTCTTTTGTTTTTTGCAATAATTAATAAATTGATTGAAGATCTGGATATTTTACCATTTCCTTTGTTTCATTAGTTTTTCTAAATTAGACTGTTGCTTTCGCCGGGTTTGATACAGAAATCGTCGCCAACTTCACAGAAGACAAATAGCATCGGTGGCCACAGATTACAACCTGGATTTAAACAAGGTTCGAGGTGTCATCAACAATGCTAATAGAATCCTCCAGGTCAGATTGTTGATTGGACCAGATTTTATTTAAATGATCTTAATAATCCATTTTATTTAAATCAGCAGACCCGGATGTGCGTCGGAGCTATCCGGATGTTGAGCGGGGGTCTCTGGAAGGTGGGAACCGCTGTTATAACCATGATGAAGCTTTCCATTTCCTATGGACAGCATTAGAGGGGCCTAGCCATTTGGACAGGCCGTGTTTATGTATTTGCTCAAAATTAATGGCGCAGACCCGGATGTGCGTCAGAGCTATCCGGATGGGTGGGGTCCATGGAAGGTGGGAACTGCTGTTATAACTATAATGAAGCTATCCATTCCTATGGACAACATTGGAGGGGCTTGGCCATTTGGACATGCCGTGTTTATATCTGTATTTATTTGAAATTAATGGAGCAGACCCGAATGTGCGTCGGTGCTATTCGGATGAGCGGGACTCCCTGGAAGGTGGGAACCATTGTTATGACCATGATGAAGCTGTCCATTTCCTATGGACAACATTAGAGGGGTCTGGCCATTTGGACAGGCCGTGTTTATATCTGTATTTGCAGGGACCACACCCTTAACCTAAACCACACCCCAAACCTATAACTTAAACCTATTTTCAATTACCTAAACTTATAACCTATAACCTAAACCTAAACCTATAACCTAAGGGCCCGTTTGGCCAGTTGGATTGGAAGGGATTAAATGGTAGTGGAAGGGATTGGATGATAAATCCCGGGAATGGCCGGGCGTGCCAAACAGTGCAGGTGATCTGATCCAAATCCGATGGATCTTCAGACAATCCACTGACAACACCATCATTACCTTTAAATCTCATCCAATCCAACCTAATCCGTTGAAATTAGCCTGCGACGTGTTTGGTTAGTGGGATTGGAAGGGATCGGAAGCTTTAATCACCGGATTGGCCGGGCGTGCCAAACGGACTGGATGTATGAATCCAGGGATATATCAATCCCATGGATCTCAAGATAATCCGCTGACAGCACCATCATTACCTAGAAATCCACGCCATCCACCCTAATACCATTCACTCCCTTCCAATCCACCCGGCCAAACGGGCCCTAAGCCTATTCTTAAATCCTAAAATCTATACTTATAACCTAAACCTAAACCTTATAACCTAAACCTATACTTATAACCTTAACCTAAACCTATTCTCAAATCTCAAAACCTATACTTATAACCTAAACCTAAACCTTAACCTATAACCCTAACCAATACTTATAACCTTAACCTAAACCTATTCTCAAATCCCAAAAGCTATACTTATAACCTAAACCTAAACATTAACCTATAACCTAAACCTATACTTATAATCTTAACCTAAACTTATAACCTTAACCTAAACCTATTCTCAAATCCCAAAAGCTATACTTATAACATAAACCTAAACCTTAACCTAAACCTATAACCTATACTTACAACCTTAACCTAAACATATTCTCAAATCCCAAAACCTATACTTATAACCTAAACCTAAACCTTAACCTATAACCTAAACCTATACTTATAACCTTAACCTAAACATATTCTCAAATCCCAAAAGCTATACTTATAACCTAAACCTAAACCTTAACCTAAACCTGTAACCTATACTTACAACCTTAACCTAAACTTATAACCTTAACCTAAACCTATTCTCAAATCCCAAAACCTATACTTATAACCTAAACCTAAACCTTAACCTATTACCTAAACCTATACTTATAACATAAACCTAAACTTATAACCTTAACCTAAAGCTATTCTCAAATCTCCAAACCTATACTTATAACCTAAACCTAAACCTATAACCTATACTTACAACCTTAACCTAAACTTATAACCTTAACCTAAACCTATTCTCAAATCCCAAAACTTAAACCTATAACCTATAACGTAAACCTAAACATAAAACCAAAATGTATTCTCAAATCCCTAAACCTAAACCTACACCTAATCCTAATCTCAACTCCCTAACCTAAACTTAAACCTACCCAAACCTAAACACGATCCCGAACCCGAACCCAATTTCCTAAACCTAAACCTTAACCTATTCTCAATTCCCTAAACCTAAACCTTAACCTAAACCTAAACCTAAACCTATAACCTTAACCTAAACCAAAACCTGTTCTCTAAAAACTTAACCTATAACCTATAACCTAACTTTAACCTAAACCTTAACCTATAACCTAAAACCTAAACCTAAACCTAAAACCTAAATGTATTCTCAAATCCCTAAACCTAAACCTACACCTAATCCTAATCTCAACTCCTTAACCTAAACCTAAACCTAAACTTGAAAACCCAAACCTAAATCGGATCCCGAACCTGAACCCGATTTCCTAAACCTAAACCTTAACCTACTTTCAATTCCCTAAACCTTAACCTATAACCTAACCTAAACCTAAACCTATAACCTACACTTATAACCTAAACCTAAACCTAAGCCTAAGCCTAAAATCAAAACCTAAACCTAAAACCTAAATGTATTCTCAAATCCTTAAACCTAAACCTACACCTAATCCTAATCTCAACTCCCTATCATAAACATAAACCTAAACTTGAAAACCCAAACCTAAACCCGAACCCGATTTCCTAAACCTAAACCGTAACCTATTCTCAATTCCCTAAAGCTATAACCTATATACTATAACCTATAACCTAAACCAAACCTTAACCTAAACCTAAACCTTAACCTAAACCTAAACCAAAACTTATAACCTATAACCTAAACTTATAACCTATAGCCTAACCAAAACCTAAACCTATAACCTAAAACCTGAATGTATTCTCAAATACCTAAACCTAGACCAACACCTAATCTTAATCTCAACTCCCTAACCTAAACCTAAACCTAAACTTGAAAACCCAAACCTAAACCCGATCCCAAACCCGAACCCGATTGCTGTAATAATGTAGCCCAATCACATGGCAACAAACAAGAATGTATCCCTTTTGAAATTGCGGTGAAGACCGCACTAGTTGAAGAAGGAATAAGTCAATATGTCCTAGAGGGGGGTGAATAGGACTTTTTAAAGTTTTTACAGCTTTACTTAGAAATCTTATGAATATGCAATATATCAGGATTACTCAAATGTAACTCTACTGACTTCCAAGCCTGGTAGAGGATCCAATCACAAACTATTCAAGAGATAGCAATATATAACATAGTTTATGATGGATGTGACTGTGTATGTGTGTGGGGTGTGATCAGATATATAAATATGAATGCATTGACATAAATCATACACACAGAAGAAGAGCAATCACAAACACAGTCATTTTTATAGTGGTTCGACTACTTCTCTACTCCACTCCCGATAACCACACTCAACCCCTGAGTGTGCCGGATTTCACTAAGGAGGTTTCACAGCGGTTCACCTTAAACCTAAGGTTTTAAATCAGGTTCACCTTCAACCTTTACAACCTACACTGAGGCTGATTGTTTATGCTCTCATGATCAAGAGTCAACACAACGCACCCACTTTTAGGCATACTGTCCAAGGATCTTCCATAAGACCCTACTGGAGGTTTCTACACGGTTCACCACATACCCGAGATTTCTACACGGTTCACCTCAAACCCAAGATTTTACACGGTTTACCTCGAATCTAGAGTTTTACTGGTTCACTCTTAACCAAATGTTTATGCTCTCCACATAGCAAGGGTCCACACAACGCACCCACCATGTACACTCCCGCCGGAGGCCTCCTTGAGGACTTCAAAGGGTGAGAATCACTTAAGACCCAATCCTACAAAGGAATGATCACAAGTGTCCTCTTGGACTATAAATACTTACAAATAAGTTGATGAGTCCCGTTTAGCACAATGCCAAAGATCTCCTCCTCCTTGTTGACAAATAGTCTTATGCTCCTTTAATCCATAACACAAAATAATATACCAATATTCGGCTTCGGGTTGGGTCAAGGTTATAATGGAATTCTACTCTCTAAAGGTTTTCCTATAAGGAAGATAGAGTAGTTCCAATCATCTAGGCATTCAAGGCATCCCAACTTAATGATTTGTCATTAAAGAAGTAGCTGGAGGATCCTTGAATGCAGAAGTTCATTCCCCAATTCACTCTATTGAATATCAATCGTAAGGGTGGATTGGAGGATGAACTTCCTTGAGAGAAAGGGCTTTAAGTATATGATCTACGGTTAAACACTCAAAAGCTCTCTCTACTTTCTCTCCCAGCAACAATAGACAAGTCCTCTATATATAGGCAAAAAGGTTCCAACGGATATAAAATAGTCACATTTATGACTGAGTTCGATATCATCAATCAGGTTCGATATCATCGAGCATATACTCTCGATAGCATCGATGGTTTGCTTGATCACTCAAAATCAAAGTTATACGCTTTTGAAACCTTTTGCCAGTTAGTCGATGAATCGAAACCACTGACGATGTCATCGGATTTCGAACTGCAATTCCATCGATGGTAGGATTGATCCATCGACACTTGAAAAATGAGAGAGACTTGCCATGAAATATTTTAGGTTTTTAGGATATGATCGGGGGTCAGCCAATGTCATCGGAATTTGTATATCGATGATATCGAAGGCGGTGTTAATGCATCAATAAATCCTATAGATTTACCGATAAGCTCGCTGGACAGTTTGTGTCCAGTTTCGATGCAATCGACTCGGCCTACATATCATCGACATATGAATATCGATCTCCTCGAATGGCCCTCGATCAAAGTTAAAAACAACCTGAAATATTTGCTGGAAGAAATGCGCGCCCACGGTCGATATCATCGATGGACTTTCGATCTTATCGATATTTGATTTCAGATCATATCGGAAGGCGAATCGATATATCGAAGGATTTTGAAATTTTCTTTAAAAAACAGGGGCGCCAGAAAACTGCCTGTCGATCTTATCGAGCCACTTTCGATGAGCTCAAGATTTGAGTATCGATGATATCGATAGGTGTATCGATACATCGGTAATTCGTCCAGATATGTTGTGAGGTTGCTGGACATATTTGGTCCTCTTTCCGATGGTATCGATGAAGCATTAAGGACTCGACAGTGCAGGTCGATCATATCGAGGGTGTTTCGATAAAATCGACAAGGCGAGAAAACTTAGAGATTTTCCAATTTGAGAAAGTTTTCTCACAATAAAACCCTACGATTTTCTAACTTATTTTTAAGGGTTTCACTTACCTGGTGTTTTGGGACATGGGATGTGAGGCTTTAAATTTACCTGTGGTGAGATTGCACACATCCGGTTGAGGCAGACACTTGAATTGATCTTCCTATCAGGCTCTGTAGACTAATCTGACTCAACACCCTTGTAACTTGACAAACCAGGGCACTTTCACCTTTTAACACATGACCCTTTTTACTAAGCTTTAATTTTTGTTGTTGTTTCTATTAACTTGAATTGAAACACTTTTTTGCATTATTTGCTTGCATTAGTTTTATTTTAATGATCAGTTTTATTTTAAAAAGTGTGCCCACTTTATTGGAAGAAAAAAAAAAGCGAATGAAGTTTCTGCAATTCTTCATGATTCTGAATTATAATGTTTTGTTGGTTGAATATTTTTTTATTAGATGAAAGACAGAGAAAATTGTTGCTGATTTTTTTCCTTTTTTTTATTTAAGATGTTAAACTTATATGTATTTATGCGTGGATGAATCTAATGTGGATAAGATTGTTTGTGTTTGGATGGATGTAGTTTATGTTTGGATGAATGTAGTTTATGTTTGGATAAATTTACGTAGTTTGGGTTTAGATGGATGTGAATGTGAATATGATGAAATATATTATGAAGAATATGATGAAATATATTGTAACAGGTGTATATCGACCATCTCATATTTGAAAATTTCTGACCGCTCTAGGCTGTACATATTTTTCTAAATATTCAAATATGAGACGGTCAAAGACCGTCCTTTTAAGGGTCATAAGAGACGGTTCATAGCAGTCCTTTTTAAGGATGGTCCATTCTCGTCCTTTTAAAGGACGGTCCATGACCGTCCTTGTAATGTTCATAGGAGACGGTTCATAGCAGCCCTTTTTAAGGACAGTCCATGACCATCCTTTTAAAGGACGGTCCATGACCGTCCTTTTAAGGCTCATAAGAGACGGTTCATAGCAGTCCTTTTAAAGGACGGTCCATGACCGTCCTTTTAAGGCTCATAAGAGACGGTTCATAGCAGTCCTTTTGAAGGACGGTCCATGACCGTCCTTTTTACAGACGGTCCATGACCATCCTTTAAATGTCAATAAGAATGACGGTTCATAACCGTCCTTTAAGTAATACGACGCCCCAAAATATGACGGCCCATACGACGGTTCAAAACCGTCCTTTTTGGTCATTTGAGAAGATTTTCAACCGTCCTTTTTTCGTTATTTTGGCATAGTGGTTTATTTGAATCAAATATAATAATTTTATTTTTATTTAATAAAAAATAATTTGTTTATAATGTAAAACATTTTCAAACAGAATATAGGGCCAAATGTGTCAAATTAATATATTTCAGACATTTCAGATATTTGTTAACAAACAGGTTGCTTCAAATTTAGTACTTAATTTTCAGACTTTAGCCATAATTTGACTTCGAATTTCAAAATCAGGCTTTAGACTTTAGATTTAACAAACAAGGCCTTAGTCTCTTAATATATACCACACACACAAATTTATATATATAAACACACACGGTAGTGTCATTATCCCCACTGTTTCGTGTGGTGTGGTACACTTGAACTTTGGATCTACCTCATTTTTTGGCTCGTGCCCTAAAACAAGCTCTAAAAATGGATAGATGGCATGGATAAAATACATACATCATGGTGGGCCCCATAGAGCTTGGGGCACGTCATGAGGCAAGGATATCCTTGGTGACAGGTGCTACGTACATGCAAGTAGACAGTCGACGTACTTTCAATACAAGGTTCATCACTTGGCATCAATTGAAAGATAGGGGTGGCAACCGACAGTGTTGCCTGAACCTCTAGGACGAGGGCTTGGGCTCCTAAACTTCGGCAAAGGACTGAGCCTGGGCCTAAACCTAGGCCCGATGCTCAGGTCGAGCTAGGCCAGGGCCAATTGATGAATGACTCAACCCAGCTTGTTCATGGTTGATCAACACTTGTTAATGGTTCCCTATTGATGGACGTGTAGTTTAAATATACTCGTTGGATCAAGGTTATGTTTCAATGATCCAAACCGTTCATACATAGGATTATTGTAGATGGAGGATATTACCAAAAACAGACAGACAATGAGCCTATTAAAAATCGTTTGTCACTCATTTCTTTTCCTTGTAGGGCCGCCAACTCGTTTAAGCCAGGGGCAAGCTTGGCGAGAGCTTAAGGGATAAGGACTGGGCCAGCCCATTGCCGACCATATGAGAGAGAAACGATCACATCCAGTCCTTCTGTACCTTGAGTACTTTCAAGTACAACCATTTCTTTGGATCTTCACAAAAGCTAGATCAAATCATCATGATAACCAAAAGATGGAGGTATGCTCTGGCACATAGTGACGTTACATGAAGATATGGATACTTCACCATTTCCTTTGTTTGTGAAACAAACGTTAATGGCTATGAGGGAATTTTCCTTTTACGAAACAAATGCTATTAGCTATGAGGAAATTTTCCTTTTTTTTTTTTTCCTTTTCTTTCTTGATTTTTTTTATTTTTTTTTATTTTTTGCAATAATTAATAAATTGATTGAAGATCTGGATACTTCACCATTTCCTTTGTTTCATTAGTTTTTTCTAAATCATAATGTTGCTTTTGTCGGGTTTGATACAGAAATCGTCGCCAACTTCACAGAAAGACAAATAGCATTAGTGGCCACAGATTGCAACCTGGATTGAAACAAGGTTCGAGCTGTCATCAACAATGCTAACAGAATCCTCCAGGTTAGATTGTTGATTGGACCAGATTTTATTTAAAAGATCATAATAATCCATTTTATTTAAATGAGCAGACTCGGATGTGCGTTGAAGCTATCCGGATGTTGAGCGGGGGTTTCTGTAAAGTGGGAACCGCTGTTATAACCATGATAAAGCTGTCCATTTCCTATGGACAACATTGGAGGGGCCTGGACATTTGGACAGGCCGTGTTTATGTATTTGCTCGAAATTAATAAAGCAGACCCAGATGTGCGTCGGAGCTATCCGATGAGTGGGGATCCCTGGAAGGTGGAAACTGCTGTTATGACCATGATGAATCTGTCCATTCCTATGGACAGCATTGGAGAGGCCTAACCATTTAGACAGGCCGTGTTTATATCTGTATTTGCTCGAAATTGATGGAGCAGACCCGGATGTGCGTCAGAGATATCCGGATAAGCGGGAGTCCCTGGAAGGTGGGAACCGCTGTTATGACCATGATGAAGCTATCCATTTCCTATGGACAGCATTGGAGGGGCCTGGCCTTTTGGACAGGCCGTGTTTACATCTGTATTAGCAGGGACCACACCCTTAACCTAAACCACACCCTAAACCTATAACCTAAACCTATTCTCAATTACCTAAACTTATAACCTATAACCTAAACCTAAACCTATTCTCAAATCCCAAAAGCTATTCTTATAACCTAAACCTAAACCTATACTCATAACCTTAACCTAAACCTATTCTCAAATCCCAAAACTTATAACCTACATCTAAACCTTAACATATAACCTTAACCAATACTTATAACCTTAACATAAACCTATTCTCAAATCCCAAAAGCTATACTTATAACTTAAACCTAAACCTTAACCTATAACCTAAACCTATACTTATAATATTAACCTAAACTTATAACCTTAACTTAAACCTATTCTCAAATCCCAAAAGTTATACTTATAACCTAAACCTAAACCTTAACCTAAACCTATAACCTATACTTACAACCTTAACCTAAACTTATAACCTTAACCTAAACCTATTCTCAAATCCCAAAACCTATACTTATAACCTAAACCTAAACCTATTCTCAAATCCCAAAAGCTATACTTATAACCTAAACCTAAACCTTAACTTAAACCTATAACCTATACTTACAACATTAACCTAAACTTATAACCTTAACCTAAACCTATTCTCAAATCCCAGAACCTATACTTATAACCTAAACCTAAAACTAAACCTTAACCTATAACCTAAACCTATACTTATAACCTAAACGTAAACTTATAACCTTAACCTAAACCTATTCTCAAATCCCCAAACCTATACTTATAACCTAAACCTAAACCTATAACATATACTTACAACCTTAACCTAAACTTATAACCTTAACCTAAACCTATTCTCAAATCCCAAAACTTAAACCTATAACCTAAACCTAAACCTAAAACCTAAATGTATTCTCAAATCCCTAAACCTAAACCTACACCAAATCTTAATCTCAATTCCCTAACCTAAACCTAAACCTAAAATTAAAAACCCAAACCTAAACCCGATCCCGAACCCGAACCAGATTTCCTAAACCTAAACCTTAACCTATTCTCAATTCCCTAAACCTTTAGCTTATAACATAAACCTAAAACTTAACATTAACCTAAACCTAAACCTATAACCTAAACCTAAAACAAAACCTGTGACCTAAAACCTTAACCTATAACCTATAACCTAAACTTATAACCTATAACCTAACCTTAACCTAAACCTTAACCTATAACCTAAAACCTAAACCTAAACCTAAAACCTAAATGTATTCTCAAAACCCTAAACCTAAACCTACACCTAATCCTAATCTCAACTCCCTAACCTAAACCTAAACCTAAACTTGAAAACCCAAACCTAAATCCGATCCCGAACCCGAACCCGATTTCCTAAACCTAAACCTTAACATACTCTCAATTCCCTAAACCTTAACCTATAACCTAACCTAAACTTAAACCTATAACCTACACTTATAACCTAAACCTAAACCTATAACCTAAACCTAAGCCTAAAACCTAAACCTAAACCTAAAACCTAAATGTATTCTCAAATCCTTAAACCTAAACCTACACCTAATCCTAATCTCAACTCCCTAACCTAAAGTTAAACCTAAACTTGAAAACCCAAACCTAAATCTGATCCTGAACCCGAACCCGATTTCCTAAACCTAAACCTTAGCCTATTCTCAACGCCCTAAAGCTATAACCTATATACTATAACCTTTAACCTAAACCTAAACTATAACCTAAACCTAAACCAAAACCTATAACCTAAACCCTAACCTATAACCTATAACCTAAACTTATAACTTATAGCCTAACCTTAACCTCAAACTAAAACCTAAACCTAAACCTATAACCTAAAACCTAAACCTAAACCTAAAACCTGAATGTATTCTCAAATCCCTAAACCTAGACCTACAAATAATCTTAATCTCAACTCCCTAACCTAAACCTAAACCTAAACTTGAAAACCCAAACCTAAACCCGATCCCAAACCCGAACCCGATTACTGTAATAATGTAGCCCAATCACATGGCAACAAATAAGAATGTATCCCTTTTAAAATTACAGTGAAGACCGCACTAGTTGAAGAAGGAATATGTCAATATGTCCTAGAAGGGGGTGAATAGGACTTTTTAAAGTTTTTACAGCTTTACTTAGAAATCCTATTTCACTAATCCTATGAATATGCAATATATCAGGATTACTTAAATGTAACTCTACTGGCTTCCAAGCCTAGTAGAGGATCCAATCATAAACTATCCAAGAGATAGCAATATATAACTTATTTTATGATGGATGTGACTGTGTATGTGTGTGGGGTGTGATCAGATATATAAATATGAATGCATTGACATAAATCACACACATAGAAGAAGAGCAATCACAAACACTGTCATTTTTATAGTGGTTCGACTACTTCTCTACTCCACTCCCGGTAACCGCACTCAACCCTTGAGTGCGCCGGATATCACTAAGGAGGTTTCACAGCAGTTCACCTTAAACCTAAGGTTTTAAATCAGGTTCACCTTCAACCTTTACAACCTACACTGAGGATGACTGTTTATGCTCTCACGAGCAAGGGTCAACACAACGCACTCACTTTTAGGCACACTGTCCAAGGATCTTCGATAAGACCCTATTGGAAGTTTCTACACGGTTCACCTCAAACCCAAGGTTTCTACACGGTACACTTCAAACCCAAGGTTTTATAGGTTTACCTCAAACCCAGAGTTTTACTAGTTCACTCCTAACCAGATGTTTATGCTCTCCATATACCAAGGGTCCACACAACGCACCCACCACATACGCTCCCGCCGGAGGCCTCCTTGAGGACTTCAAAGGGTGAGAATCACTTAAGACCCAATCCTACAAAGGAATGATCACAAGTGTCCTCTTGGACTCCAAGTACTTACAAATAAGTTGATGAGACTCATTTAGCACAATGCCGAATATCTCCTGCTCCTTGTTGATGATGAGTCTTTTGCTCCCTTGATCTATAACACAATAATATACCAATATTCGGCTTCGGGTTGGGTCAAGGTTATGATGGAATCCTACTCTCTAAATGTTTTCCTATAAGGAAGATAGAGTAGTTCCAATCATCTAGGCATTCAAGGCATCCCAACTTAATGATTTGTCATTAAAGTAGTAGCTGGAGGATCCTTGAATGTAGAAGTTCATTCCCCAATCCACTCTATTGAATATCAATGGTAAGGGTGGATTGGAGGATGAACTTCCTTGAGAGAAAGGGCTTTGGGTATATGATCTAAGGTTAAACACTCAAAAGCTCTCTCTACTTTCTCTCCCAGCAACAATAGACAAGTCCTCTATATATAGGCAAAAAGGTTCCAACGGATATAAAACGGTCACATTTATGACTGAGTTCAATATCATCAATCAGGTTCGATATCATCGAGCGTATACTCTCGATAGCATCGATGGTCTGCACAATGACTCAAACTCAAAGTCATACGCTTTTGAAACCTTTTACCAGTTAGTCGATGAATTGAAACCACTGACGATGTCATCAGATTTCGAACTCCGATTCCATCGATGGTAGGATCGATCTATCAACACTTGAAAAATGAGAGATACTTACCATGAAATATTTTAGATTTTTAGGATATGATCGAGGGTCAGCCGATGTCATCGGAATTTGTATATCGATGATATCGAAGGCAGTGTCGATGCATCGATAAATCCTATAGATTTACCGGTAAGCTCGCTGGACAGTGTGTCCAGTTTCGATGCAACCGACTCTGCCTCGATATCATCGACATATGAATATTGATTTTGTCGAATGACACCCGATCAAAGTTAAAAACAACCTAAAATATCTGCTGGAAGAAATGCGCACCCACAGTCGATATCATCGATGGACTTTCGATGTTAGCGATATTTGATTTCAGATCATATCGGAAGGCGAATCGATATATCGAAGGATTTTGAAATTTTCTTTAAAAAACAGGGGCGGCGAAAAACTGCATGTCGATCTTATCGAGCCACTTTCGATGAGCTCAAGATTTGAGTATTAATGATATCGATAAGTGAATCGATACATCGGTAATTTGTTCAAATATGTTGTGAGGTTGCTGGACATATTTGGTCCTCTTTCCGATGGTATCGATGAAGCATTGAGGACTCGACAGTGCAGGTCGATCATATCGAGAGTGTTTCGATAGAATCGACAAGGCGAGAAAACTTAGAGATTTTCCTATTTTGAGAAAGTTTTCTCACCATAAAACCCTATGATTTTCTAACTTATTTTCAAGGGTTTCGCTTACCTGGTGTTTTGGGACATGGGATGTGAGGCTTTAAATTTACCTGTGGCGAGCTTGCACACATCCGGTTGAGGCAGACGCTTGAATTGATCTTCCTATCAGGCTCCGTAGACTAATCTGACTCAACACTCACGTAACTTAACAAACCAAGTCACTTTCACCTTTTAACACATGCCCCTTTTTACTAAGCTTTAATTTTTGTTGTTTCTATTAACTTGAATTGAAACACTTTTTTGCATTATTTGCTTGCATTGGTTTTATTTTAATGATCAGTTTTATTTTAAAAAAGTGTGCCCACTTTTTTGGAAGAAAAAAAAAACGAATGAAGTTTCTGCAATTCTTCTGATTCTGAATTATAATGTTTTGTTGGTTGAATATTTTTTTATTAGATGAAAGAGAAAAAGAAAATTGTTGCTAATTTTTTTCCTTTTTTTATTTATGATGTTAAATTTATATGTGTTTATGCATGGATGAATGTAATGTGGATAAGATTGTTTGTGTTTGGATGGATGTAGTTTATGTTTGGATGAATGTAGTTTATGTTTGGATAGATTTACATAGTTTAGGTTTAGATGGATGTGAATGTGAATATGATGAAATATATTATATAACAGGTGTATATCATGAAGAATACGATGAAATATATTGTAACAGGTGTATATTGACCATCTCATATTTGAAAATTTCTGACGGCTCTAGGCTGTACATATTTTTTTAAATATTCAAATATGAGACGGTCGAAGACCGTCCTTTTAAGGGTCATAAGAGACGAGTCATAGCAGTCCTTTTTAAGGACGGTCTATGCCCGTCCTTTTAAATGACGGTCCATGACCATCCTTATAATGTTCATAGGAGACGGTTCATAGTAACCCTTTTTAAGGACAGTCCATGACCGTCCTTTTAAGGCTCATAAAAGACGGTTCATAGCAGTCCTTTTAAAGGATAGTCCATGACCGTCCTTTTAAGGCTCATAAGAGACCGTTCATAACAGTCCTTTTGAAGGACGGTCCATGACCATCCCTTTAAGGGTCATAAAAGACGGTTCATGACAGTCCTTTTTAAGGACGGTCCATGACCGTCCTTTTTACAGACGGTCCATGATCGTCCTTCAAATGTCAATAAGAATGACGGTTCATGACCGTCCTTTAAGTAATACAACGCCCCAAAATATGACGGCCCATGCGACGGTTCAAAACCGTCCTTTTTGGTCATTTGAAACAGTTTTCAACCGTCTTTTTTTCACTGTTTTGGCGTAGTGGTTTATTTGAATCAAATATAATAATTTTAGTTTTATTTAATAAAAAATAATTTGTTTATAATGTAAAACATTTTCAAACAGAAGATAAGGCCAAATGTGTCAAATTAATATATTTCAGACATTTCAAATATTTGTTAACAAACAGGTGGTTTCAAATTTAGACATTTTAGATACACACACACACACACACGGTGGTGTCATTATCCCCACTGTTTCCTGTGGTGTGGTACACTTGAACTTTGGATCTACCTCATTTTTTGGCTCATGCCCTAAAACAAGCTCTAAAAATGGATAGATGGCATGGATAAAATACATACATCATGGTGGGCCCCACAGAGCTTGGGGCACGTCATGAGGCAGGGATATCCCTGGTGATAGGTGCTACGTACATGCAAGCAGACAGTCGACGTACTTTCAATACAAGGTTCATCACTTGGCATCAACTGAAAGATAGTGGATAGACAATGAGAGAAACAAAGAAAAACGGAGAGATCTCACTGATTACGAAGACATAGAAGCACTGAGAAATAGATTGCACAGTAGATAACCTCCACGAGCATAATCTCTCTCTCTCTCTCTCTCTCTCTCTCTCTCTCTCTCTCTCTCTCTTTTCCTCTCTCTCACCTTTGATAACCTTAAACCCTTTAGCAAATTCCTTGTAAAGGTTTAGGAAACCCTCTTGTCGTGCCTAGAAAGCCCTAGGTACCTCCTATTTAAAGTTTTAGGATACTCCTTTCCGCATCCCAGTTGCGAAAGGACTTGTGACACGAAATCTGCGCAAAATCACGGAACGAATCTACGTAACTACAACTGGTTGTGACGAACCTACGACCGGTCGAGAGCCACCCACGACCGGTCGAGTACATCCTTCGACCGGTTGAGCACCCTGGAAACAAATAGCCCAAAGTCGCTGGACTTTGAGTCGTGCCACGGCTCAACTCCTATGACTGGTCGAGACCAGCCTTCGACCGGTCGAGCAGGCCTCATGACCGGTCGACGACAAGTCAAAAAAACCCATCAAATCTCCCCCTTTTTGACCCAGGAGGGATCCACCTTCTTTAAGCCAGCCAGGTTTCTACAAACCTCAAACTTGCCCCTGATCAAAGCCTTGGTCATCATGTCTGACCCATTATTGTCCGTGTGAACCTGCTCAAGCTGTAACACCTCTGTTCCAAAGTATCCCTGATCCAGTGATACCGAATCTCTATGTGCTTTGACTTGGAATGCTGACTTGGATTCTTGCTCAAGTGTATAGCAATCTGACTATCACAATAGACCACGTGCTCCTCCTACTTCAGGCTAAGTTCCTGTAGGAACCTCTTCATCCAAAGCATCTCTTTACATGCCTCTGTGACTGCGATGTACTCGGCCTCTGTCATCGACAATGTTACGACCTTCTGTAGCTTACTCTGCTAGGAAACCGCTCCCCTCGCAAACGTGAACATGAACCCCGATGTAGACTTCCTGGAGTTTATGTCATCTGCCATATCTGCATCTGTGTAGCCCTCTAACACAGGTTTACCATCACCATAGTATAGGCTCAACCTGGATGAGCCTCATAGATACCGCAGTATCCATTTCACCACTACCTAATGCTCTTTGTCAAGATTTGCAAGATACCGACTGACAACACCAACCGCATATGCTATGTCTGAGTGTGTACACACTATAGCATACATCAAACATCCTACAACTGAAGCGTAGGGTATCTTATGCATCTCTTCCACCTCTGCCTTCATCTTAGGACACTGCATGTCGTTCGATCTGAAGTGACCATCCAGTGGAGTACTGACCGGCTTCGCTGCATTCATATTGAGCCGCTCTAGGACTTTCTCAATATACCGCTCTTCTGACAGACAAAGCTTCATGCTGCTTCTGTCACGGGTTATATCCATTCCTAGGATTTGTCCAGTCGGGCCCAAGTCTTTCATCGTAAAAGACTTGACCAACTCCTGTTTCAGTTTGTCGATCTTCTTGATGTCTTTTCCCATTATGAGCATGTCATCAACATATAACAGCAGAACTAAGAAATCACCATCTGAGAACTTACGCGTGAACACACAGTGGTTCGACTCCGTTCTGTCATACCCATGTTTCAACATAAATGAGTCGAACTTCTTGTACCATTGTCGTGGAGCTTGTTTCAGCCCATACAAGCTCTTCCTCAGCCTACACACCATATGCTCTTTGCCCTTGACTTCGAACCTATCTGGTTGGTGCATGTAGATCTCTTCTTTCGGGTCACTGTGGAGAAAGGCAATTTTAACATCTAACTACTCTATCTCCAGATCCATGCTAGCCACCAACCCAAGCAACACCTGTATGGATGTCATCTTCACCACTGGTGAGAATATCTCCTCGAAGTCTATACCTTTCCTCTGACCGAACCCTTTCACTACAAGTTTGGCATTGAACCTCGTCTGTGAATTCTTCTGCTCAATCTTCTTTCTAAACACCCACTTGTTGCTCAAAGCTTTCTTGCCCTTAGGCAATTTCACCATATCATGGTGTGGTTCTTATGCAACGATTCCATCTCCTCTTGCAAAGCTTTCAACCACTCCCACTTATGCTCGTTGGCTAGGGCCTCAGAATAATCTTCTGGCTCTCCCCCATCAGTCAGCATAATGTACTCATGTGGCGAGTACCTCTTGGACGACTATCTGTCCCTAGATGACCTCCTCACATGTGGCTTAACAGGTGGATCAAGTGGGGGCTACTCCCCTGGTCCATCTTCTGAAGGAACTCCCTCATCCTCTGCACCTTGCTGGACTCCCCCGTCATCAGGCACCACAGGAGGAGTAACCGGATCCATGTCCTCTAGCTCACCTGAACTAGGCTGGTTCTTCTCTGGCTTACCAATGTCTTCTATACACTGATCTTCAAAGAAAACCACATCTCTACTCCTGACGAGCTTCCTCTTGGTCGGATCCCACAATCTGTAACCGAACTTTTCATCACCGTACCCTAAGAACACACACTGTCTGATCTTCATATCGAGCTTGGACCTCTCGTCCTTTGGTACGTGAACGGATGCCCTGCATCCAAACACCCTGAGATAACTGTACGATGGATCCTGTCCAGTCCACACATTCTCAGGTACTTCTCCATTCAACGGGATGATAGAGACCTGTTTATCAAATACACTGTCGTGTGCATTGCTTCTCCCCAGAACATCTTGGGTAACTTCGCATGGGATAACATGTATCTGATTCTCTCTACAATGGTGCAATTCATTCGCTCAGCTACACCATTATGCTAAGGGGTCTTGGGAACCATTTGTTCATGTTGTATACCCAGGGACTTACAATACTCATGAAAGTCGCCAATGTATTCACCACCATTGTCAGTGCAGATGCACTTCAATGATCTACCTGTCTCTCTCTCGACCATAGCATGAAACAATTTAAACACACTAAAGACCTCATCCTTAGATTTCAAAGCATAAACCCAAACCCTCGTAGATGCATCATCTATAAAAGTAACAAAATACTATGCCCCACCCAAGGTTTTTGTCCTCATAGGACCACAAACATCAGAATAAATCAAATATAATGCATGCACTTTATTAACATGAGAAGCAGATTTAATAAATGAAACTCGATGTTGTTTCCCTAATAAACAATCAAGACAAGTTTTGAGAGATGTACCTATCACGTCTGGAAGGAGCCGCTTCCTTGCTAGTAGCTAAAGCCATTTTTCACTGATGTGGCCTAGACGCCTGTGCCACATATTAATAGTTGAATCTTCCGCTGCATTCAACACACCCTTGCATATACTGACACTTGCCTTGTAAAGGGTGCAATGCTTCTTTCTTCTAGTTGTGATCAACGAACCCTTGATGAGCTTCCACCGCCCACCAGCAAACCGACTTTCATAGCCATCATCATCCAACCTTCCCGTCGACATCGACTTGAGGCGAAGGTCTGGGATATGCCTCACATCCCTGAGAACCAATATGCAGCCCACATCGGTCTTCACACAAATATCACCGACTCCCACGATTTTTTATACGCTAGAATTTCACATCTTCATAGTCCCATAGTCACCTGACTTGTAGTCTGTGAAGAAGTCTCTACATGGAGTCGCATGAAAAGAAGCTCCTGAGTCTATCACCCAGTCGGTGTCCTACCTCGTCGCCGTGAGACATACATTGTGATCTGGTGAAAGAATAACTACAACGTAGCCATCTGAAGCGACCGCGGTGGAATCTGATTCATCTTCTTTCCCTTTTCCTTTCTCGTCGTTCTTCTTACCACGACATTCATGCTTGTAGTGGCCCTTCTTGCCACAATTCCAGCAATCAACATCCTTTCTGTTACTCGACTTGCCTCTTGATTTATCTCGGGCATTCCCGCCGTTCCTGTTCCTTCCTCTCCCCCGTTCCTGTGTCACAAGAGCCTCTTGCTAAGTAGACCCCTGAAACTTCCTCCTTGTCTCCTCATTGAAGAGACAACAGGTTACCTGTTCCATGGATATCTTTCCGTCTGGCGTGGAGTTACTTAGAGACACCACCAATGTCTCCCAATTGTCAGGCAATGAACTAAGCAATAGTAAAGCCTGCAATTCATCATCCAGAACCATCTTTATAGAGGAGAGTTGGTTCACTATATTACTGACCTCATTCATGTGCTTGGCTACAGAACCACCATCTTTGAACTTGAGATTCACAAGTCGCCTTATCAGAAAAATCTTATTACCGGCTGTCTTCCTCTCATACAACCCTTGTAATTTCAACCATAGGCTAGCGACTGAGGTTTCTTTAGACACATGGTGGAACACAAAATCATCCAACCATTGTCTAATAAACCCCACCGCCTTTCAGTCCATCTTCTTCCAATCATCATCAGTCATATCCTTGGATTTTGCTGATATGTCTAAAATTGGAGAATATAGGTCCTTGCAATAAAGCAAGTCCTCCATCTTAGCCTTCCATATGGTCCAGTTAGAACCATTGAGGCTGATCATCCTTGATGAGCCACCTTCCATAATTCAAAAAACCGATCCTACCCGTTCAATGAACTTAGCTCTGATACCACTTTGTTGGGGGCCTTGCACAAAACCTTAAGATCTAGCCCTCCAGAACAAACCAGAATTATGAATAATAAAGCAATGAAAATAATCAAATGCATCAATCACACACCACACAAGAGATTTTTACGTGAAAAACCCTCAAAGAGGTAAAAACCACGGGACCTCGTCCAGATCAACAATCCACTATGAAGTAAAACGTTACAAACTTCTTCACTCACGCAGGAGTGGATAAATAATGAGAGAAATAAAGAAAAATGGAGAGATCTCACCGATTACGAGGACATAGAAGCGCTAAGAAATAGATTGCACAGTAGATAACCTCCACGAGCATAATCTCCCTTCTATAAGCTTCCTCTCTCTCTCACCTTTGATAGCCCTAAACCCTTTAGCAAATCCCTTGTAAAAGCTTTAGGAAACCCTCTTGTCGTGCCTAGAAAGCCCTAGGTACCTCCTATTTAAAGTTTTAGGAAACTCCTTTCCGCATCCCAGTTGCGAAAGGACTTGCGACACGAAATCCGCGCAAAATCGTGGAACGAGTCTGTGTAACTACGACTGGTCGTGACGAACCTACGACCGGTCGAGTACATCCTTCAACCGATCGAGCACCCCGGAAACAAATAGCCCAAAGTCGCTGGACTTTGAGTCGTGCCACTGCTCGACTCCTACGACTGGTCGAGACCAGCCTTCGACCGATCGAGCAGGGCTCACGATCGGTCGACGATGGGTCAAAAAAACCCATCAGTCCAAGCCTTCCATGATGCACATGCTTTACACATTATTGTGACTAAAGTACTTCAAATTCACACGGCGGTTGAGACAGTAGTTGTAAGTCGAACCCGTGGGGCCATGGGCCATTATGATATCTACACGATATTTCACTTGTCCAGTAAAGTTTTGTTAGTAATTGCGATTAAAAGTAGAGTTATTTAGTAAATTTTCAAAATAATAATATTAATTTGGTGACGTGGTAGGCCTGGTTTGTACAAACAACCGAGATGGTTAATAAGCGTAGATCCGGCACTTTTCCTGGATGGCATATGTGCACAAGGGACGAGGGACAAATGACAAGGGACGCAAATTGCTTGCTGACCCAGGCGGGCAGCCTAGCGGGATTTAATTGCCACGTGCCACCGTCAAAGATGACCAGATTTGCGGGAGCCATCTCTAATAAGCATTAGATGGGTGAACGCCTTTTTATCTGTCTCTCAATCCACCCTTCCAATAACTACCTCTAACTACTGCTGGATTCTCCTCTCTACTGAAGAGATCAATTAGGGTCCTAAACCGTTTCGTTTTTACACTTCCTGGGTTAAAATCACAAGTTTTTGTACCCTGATATCGGAATGGTGGGGAAGCTCCATGGTCAACAGTTTCGCTAGTTACAGATTATGTGTCAAACTCAGATTGTTGAAAGAGAAACTCAAGCATTAGAAAAATCAGGTTTTTCAATCAAGGCAACTGGAGATGGATGATATTATGAACAAGTTGCAGAAGTTAGATGGAGAAATTGAGAAGGATGACACATTTATGGCAATGCTGGCTCAGAGAATCCATCTGATCCAATCCTTGTTAGAGAGGATTTTGGAAAATATAATCTCCTAGAAGCAAAAATCCCGAGTTAAGTGGATTAAGGAGGGTGATAAAAATACTAAGTTTTTTCACAACATGGCTAGCATGCACGCCCATGCAAATAAGATAACCAGCATGGTGATTGCTAACGTTTGCGTTGAAGACAAAGAGGTCATTACTGACGCTGTTGTTTCCCACTTCAGCTCTCTTCTAAACTCTGCTCATCTTAGAAGGCTTAGATTGGACAATTTAGCTCTAAATTCAATATCAGCAGCCGAGGCAATATCCCTGGAAGCCTCGTTCACCCTTGAAGAAATTAAGCTAGCGATCTTCTCGCTTGGGGGAGACAAAGCTCCAGGCCCGGATGGATTCCCTATCCTTTTCTTTCAATTTTTCTGGAACGTGATTCATCGGGACGTTATGAACTTCTTTCAGGAATTTTACGACAAAGGTAGACTCTTTGCTGGTTTGGGTGCTATGTTCATTTCTCTTATACCCAAAAAAAATAGGGGCAGCGTCCTTCAAAGAATCAGGCCGATCAGTTTACTTGGGGGCCCATACAAAATCATGGCCAAGGTTCTATCCACCCGTCTAACTAAAGTCATCGGTAGCATTATCTTTGGCAACCAATGCGCGTTCATTCCCAGTAGACAGATCACCGACCGTGCTATGATTGCAAATGAGTGCATCGATTCCAGCCTCAAATCAGATTCGAAATCCATTTGCTGCAAATTGGACATCGAGAAGGCTTACGATCATGTACACTAGGACTTCCTTCAATACATGCTCCTCAGAATGGGATTCGGAACCAGGTGGCGCAGCTGGATTGGGGAATGCATCAGCTCTGCCCAATTTTCAGTTCTGTTAAATGGCTCCCCTTTTGGATTTTTCAAAATCTCAAGGGGCATCCGTCAAGGAGACCCCCTTTCTCCTTTTCATTTCCTGATAGTTGCTGAAGCGTTGTCGAGGATGCTCCAAACACGGCAGGAAGCGGGTGTTCTCAGGGGCATAAGTATTAAAGGTATGGCTGATCCCATCTCGCATGTCCAATTCGCTGACGATACACTGATTTTCAACGAGGCCACGCAAGAAAGGGTTAGCAACCTTCGGACCATCATCAGGTGTTTTGAGGCAGTTACTGGGATGATAGTTAATCTCGCTAAATCCAAGCTTATAGGGGTTAATATGGAGGAAGAGGAGACCAGAAGATGGGTGGTTCTTCTTGGTTATTCGCCTACTTCCCTGTCATCCACTTTCGTCAGCCTCCCGCTGTGTTTGGGCGTCCCTCCAAAGTCCTCTTGGGATAAAGTCATCTCGAGATTCGATCATTTTCTCGCTAAATGGAAATGCAGGTTCTTAATGCCAGGGGGTTGTCTAACTTTAATCAAGGTGGCCCTATCAAATCTCCCCATTTATCTAATGTCCCTATTCAAATGCCCCCCAGCAGTTCTAAGGCTTATCGACAGCAAGAGGTGGGATTTTCTTTGGCATAACAAAGGAGAAAAGAATAAATTCCATTTGGTTGATTGGAAAGTTGTACGTAAACACTATCGACAGGGAGGGGCGGGAATAAAAAACTTGAAGCTAAGAATTGTGCTTTGCTAGGAAAGTGGATCTGGAGATTGGGCACGGAAGATAATAGTCTATGGAATAAATTTATTAAAAGCAAATATGACAGATTTGAAGGTAGCTGGTGGTGCAAAGCTGCATCCTGGTACAGGGCCTCGGCCATGTGGAAAGGCATCACTGCCATGCAAGAGGAAGTTCTTAAAGGTGTTGAGTTCCAGCTTGGAAAGAGAGCTAACATTCGGTTCTGGACTGACAGATGGGTGGATAATGTCCCGTTAAAAGAAAATTTTCCAATTATCTTCTCCCTTGCTCCTAATCCGGCAGTCTCGGTTGCTGATTCTTATTCAGTTGTAGCCAGGAAGATCATGTGGTCAGTGGAATGTAGAAGAAACCTTTGAGATTGGGACATCCAAGAATTCACGCACCTCCTAGATTGCATCCAAAAGGATTCTCTCCAAATCCAGCAGATTTTCGGTGAGATCCCTTTACAGCCAGCTGGACCGTCCTCCTTTATCCAATATAACCCACTACAAGCAAATTTGGAAGTATCCAATCCCGCCCAAGATCATCGCCTTCGGTTGGTTGGTCACGAAGAAAAGGATCTTGGTTGTCGATAATATTAGGAAGAAAGGAATGTGTTTAGTGAACATTTGTTTGTCTTGTCTTAGGTCGGAAGAATCAGTGGACCATCTGCTGCTCCATTGTCCTCTCATTTCCTCCATTTGGGAGGATTTTCTGCGCCCGATTTGGTCTCAGTTGGTACTTCCTTGATTTAGTTACTTCGCTTTTTCACACGTGGCATGGGGCTAAGCTTGGTAAGCAGCAGTCCAGGTTGTGGAAAATGGCCCTTTTGGCAATCCGGTGGTTTCTTTGGGAGGAAAGAAACGGCAGGTGCTTCAGGGACACCGCCAACTCAGCAGGCCATGTTTTCTCTAGAGCTAAAAGTTTTATGGTCGAATGGGCTGCACATGTCGAGTCCGTTAAGGATGCCCCCTCAATAGATCCGTAGTTTTTTTTTTCTCCTTCTTTGCTTGGTTCCCTCTTTTTTCTTAATCAAAGTTATCTTTCGAAATAAAAATAAGCATTAGATGGAATGTATGTGTTTTATCCACGCCATCCAATCCATGTTTCCGACTCATTTTAAGTATGAGCGAAAAAAGTAGGCAGATCCAAATCACAGGTGGACCACACCACAGGAAAACAGTGGTGATTGAACATTCCACCGTTAAAGACTTCTTAAGGTACGCTATAATGTTTATTTTACTTCTAACTTAATAAGAAAGGAAAACACAAATATATTTAAAAAAATTTGTGGCCCCGAGAAGTTTTTAATGATGAGCGTTCAATGACTAAGAAAGGAAGACACGAATATATCTAAAAAAAAATTGGCCCTGAGAAGTTTTGAATGATGAGCGTTCAATCACCACTGTTGCCTGTGGTGTGGGCCTAAGATTTTGATCTGCCTTATTTTTTGGGCTCATGCCTGAAATGAACTGGCAAAATGGGTGGACGGTGTGGATCAAACACATACATCGTGATGTCACCCACGGAGCACCATACAATGCGTCCATGCAATCCGTGTCCGAAGGCTGGAACCGAGCCCCGAGTGGCGGTAGTGACACGTGGCCCGCAGTATATATAAAACGAGTCGGGATCGTCTGTTATCTGGTTAACAGAGAATTCCTGTTACCCTAATGGTTTGGCGTCCGAAGCTGTTTTTTAACTTTTTAATTTTTTTAGGCCCGTTTGGCCGGGTGGATTAGAAGGGATTGAATGGTATTAAGATGGATGGCGTGGATTTCTAGGTAATGATGGTGTTGTCAGTGGATTGTCTTGAGATCCATGGGATTGTTATATCCTGTATTGTTATATCCAGTCCGTTTGGCACGCCCGGCTAATACGAGTATTAAACCTTCCCATCCCTTCCAATCCCACAAACCAAACCCGTCCTGTCAAATTTCAACGGAATAGGGTGGATTGGATGGGACTTAAAGGTAATGATGGTGTTGTCAGTGGATTGTCTGAAGATATATGGTATTGGGACCAGATCACCAACTCTGTTTGGCCGGCCTGGCCATTCTCGGGATTTAACTTCAGTCCCTTCCACTACCATCCAATCCGGCCGGCCAAACGGGCCCTAGTGAGTGGTGACGTGGACCAATGAGGAATAGGGTATCAGGAATTCTCTGTTGACCTGATAACAGTGGATCCGGACTCAAAACACCAACCGAATCCTACGCTCCCTACAGCGCAGCATCTAGGTCGTTGAGCTGGTGGGCCACTAAATGTCCGCTGTGGCCTGAAAGTCAGAGCGATCTGAGTCAATGGCACCATATGCGTGTATGAAAAAAAGGGACGGTTGAGAAGAGTTGGGCAATCGTCCAAATTCAACGCACACTTCTATCCCTATCAATTATGTGATCGGCCTGATTTTTAGGCTCGGAATATAAAAGTTGGGTCCAGCGGATGAACGACCCTGATCTACTACACGTAGCACATAATCTCAAACAGCTGGTAACAGAAGAAGTCTCACCTAGACTGCGATGGAGGACTAGTTGTTGGGGAGATTGAGGGTGATAGTGTCTCTCGAGAAAAGCACACGTACGCGAGTGTTATCACGAGAAAAGCCACTGACAATACGGACTGAAATCTCCGCCTCTCCCTCATCGATCCTTCCAACACTAGTGTCATGCTAAAACCTTCGAAGCAGAACACCGCCACACCTCCCGCGAACGGCATCCCTACCACGCTCGCCACAGCTCTTCTCTTGGAAAAACCGTCGAACAGCTGGAGGTCCTCTTTCACAAAGATCGCCATCACCAGGATGTTGCAGATATCTGCGAAGGCGCTGAGAGGGGCGAGGGCGGAGAGGGATCTAATCCAGGAGAGGGCGATCTCGACTGGGACAAGGAGGAAGATGAAGGAGGAGAAGGTGAAGTTGTGGGATTCGAACATGGAGGAGAGGTTTTGGCCAATGAAGACGAGATATGCAACTGCGTCGCCGCATTGGGAGATCAATACCAGGAATTCCGTCGTGTATCGGCCTGTTCTTCAGAAGGCTCTCCCGCCCAAATAGCCGTATGTTTGGATCTCGGTCGATTCATCTTTTTCTAATCGGTCTCTGCATTCAATCTGTGAAGAAAACACAGAACCCAGAAAAACTATAAGCAGGAAGAATGCGATTTTCGGAAGTTCGCCAAGAAACCAAGAAACGGAGAAAAGGAAATCATCCCAAAGAAAAGAAAAGAAAATCGAATTTCTTTTCAGTGATGGGAGAAAGAGAGAACGAACGAGTAAGAGCATGGAGTATAAAGTGGAGATTCCGGCGAAGATGACTCCAATGGAACCGGTGAACCAACCAGCGATCTTGAAAGCGAAAGGAAGGCCAAGAACACCAGTTCCGACGATGGAGACGATGATGTTTCCAGAGGTCTGAGCCGAGGAAGCTGTGCCTTTGGGCAATGGCGCCTCGAGCAGTGGAACCTCCTCTTCTCCGCCTTTCTCTTCCGTACCCATAGTTCGATGGCTCTATGCTCCTCCTCCACTCCAGCAGAGAATGAGCGTCATTAGTGCCACATCTGTCCAATTTATAAAGGGCATTTTACAAGAAAAGCACCGATCAATTATAGAATTTACACAGCGGTGCCCTTTTTTAAAAACATTTTCATCGAGGCCCACATAATTCCAAATAATTATAATAAACGTGCGTTCAGCTATATTTTTTAGCTGCGGCTTGGTTGGTCGTGCCAGCAAAGGTTCACTGAATCAGGTGAGCCGCAAGGTAATGTTTTATCTGAAATTATAAGGCCGGGGTTGGTTACTACCCCCACAGGACCTAGCTAGAGACAGAAGGTCCTCTCACAGACTCTATGAGGCCCGTATATAAAAGACCCAAGTAGACCACACCACAAGAAGTGATGGTGACATTGAACCCATAGTTAAAACTTCCCTAGGACCACTGTAATGTTTATTTACCATACAAGTTGTTTATGAATATTTCACATAGACCTCTAAATGAAGGGAAAAAACAAATATAAGCTTGATTCAAAACTTCTACACCTAAAACAAAATTTTAGTTGTAGCCATTCAGTCATTACTGTAGTGTGTGGTCTCCACTAGCCTTTAATTTGCCATTTTTCCAGGCTCATGTTCTAAACTGATCTTTCAAAAGAAATAAACAGCATAAATATGTTACGCCGATGAAACACATGTTACACTGGCCCTTTAGAGCCTCTCATAGGATGGTCCATCTCTAGCCCGGTCCTGGTGAGAGTACTACTCGATTTTCACGGCCATTAGGGCAAGGACACAAAAATTCAGCACAAGTGGATCGCACCATATAAAGCAATGACCGGCCATTAAAAATAAGAAAACACAAGTGCCTTACATTCAAAGAATGTTGTTGCAGAATTTTTCGGAGATGGCAAGTTATTAGGAGTTGTTTGGCACAGGGTATTAGGTACCGTGCAATTCCAACGAGCATTTGGAGAGGAAAGGAAAGGTTGGAGTTAGGTAGGATTGAATTGCGTTTAGTCCCAGGGATTTACATTGGGTCCCATTCAAGATTTCTGTAGATTATGAAATCCACTATATATGTGGGCCCCACATTGATGCATGCATTTATCCATGTTGTCCATTCACATACACTATTTATACGTGACATTGTAGTTAAATATGTGTACAAGTGAACGACACTCACTGTGAATTTGGTCCATTGATTACAATTCCTCGGTCCGCCAAACATAATTTTGCTTAGTCCAGTGTTTTCAGCAGCAAAAGTTTTATCCCAAATATGGGATTGGATGGCTACAATACCATAGCATTTCCCAACATGAAATTAATGTGCAATAATGATGTTAATCTCATCTAATACAATTTAATACCATTCAATTCTATGGACCAAACACGCCCTTAAAACTATAACTTATAATCCAACGGGTTGAACTCGAAACCTTCTCTCCTTTTATATTTCATATCAACTGGAATCTCTCTCTCTCTTTTATTTATTATTTATTTATTATACAATTCAGGGATCTACAGCCACACTTGAATTTTGATGGGACTACAACGATGCACGGCCACACTTGACTTTTGAAGGGACTACAATGATGCATACGTAAAATACATTCAGACCATTGGATGTGTAAACCAACATTAAGCTCAGTGCAAAAAAATAAAACAACTGGGAGAGATGTGATCTTTGATTTTCATAGTAGCCACCTGGTAATTATATAATATCCACTCCAGCCAGTAGATGATACACCAAAATTTAGGCTTGAATAAAATAAAAATCAGGCCACAATTATGATTCAGGTGGGACACATTAGGGAAAACAGTTGGAAGGACACATGTTGTTTTGTACATTATTTTCAATAGTATAGTCCACCTGAATCATGATGTGGCTGATTTTTAGTGTATAAGTCCACCATGGAATGAAGCATGAAGCATCTGATGATTGTGATGTATTTCACATAGACATCGTGGTGGGGCCTACCCGAACTGCCACTCCTTCACTCCCATGGCCAACTCAGCAGTCGTTTAAAAAACTCCACTGCTCCCACGGCCAACCCAGACCCAGCCATTGTGAAGACAACTCTAAAACTAATTGCATAAATTAGTAGAGAGCTTACTAAAAAAGGTTGCGGAAGGCCAAGAACAGCGAGGAGGGTCGATCAGGTTAGACCCTGTTGACCGGGTCGACCTATAGCTACGGATTATAACCGTAGCCATAACCATAGTGCTATGCACTTTTTTTTCTCTCTTTTTTTATTATATTTTATTTTATTTTTTACATGGAGAACTTTATTCTACATACATTTTTCTCAATACATATATATATATATATATAAGCATATAAAAAACTCTCTTTTTTTTCATTTCTTTCTTATTCATTTAACAAGAATCTCTTCTAAACCAAAATTAATTACTTGACGTACCACATATAATTTTGGGGTAGGAGAAGCTATTTTAGCCAACTAACCTGGTTATTTTCCAAGATTCCATCAAGTCGATGGTCGAAAATCCATTTCATTCACTTTGTGGTCAATTTCAATCATTTCATTCACTTCGCAGTCAATTTCATTTACTTCGTGGTCAACTCAATTAATTTCACGGTTAATTCCCTTCATTTCACGATGAATTCCATGCATTTCACAATCAATTCCCTTCACTTCATGGTCAATTTCATTCATTTCATTTCACATGCATTTCATTCACACGGTCAATTCCCTTCACTTCACGGCCAATCCATCCATTTCACGGTCAATTCCCTTCACTTCAAGGTCAATTCCGTGCATTTCATGGTCAATTTGCTTCATTTGACGGTCAATTTCATGCATTTCATGGTCAATTCCTGTGATTCCCCTTCACTTCACGGTCAATTCCATGCATTACACAGTCAATTCCCTTCACTTGACGGTCAATTCCATGCATTTCACGGTCAATTCCCTTCACTTCACCGTCATTTCCATGCATTTCACAGTCAATTCCGGTGATTCCAGTTCACTTCACAGTCATTTCCATCATTTCACGGTCAATTCCCTTCACTTCACAGTCAATTCCATGCATTTCACGATCAATTACGGTGATTCCCCTTCACTTCACAGTCATTTCCATGCATTTCACGGTCAATTCCCTTCGCTTCACGGCCATTTCCATGCATTTCGATTCCCTTCACTTCACGGTCATTTCCATGCACTTCACGGTCAATTCCCTTCACTTCATTGTCATTTCCATGCACTTCACGGTCAATTCTGGCGATTCTGCTTCACTTCACTGCCATTTCCATGCATTTCACGGTCAATTCTGGCGATTCCGCTTCACTTCACGGCCATTTCCATGCATTTCATGGTCAATTCCCTTCACTTCACGGTCAATTCCATGCAATTCACGGTCATTTCCATGTATTTCACTGTCAATTCCCTTCACTTCACGGTCAATTCCATGCATTTCACGGGCAATTCCCTTCACTTCACGGTCATTTCCATGCATTTCACGGTCAATTTTGGTGATTTCGCTTCACTTCACGGTCATTTCCATGCATTTCACGATCAATTCCCTTCACTTCAGAGTCATTTCCATGCATTTCACGGTCAATTCCATTCACTTCATTGTCATTTCCATGCATTTCACGATCAATTTCGGCGATTCTACTTCACTTCACGGCCATTTTCATGCATTTCAAGATCAATTCCCTTCACTTCATGGTCAATTCCATGCATTTCACGGTCAATTACGGTGATTCCCATTCACTTCACGGTCATTTCCAAGCATTTTATGGTCCATTCCCTTCACTTCACTGTCATTTTCATGCATTGCATGGTCAATTTCAGCTATTCCGTTTCACTTAACGGTTAATTCCATGCATTTCACAGTCAATTCCCTTCACTTCACGATCATTTCCATGCATTTCACAGTCAATTCCGGCGATTCCACTTCACTTCATGGTCATTTCCATGCATTTCACGACCAATTCACTTCACTTCACAGTCAATTCCATGCATTTCACGGTCAATTATGGTGATTCCCCTTCACTTCACGATCATTTCCATGTAATTCACGGTCAATTTCCTTCACTTCACAGTCATTTGCATGCATTTCACGGTCAATTCCCTTCACTTCACGGTCATTTCCATGCATTTCACGGCTAATTCCCTTCACTTCACGGTCATTTCCATGCATTTCACGGTCGATTTCCTTCACTGTCATTTTCATGCATTTCACTGTCAATTTCCTTCACTTCACGGTCATTTCCATGCATTTCACAGTCAATTCTGGTGATTCCGCTTCACTTCATGGTCATTTACATGCATTTTACAGTCAATTCCCTTCACTTCACGGTCATTTCCAAGCATTTCACGGTCAATTCACTTCACTTCACGGTTAATTCCATGCATTTCACGGTCAATTCCCTTCACTTCACGGACAATTCCGTGCATTTCATGGTCAATTCGTTTCACTTGACAGTCAATTTCTTGCATTTCATGGTCAATTCCGACGATTCCCCTTCTCTTCACGGTTAATTTCATGCATTTCACAGTTATTTCCTTGCATTTCACAATCAAATCTGGTGAATCCGCTTCACTTCACGGTCAATTCCATGCATTTCACAGTCAATTCCCTTCACTTCACGGTCATATACATGCATTTCACAGTCAATTCCATGCATTTCACTGTCAATTCCCATCACTTCAAGGTCATTTCCATGCATTTCACTGTCAATTCCCTTCACTTCACGGTCATATACATGCATTTCACGGTTAATTTCCTTCACTTCATGGTCATTTCCATGCATTTCACGGTCAATTCCGGTGATTCCGCGTCACTTCATGGTCATTTCCATGCATTTCACGGTCAATTCCCTTCAGTTCACGGTCAAGTCCATGCATTTCATCGTCAATTCCCTTCACTTCACAGTTAATTTCGTGCATTTCACGGTCAATTCGCTTCACTTGACGGTCAATTCCATCCATCACGGTCAATTCCAGCGATTCCCCTTCACTTCACGATCAATTCCATGCATTTCACGGTCAATTCCCTTCACTTCACCGTCATTTCCATTCATTTCACGGTTAATTCCCTTCACTTCACGATCATTTCCATGCATTTCATGGTGAATTCCGGCAATTCCCCTTCTCTTCACGATCAATTCCATGCATTTCACAGTCAATTTCCTTCACTTCACCGTCATTTTCATTCATTTCACGGTTAATTCCCTTCACTTCACGATCATTTCCATGCATTTCACAGTCAATTCCTGTGACTCCACTTCACTTCACGGTCATTTTAAAGCATTTCACGGTCAATTCCCTTCACTTCACGGTCATTTCTATGCATTTCACAGTCAATTGCCTTCACTTCACGGTCATTTTCATGCATTTCACGGTCAATTCCTGCGATTCCGCTTCACTTCACCGTCATTTCCATGCATTTCACGGTCAATTCCCTTCACTTCAAGGTCATTTCCATGCATTTCACGGCCAATTCCCTTCACTTCACGGTCATTTTTCATGCATTTCATAGTTAATTCCGTTGATTCCGCTTCCCTTCGCGGTCATTTCCATGCATTTCACGATCAATTCCCTTCACTTCGCTATCAATTCCATGCATTTCACGGTCAATTCCCTTCACTTCACGGTCATTTCCATGCATTTAACGTCAATTCCGGTAATTCCACTTCACTTCACTGTCATTTCCATGCATTTCACAGTCAAATCCCTTCACTTCACGGTCAATTCCATTTGCATTTCACGGTCAATTACGGCGATTCTCCTTCACTTCACGATCATTTCCATGCATTTCACGGTCAATTCCCTGAACTTCACGGTCATTTCCATGCATTTCACGGTCAATTCCCTTCACTTCATGGTCATTTCCATGCATTTCATGGTTAATTCCAGCGATTCTGCTTCACTTCACTATCATTTCCATGCATTTCATGGTCATTTCCCTTCACTTCACAGTCATTTCCATGCACTTCACGGTCATTTCTAGTGATTCCGCTTCAATTCACAGTCATTTCCATGCATTTCGCAATCAATTCCCTTCACTTCACGGTCATTTTCGAGAAAATGCATCAAAATGACCCTGAAGTGATTTGGAATTGCAGGAATTGACCGTGAAATGCAAGGAAATGACCGTGAAGTGAAGGGAATTGACCGTGAAATGCATGAAAATGGTTGTGAAGTGAAGGGAATTGGCCGTGAAATGCATGGAAATGGCTGTGAAGTGAAGGGAATTGACCGTGAAATGCATGGAATTGACCGTGAAGTGAGCGGAATCGCCGGAATTGACCGTCAAATGCATGGAAATGTCCATGAAGTGAAGAGAATTGATTGTGAAATGCATGGAATTGATTGTGAAGTGAAGGGAATTGACCTTGAAATGCATGAAAATGACTATGAAGTGAAGGGAATTTGACCGTGAAATGCATGAAAATGACAGTGAAGTGAAGTGGAAATGCCAGAATTGACCGTAAAATGCATAAAATGATCGTGAAGTTAAGGTAATTGCCGTAATTGACTGTGAAATGCATGGAAATGACCGTGAAGTGAAGTGAAGGGAATTGACCATGAAATGCATGGAAATGACCGTGAAGTGAAGTGGAATGGCCAAAATTAACTGTGAAATTAATGGAAATGACCATGAAGTGAAGGGAATTGACTGTGAAATGCATGGAAATGACCGTGAAGTGAAGGAGAATTGCCGTAAAATGCATGGAATTGACCGTGAAGTGAAGCAGAATCGATGAAATTGACCGTGAAATACATGAAAATGACCGTGAAGTGAAGGGAATTGACTGTGAAATGCATGGAAATGATCGTGAAGTGAAGGGAATTGACCGTGAAATGCATGGAAATGACCGTGAAGTGAAGCGGAATCGTTGGAATTGACCGTGAAATGCATGAAATTGACCGTGAAGTGAAGGGGAATCGCTAGAATTGACCGTGAAATGCATGGAAATGACCGTGAAGTGAAGGGAATTGACCGTGAAATGCACAGAATTGACCGTGAAGTGAAGGGAATTGACCATGAAATGCATGGAATTGACCGCGAAGTGAAGGGAAATGACCGCGAAATGCATGGAATTCACCGTGAAGTGATTGAAATTGATCACGAAATACATGGAATTCACCGTGAAGTGAAGGGAATTGACCATGAAATGAATTGAGTGGACCGCGAAGTGAATGAAATTGACCATGAACTTATTGAAATTGACCGTTAAGTGAATGAAATGGTTTTTCGACCATCGACCTGATGGAATCTTCAAAAATAACCAGGTTGGTTGGCTAAAGTAGCTTCTCCTACCCCAAAATCATATGTGGTACGCCTTGTAACTAATTTTGGTTTAGAAGATATTCTTGTTAAATGAATAAAGAAGGAAATGAAAAAATAAAATAAAAATTGTATGCTTATATATACATATTTATATAAATATGTATTGGAGAAAAATGTAGGTAGAATAAAGTTCTCCATGTAAAACAAAAAAAAACAAAAAAAAACAAAAAAAAAAAAGGAAGGAAAGCTGCATAGTACTATGGTTATGGCTACTGTTAGAATCCGTAGCCATAGGTCCAACTCTGACCCGTTTGGCCAGGTCCAACCTGGTCGACCCGAACTCGCTAGCTACTTCTTCTCCTTCTTCTTCTTCTTCTTCTTTTGTATTCTCCACCAATTTTTGTGAGTCTCATTACGAGGTATGTGTTATATCCAAACCATCCATCTATTTGGCAAACTCATATTAGGCTTGAGACAAAAAATAAGACAGATCTAGCTATCAAGTGGACCACATTGTAAAAGGCAGTGGAGGACCGAACATCTACCATTGAAACAGGGGTCACGCAAGTTTTGGATCATTAGGAAATTTGTTTTTCTTCTTCATCTGGTTCTTTATGACCTTATGAATAAATTAGATGGATAATAAATATTATGGTGGGCTCTACAAAAGTTTCAATGGTGAAAATCAATTTTCCACTGCTCTTTGTGGTGTGGTCTAGTTGATCTTTGGATATGATTTTTTTCATTTTTTTGATAATGCTCCGAAATGATCTCGAAATATGGATGAACGTTATGGATATAACAAATACATAACTATGGGGCCATGTAACTTTGATATCTTTTGAACCGTTCGCACAACTCGGAGTTCGAGGAGCGTCAGCGCTCGTCTACTAGCACCAGCCGATACGCATGAAGGAAAAAACAGGGCCATTTTTGACCCAAAAAAGTAGTTCGTACAGATGAGGCTTACTCTAATAAGGTAAAAGTAAGTGGGCTCGAAAAGGTAAACGGGTCGTAAAGTGGTGAATTTTTCAAGCCGGATCTCCCGCATGTTACAAGAGCGGATTGCATGTGCCCCAAGCATAGATATACCCAGGCTATGTGGGTCCCACAGAGATTTCCTTGACAAAGACGCTGTCCATCTGCTTTTAAAGATCAAACTAGAATAGGATTTTAAAAATCAGCCAGATCCAAAACACAACTGAGCCACCACAAACGAAACTGTGGGAACTTAAACATCCCCCGTTGAAACCTTCATGGAGCTGCCCATGATATTTATATGCCATCCAAACCGTTCATATGGTTATTACCACTCAGATTGATAAACTGAAGGAAAAAATATCATCCAGATAAAATACTTCTGTAATCTCCAAACGTTCAATTCACACTATTTCATGTGAGTTTTGTATATGCCCGAATTTTAGAATGTTATTTGTTATGGGAAGATCCGAGCCCCTTATAACTCCGATGGCCAACATCATACTAATCTGATCGGATTTGCACGCACATCCATCGTGATGCACAACTAAAGGATTCATTGTCAAGTCACAGCGGCGCTCCTATTCCAAGGCTATAAATCGGCTCGGATTGATCTAAGGTCGGAGCAAATAAGGTAGCAAGAAAACTCGACTATACAGGGCGGGTCCGCCAAGTAGATTCGCAGCTCGGAAGGAAAAATGAGTCACACTCTGTGCGGATTAAAGCTCGGGTCGGATTTATACGTGTCTAGCAAATCAACGGCAGGATCTCATAAAGAAAACATCACGACACGACAGGTGTAAATTGACTTCTAGACGTCAACCCAAGACCGGACAAGAGGGGTTTCCACCAAAGAAGGAAGTCCGAGCCAGGGGCTCGTCCTCATGCTCATCCTCATCTGAAGAAGGATGTCCAAGCCGGGGGCTCGTCCTCGTCCTCATCCTTACCTGAAGTATACCACTCGAGCTGGGACCCCGTCTTTGTTGCCATCTTCATCTTCGCCCGACGAAAGATGCCCCGGGTCGACGCCAAGGCAGAACGTGGGCACCTCATACGCTCAAATAAGAAGTTGCCTCAAATGGACATGACCGATTTCCTAGCTCGCAGATATGCACGATACGCTACACGATCTCAGGATTGCAGGCAGTATCTCCATGATCCGTCAAATCCCATTGATTCCACGAATCGTGCCGAGATTAATGGACCCAGTCCATCTAATGGTTAAGTATAAATACAAGGGGAACTCCATTGTTACAGGTACGCAACATCCTGCACTCCCTCGACTCTTCAACTTAAGACCCAGATTCCTTTGACATGACTTAGGAATCGGAGGGTCCCCCGGCTTAGCCAGGGTCTCCTTTGCTAATCCTTTGTGCAGGACCAAGGACCAAGGTTCGTTGGAGATACGCTGCATGGAGTTGGGGGCGATCCAGGTTTTGTCATCAACATTTTTTGCGCCGTCATGGGAATTTGATACAAAACGTCAGGTTCCTATTCTTAACATAATGGCGAGAGGAAAGAAAAAAGTAGTAGCTGCAGAACTAGAGCCAAACGACCTGACTCACTCTTCCTTTCTACTTCGTGCCGAATTAGCCCCGAGGCCTTCCCAACGTTCTCGCAATCGGGCGAGTAAGTATCGAGCCATGCAGAACAAGATGCAGGCCTTGCGTGACGAGGTGAACAGAATGAAGTAGCAACAGGAGCCACAACCACGCCCGACTCAAGAAAATCCTTTTCCCGAACCGGTCGGTCTGGTCATGGAAGCCCACTTCGCGCTGAGGAGTATGAGGCCCGAGGCGCCTCAACACCCTCAGGCGCCGGTTTCGGGTCAGAATCCTCTCCCAACCCAAATTTGAGTTTCAACTCGGAACACAGCTACTCGAGCTCCGACAAACGCCTCGGTCACCTTGGCCCTGGCACCTACGGATTTCCGCTACGAGCTGGATCAAAGGAGGGGAAGGAGGGTTCCCGAGGTAGAGAACACCTAGGAAATTGTAGCTGAGAACAAAGATCCTTGGGAAAAACGGTTTGCAGAGCTCAACGACAAGTTTTTGACGCTGAAAAAGAAGCAATAGCCATGTCAATCCCCGCCATCATTCAGGCAATGATGAAAGAGACCGAGCCTCCCTTCACATCGACAATCATGAATGAGGTGATGGCACAAAGGTTCCGGATACCTCCCGTCATCCAATACTCCGGATCGAGTGACCCGTCAGAGCACATAGAAGCTTATCATTCGTGGATGCAAATTCAAACAGCAACGGACACGATGATGTGCAGAGGGTTCTCAATTACACTCACAGGATCCGCTCGGAGCTGGTACCGTCAGCTCAAGCCCAACTCTATCGGATCCTTCGCAGAACTTAGCCGATTGTTCCTTACCCAGTTTATAAGTGGTAAGAAGAGCCGAAAACCAAATACTCACCTGTTCACCATCAAACAAGAGCCCAATAAATCACTAAAAGATTACATTGCATGCTTCAATAAGGAAGCATTACAGGTGGAAGACTATGATGATAAGATGCTGCTTTCTGTAGTGTTCGGTGGCTTGAAAGAGGGAAGGTTCACCTTTTCTATTGGGAAGAATCCGCCCAAGACATTAGCCGACCTCATCGCCAGAGCTCAGAAATACACTAATGCCGAGGAGTTCACCAATGCCCGCAAGAACGTCCAAGTAACTGACCCGACTGGCAAAGGAAAGAGGCCTAGGAACGAGGAAACCCAGCCGTCCGGCAAGGGACCCGATGACCGTGCCCCTCGCGATCGGCGCCCGAACAGAAGGCCGGAAGGAAAATTTCGTTCCTACACCCCCTTTAACACATCCACAGAGCAGATCCTATTGGACATGCAAGGAGAAAAACTTCTGAATTGGCCCATGTGCATGAAGGCCAACCCGGAACATCGCAAAAAATGTAAATATTGCCGCTTTCATCGGGATCACCGGCACAACATGACTGACTGCATGACCTCGAGGATGAAATCAAGGCACTTATTCATAAGGGTCATCTACGTCGCTATACTAAGGGAGAAATAATCGCTCGGAAAGAAGAGCGAGACCGAGAACTGCCAAATAACACCACGGAAGAGCCAGCCGAGATCCATGCCATCTTCGGGGGCTCATCTAGTGGGGGAGATTCAAATCGGGCTTGAAAAGCCCATTCTCGGAAGTCTAATCCGGAGCATTACGTTCATTTGACCGAGCACCCTAGCAAGGAGCTCTAAGTCAGCCCATGCGGTCTGACCTTCACAAAAGAGGATGCACGGGGAATCCATCACCCACACGATGATGCTATGGTAGTTACTATGACCATAACAAACTGTAAGGTGTACCGGAAGCTCGGCCAATGTCATATATTCTGAAGCTTTCGAAAGAATGGAGATTCTGAGGTCTCACCTCAAACCCATGAAGACACCCCTGCACGACTTTGCCGGGGAAAGAGTAATCTCCAAAGGAGTCATCTCCCTCCCTGTGACTGCAGGAGAAGGACAACATCAGGTCACACTAATGGTGGACTTCCTTATTGTTAATGTGTCATCCGTACATAACGTCATCCTGGGCAGACCTTCCCTCAATGCAATGAGAGCAGTTGTTTCTACCTATCATCTGATGATGATGTTTCCCGCCGAGGGAGGGACAGGATACCTCCGAGGCGATCAATGTGAAGCTCGGAGGTGCTACGCTATGAAATAGCAGTGAAGACCGCTTGGGTTGAAGTAAGTAAGAATATGCCAATATGTCCTAGAGGGGGGTGACTAGGACTTTTTAAAGATTTATGAGTTATTTAAAAATCCTATCATGTATGCAGTTTTCAGGATTACTCAAATGTAACTCTACCGGCTTCCAAGCCAAGTAGAGGATCCAATCACAACCTAATCAAGATATAGCAATATGCAACTTAGTCTATGTTGGATGTGACTGTGTGTGTGTGAGATGTGATCAGATATATAAATAGAATGTCATGAATCACACATAGAGAAAGCAATCACAAACATAGTCATTTTATAGTGGTTCGATGATAAGTCTACTCCACTCCCGGCTGTCGCACTCAACCCTTGAGTGTACCGGATTTCACTAAGGAGGTTTTCCAAGGTTCACCTTCAACCTTTACACGGAGGTTTCTACTCGGTTCACCTCTAACCCTGGAGTTTCACTGGTTCACTCCTAACCAGATGTTTATGCTCTCCATAGATCAAGGGTCCACACAATGCACATAGAGGTTTCTAGTCGGTTCACCTCTAACCCTGGAGATTCATTGGTTCACCCCTAACCAGATGTTTATGCTCTCCACAGAGCAAGGGTCCACACAACGCACCCACAACGTACACTCCCGCCGGAGGCTTCCTTAAGGACTTCAAAGGGTGAGAACCACTTAAGACCCAATCCTAGAAAGGAATGATCGCAAGTGTCCTCCTGGACTCTAAATACTTACAGATAAGTTGATGAGTCTCGTTAAGCACAACACCAAAGATCTCTTCCTCCTTGTTGACGAAGAGTCTTCTGCTCCCTTGATCCGTAACACAAAAGATATACCAAGACTAGGCTTGAGGTCGGGTCAAGGTAGAGATGGAATCCTACTCTCTAAAGGTTTTCCTATATGGAAGGTAGAGTAGTTCCACTCTTATGCATTCAAGGCATCCCAACATAATGATTTGCCATTAAGGTAGTAGCTGGAGGATCCTTGAATGTGGAAGTTCATTCTCCAATCCACTCTATTGAATATCAATGGTGACGGTGGATTAGAGGATGAACTCCCTCGAGAGAAAGGGCTTAGGGTATAAGATGTAAGTTGAAACACACAAAAGCTCTTTCTTTTCTCTCTTACATCAACAAAAGACAAGTCCTTTATATATAGGCAAAAAGCTCCAACGGATATAAAACGGTCACATTTATGACATAGTTCGATATCATTGAGCAGGTTCGATATCATCGAGCATATACTCTCGATAGCATCGATGGTTTGCTCGATGACTCGGACTCGATGTCATATGCTTTTGAAACTCTTTACCAATTGGTCGATGAATCGAAGCTATTTTCGATGTCATCGGATTTCAAACTCCGATTCTATCAATGACAGATTCGATCCATCGATACTTAAAAATGAGAGAGACTTGACTTTGAGATATTTCAAGTTTTCATGAATGATCGGGGGAACTGTCGAGGTCATCGGAATTTGAATGTCGATGATATCGAGATCAGAGTTGAGGCATCGATAAATCCAGCTGATTTATCTTTGAACTTGCTGGACAGATTATGGTTTTGTTCGATGTAATCGATCTGGTATCGATATCATCGATATTTGAATATCGATTAAATCAAAGGACCCCCGATCATAGTTAAAAAATAGCCTGAAATAACTGCGTAAGAAATGCGCACCCAATGTCGATATCATCGATGGACCTCCGATCTTATCGATATTTAAATTCAGATCATATCGGACGGTCATCGATATATCGAAGAATTTTGAGATTTTCATTAAAAAACAGGGGCGCCGAAAATCTGCCTGTCGATCTTATCGAGCCACTCTCGATGGTCTTGAGATTTGAATATCGATGATATCGATATGTGTATTGATACATCGATAATTCATCCAGATATATTGTGAAGTTGTTGGACATATTCGGTGCTTTTATCGATGATATCGATAGGTGTATCGATATATCGATAAATCCATCCAGATGAATATTTAGTTGCTAGACATTATGGTCCTCTTATCGATAATATCGTTAAGTTATCGAGGGCATCGACAGTGCAGGTCGATCATATCGAGGGTGCTTCGATAAAATTGACAGGGCGAGAAAAACTTAGAAATTTTCCTATTTTGCAAAAAGTTTTCTCACCTTAAAAACCCTAAGATGTCTATCTTGTTTTAAGGGTTTTAATCACCTGGTGTTTTGGGACACGGGATGTGAGGCTATGATTTACCTATTGCGAGCTTCCACACATCCGGTTGAGATAGACGCTTGAGATAATATTCTTATCGAATTCTGCGGCCAGTCTGACTCACCACACACGTAACTTGACAAACCATGGTACTAGCAGGTGCACTTTCAATCTCCCCTTTTGTTAATTACGTGACAAAATACCCAAAACACCCTAGAACACTTCTAGACACACCCTAAATTGTGTGTACATGCATTTACACAATTTTATAATTTTTCTAACCCATGTACACATTCTAAAAGTATCTGCTCCCCCTTACTTCAAAACTCCCCCTTTCTTGCAGCTACTCCCCCTAACATTTGCAACAACATAGATAGATACACAATTTTTCGCTCGGGGTGTTTTAAATTGTTCTTCCCCTTTTTGTCAGTCATTGGCAAATGTATAACAAGTGATATTGACTGAAGAATGAATTGCATGGGAGAACCAACCAGATAGAAGCAGAACATTGAGGTATAAAAGTTAGCTCAATTCAATCAAACATCAATCTTAAAAATGAATGCATATTAGATAAGATATGGCAGTTATAGAGCAGTGAAAAATATTCATTAGGGACATCACATGCATTCCAGAACTTGATAAACCAGGGGAACAACAAAAAATATGGCATTAATGATATGAATTCTATTTAGCCACAGAAAAACTAAAACTGCCCCAGACGGCAGTAAATCCCAAACCAAAAATAACTGTTTAGTCCAACCACAAAATATACTACTCCACACAGCAGTTACCAAAAAAAAAAAAAACAAGCCCATATATGGGCACCCAACAACATCCATTAATCATTAGCCCATCTGTGGGCATATACAACCAAAAGGAGAAAAAAAAAACAGTTCATATCTTAGAGGGCTGTCATACACACCAGTGATAGCGAAGAACATCCAAAAAGATACTGATGTTCAAACGTGGAGATAAGAGTAAAGTTTGAATGATAGCATGCATGACCCGGCCTTACGGAGCAGAGTGAGATGGCATCGTGTCGTCCCATCGGCATGTCAACAGATCCACCACCTGTTGTACAGACTGCTGCACTTTCTGGACAACTCGCTCCAAGACTGTCAACTGCTCACGTACAGAATGAATATCTCTCTGGATTGCCCCGATTCTGTCCATTTCGAACCTCTTTGCATGTCCAGGTATTGACGCAGATGGGGCTGGATCAGGTTGAGAGGATTCATCTCCTGTCCTCTCAGTTTCCTCCCAATGAGGATCACCAACACCTTCAGCTTCACATCCTTGAATGCCTTCTTCTTTGTACTTGTGGTACTCCAGGTCCATTTTTCGAATGTTCTTTACATTAAAGACTTAAACTGGAAGTACAGGATCAGTGGTAGGTAGAAAACCAATTCTTTGACATATCTTGCTTATGATCCATGGATATGGCAAATGCAGATCTCTGGATGTATGTATTGCATTTACCAACTGGTTGACAATCAGTGTTGGAAGGCAAACCTTTGTCCCATTTGCAACAGAGTATACAATCATGACCATAAGACCCGTGAGATCAGATCGATTTGTACTCCTTGGATACAGATTTGTAGCGAAGATCCCATGCATAACTCGAAAGCGGGGTTCCATGTACCTAGATTTTAAGGCGTTCCCCTGGTGCTAGGGAATATCTCTATTGTTGCACAGGTACTTGGTTACAATGGAACGGACCTCAGGAAAATTGAGATCTAAGTCTGGAAGGCCTTCTGGTGTCATCTGTAGATTGAGAATGTCAGCCAGTGTGGCAGGAGTGATGAACGTATCATCACCATCCAGAGAGACCATGAACGAAGGAGGATCAGATACCGGAGAGTGACACGCTGCAAGGAAATTGCGTATTTGTTCGAGTTGACAAGGCCCTCCGAAATTTAGGATGGGCAGCCAACCAACTGCAGCGAACAAGGGTTCTAGATTGTACAGTGCTAAACAGACCCTATCCACTTTTCTCTCATGGATCAGCTTCCTACCGGTGTATTTCGCTGGACGTGTGGGCTGCCTAGCCAGAGGAGGAGGTGCTGGAGAATCGGTTTGGGACCCACCTCGCAAAGTCTGTGATCTTTGACGAGTGGGGATCCCACTTTCCGGGGCCCTCGCTCTTTCTCTAGATGCGAGGACTTTTTATCGGGTAGCTCTTGAAGATTCCCCTTGTCTGGGCGCTATCCCTTTGTCTTTTCCCATATAGACAAAACAAGGGTTTGAACAACTTGGGAAACACGACAAATACTTGACAAAATCGAAAATACCTGAAAGAGAAATTGACCTCTTGTAGTATAGAAAGGTATTACCTGATTTGTGGAGGGATTTCGATTAGTCCGTCGTGGCTCCTAGTAATTTGGCCGAGTGTATCGAGCACAGAAGATGACCGATAGACACAAAAAAAAAAAATCCATTTTTCGCTCCACAAACTTTTATCGGGCGCCATCTGTTGATATGATCGATCATTGTTTCGATAATATTGAGAGATTTCTTATCGATACCATCGAGTCTGTCTTCGATATCATTTTTTGGCCACTTGTCAATCCGTATTCTAAGGAGTCGTCGATAATATCGACCCTCTAACGATTACTCGAGAATGTCATATCGATACTCATATCGAAGATGAAGATTTTCAATTTTCAGCATTCAAACAATCCGCCAAGTATACTTTTAGAATTTCTATAAATCAATAGTATACTTTTCAAAAATTATGTACAATTTCTGTACACACCAAAATTATAAACATATGTATGTTTATATACAAAATTTGAGGTCAAGAACCTAAGATGTATCATTTAAGGCTCAACAAAATTTGCATCATTTCAGCCAATATCCAGGTCTAGATGAATGACTTGGACTTGTCCTTCTACGCTTGGAATTTCAGGGTATGTGAAGATTAGTCATAAGACAATTTTGTTTTTCTTTTTCTATCCATTTCTTCTTGTTAATCAATTTGAGTGGTGATTCAAGGGCATTGCTACTCTCCATATCCTTGAGAGGTCTTTTGAAGTTCTATATTTCTCTGGTTAATGATTTGCCATGTTTCTGACCAGAGTTGGGTTGAGTCCTCCCCGGTGTTATGCATTCAAATTTATAATGACCTGAATCACCGCACAAATGACATACTTGAGTTGTTCTGGTTTTGCTTCCAGAAGTAGCAAATTTTTCAGTTCTAAGAGCTGCATTTCCAGTCTTATGTTTTTCATATCCAAGCTCGCTTTTATCCTTACCAGGTCTTCCCATTCCTAGCAATTTTTCTAGTTTTTCACCACTCTGGGAAAACTTGTAGTTTATCTTGGCTATCTTCTTAGATTCTTCAAGATCAAACAGGAGTGTATGATTTTTATTGCAAAGAAGTTTGTTCTTATCTTTCAGAAGTTCAACCTGTTTGTTCAGTTTTTCAGACTTGCTTTTAAGAAGGGTATTAATTTGTAAAGTTTTATCCAAATCTCTTTGCAGCACTTGGTTTTTGTTCTCAGATATTCCGAGTCTTTTAAGGATGTTGATGCTATGAATATAAAGTTAATTATAGGCATCTTGCAACTTATACTTTTCTATTTCTTCTTCATTTCCAGTTTCTTCATCATCAGATGGAAATGATTCCGTGACTTGCTGTTCTTTTTCATTTTCAAATTCGGTGGGAGTGATTGAAACAGTGGAGACCATAAGTATTTTCAATGGTTTCTGATCTTCATTGCTTTCTGAGTCACTAGATTCTGAATTTGACTCATCTATATCATCCTACATGGCGGCCATTGCCTTGCCCTTGGTTTTTCTGTTTGGGCTTTCGGTAGATAGGTGTTCATACTCTCGACAGGCGTAGCATTGTGGTTCTTTGGTCTTTTTGCCAAATTTGCCTGCAGAGAGTTTGTTATCCACCTTTCTCCCTCTAGAGGGACGGCCGCGATTCTTTTGAAAGAATCTCCTAAATTTTTGTGCCAGCAAAGCCACTTCTTTATCTTCATCTTCCTTTTCTCTTTCACTATCCTCATGAATTGTTTTCTTTGAGATTTTTAGGATAGTGTTTTTGGATTTTTGGGATTGAGTGAAGTGTAGTTCAAAAGTTTGTAGGGAACCTACCAGTTCTTCTACTTTCATTTCATCTATGTTCCTACACTCCTCAACTGTTGTAACCTTGGGATTAAACCGTTCCGACAATGATTTAATATTTTCCTACATATTTTAGGAACCGGAACTTTTTCTCCCAATCCACCCATGGAGTTACAAATAATGTTTAACTTTGTGAAAAACTCCATAAATGTCTCATGCTCTTCCATTCTGAGACTTTCGAACTGTGAGGTCAATAGTTGAAGTTTGGACCTCTTCACAGTACTTGTGCCTTCATGGGTTGTTTCCAATAGATCCCATACTTCTTTAGATGTCCCACACATGCTTATTTGATTGAAAATATCCAGGGACACGGCACAGTAGATAACATTCATAGCCTTGGCTTCAGATGTTTGCCTTTCTTTGTCGAATGCTGTCCACTTTTCTTTGGGTTTGGGCTTTGTGATTGTTGTGCCACTTTCAAGTATAATTTTTTCAATAGGTGGCACATATTCGCTTTCAACTATATCCTAAACGTCATGATCCAAAGATCTCAGAAAGTAGTGCATCCTAGCCTTCCAGTATGCATAGTTTGATCTGTCAAATACTGGAGGTCTAGTGACTGATGAGCCCTCTCCTTTGGCCATATTCCCAACTTCAGTCAAGATCACTCTTTAGGAGGTGAAGCCCTTAAAGACAGACCCGCTCTGATACCAATTGAAATAGCAGTGAAGATCGCTTGGGTTGAAGTCAGAATATGCCAATATGTCCTAGAGGGGGGTGAATAGGACTTTTTAAAGATTTATGAGTTATTTAAAAATCCTATCACTCTACTCCTATCATGTATGCAATTTTCTGGATTACTCAAATGTAACTCTACCGGTTTCCAAGCCAAGTAGAGGATCTAATCACAAACTAATCAAGATATAGCAATATACAACTTAGTTTATGTTGGATGTGACTGTGTGTGTGAGATGTGATCAGATATATAAATAGATCGTCATGAATCACACATAGAGAAAGCAATCACAAACACAGTCATTTTATAGTGGTTCGACGATAAGTCTACTCCACTCCCGGCTGTCGCACTCAACCCTTGAGTGTACCGGATTTCACTAAGGAGGTTTCCCAGGGTTCACCTCAAACCTATGGTTTTAAATCAGGTTCACCTTCAACCTTTACAAGGAGGTTTCTACTCGGTTCACCTCTAACCCTGGAGTTTCACTGGTTCACTCCTAACCAGATATTTATGCTCTCCATAGAGCAAGGGTCCACACAACACACCCAGAGGTTTCTACTCGGTTCACTTCTAGCCCTAGAGTTTCACTGGTTCACCCTTAACCAGATGTTTATGCTCTCCACAGAGCAAGGGTCCACACAACGCACCCACAGCGTACACTCTCGCCGGAGCTCTCCTTGAGGACTTCCAAGGGTGAGAACCACTTAAGACCCAATCCTAGAAAGGAATGATCGCAAGTGTCCTCCTGGACTCTAAATACTTACAGATAACTTGATGAGTCCTGTTAAACACAACGCCGAAGATCTCCTCCTCCTTGTTGACGAAGAGTCTTCTGCTCCATTGATCCGTAACACAAAAGATATACCAAGACTAGGCTTGAGGTTGGCTCAAAGTAGAGATGGAATCCTACTCTCTAAAGGTTTTCCTATAAGGAAGGTAGAGTAGTTCCACTCTTATACATTCAAGGTATCCCAGCATAATGATTTGCCATTAAGGTAGTAGCTGGATGATCCTTGAATGCGGAAGTTCATTCTCCAATCCACTCTATTGAATATCAATGGTGAGGGTGGATTGGAGGATGAACTCCCTCGAGAGAAAGGGTTTAGGGTATAAGATGTAAGTTGAAACACACAAAAGCTCTCTCTTTTCTCCCTTACAGCAATAAAAGACAAGTCCTCTATATATAGGCAAAAAGCTCCAACGGATATAAAACGGTCACATTTATGATAGAGTTCGATATCATCGAGCAGGTTCGTTATCATCGAGCATATACTCTCGATAGCATCGATGGTCTGCTCGATGACTCGGACTCGATGTCATACGCTTTTGAAACTCTTTGTCAATTAGTCGATGAATCGAAGCTATTGTCAATGTCTTCGAATTTCGAACTCCAATTCTATCGATGGCAAGTTCGATCCATCGACACTTAAAAAATGAGAGAGACTTGACTTTGAGATATTTCAGGTTTTCATGAATGATCGGGGGAACCGTCGAGGTCATCGGAATTTGAATGTCGATGATATCGAGATCAGAGTCGAGGCATCGATAAATCCAGCTGATTTATCTTTGAACTTGCTGGACAGGTTATGGCTTTGTTCCATGTAATCGATCTGGTGTTGATATCATCGATATTTGAATATCGATTAAATCGAATGACCCCCGATCATAGTTAAAAAACAGCCTGAAATATCTGCTGTAAGAAATGCGCGCCCACTGTCGATATCATCGATGGACCCCCGATCTTATCGATATTTGAATTCAGATCATATCGAACGGTCATCGATATATCGAAGAATTTTGAGATTTTCATTAAAAAATAGGGGAGCTAGAAATCTTCCTGTCAATCTTATCGAGCCACTCTCGATGGTCTCAAGATTTGAATATCGATGATATTGATGTGCATCGATACATCGATAATGCGTCCAGATATATTGTGAAGTTGCTGGACATATTCGGTGCTTTTATCGATGATATCAATAGGTGTATCGATATATCGATAAATCCGTCCAGATGAATATTTAGTTGCTGGACATTTTGGTCCTCTTATCGATAATATCGTTAAGGTATCGAGGACATCGATAGTGCAGGTCGATCATATCGAGGGTGCTTCGATAAAATCCATAGGGTGAGAAAAACTTAGAGATTTTCCTATTTTGTAAAAAGTTTTCTCACCTTAAAAACCCTAAGATGTCTGTCTTGTTTTAAGGGGTTTAATCACCTGGTGTTTTGGGACACGGGATGTGAGGCTATGATTTACCTATTGCGAGCTTCCACACACCTGGTTGAGGCAGACGCTTAAGATAATCTTCCTATCAAGTTATGCAGCCAGTCTGACTCACCACACACGTAACTTGACAAACCAGGGCACTAGCAGGTGCACTTTCACGCTATAGCAGTCAAGAAGGGGTCAGTTAAGCAAGCGCTTACCGTCAACAAGTTGGATGCAAGAGGGCCTGTGGAGGGGTCATTCGTAGAAGACCTGGAGAAAGAACCACTCGACGAGGCAAATCCGTGCAGAACTGTTCAACTCGGAACATCACTGAACCTTGAGTAGTGGACCGAGGTGCTAGCCTTCCTACGATAGCACAAAGACGTCTTCGCATGGTCGCATGAAGATATGCCTGGAATCTCTCCGGATGTTATGGTCCACAGGCTTAACGTGGGCCTGGATCATAAACCCGTGAAGCAAAAGAGGAGACCATTCGATGTCGAACGGTATGAAGCCATAGCCGATGAAGTCTCCACTCTACTTAATGTCGGTTTCATAGAGGAGGTACATTATCCCGAGTGGATCGTAAACGTGGTTCTCATAAACGTGGTTCTCGTAAAAAAGGCCAACGGGAAGTGGCGGGTCTGCGTAGACTACTCGGATCTAAACAAGGCGTGTCCAAAAGACAGCTTCCCGTTGCCTCGGATTGATCAGCTGGTGGACAGCACAACGGGACATGAGTTACTTTCCTTTCTGGACGCTTACTCCGGGTACAATCAGATTGCGATGTATCCCCCAGACAGGCAGAAGACTACCTTTGTCACTAACAAAGGGCTCTACTGTTATCGGGTCATGTCGTTCGGCCTGAAAAACGCTGGGGCCACGTACCAAAGTTTGGTTAATCAGATGTTCGCCAATCAGATCGGACATACGATGGAAGTGTATGTCGACAACATGCTAGTGAAGAGTATTAAGGTATCTAACCATCCGATAGATCTCGGAGAAACTTTCGCCATCCTCCGAGAATACCAGATGAAACTGAATCCCGCAAAATGTGTCTTCGGAGTCAGCTCTGGTAAGCTCCTCTGCTTTCAAGTTAGTTAGAGAGGCATTGAAGCAAACCCTGACAAGATCAAAGCATTCCTCGACATGAGTTCGCCTCGAACTGTCAAGGAAATACAATGCCTCACCGGACGAGTAGCCGCACTGGGATGTTTTCATATCCAAAGCTACAGATAATAGCCTCCCCTTCTTTCAATAGTTGAAGGGTCATAAGAAGGCAGAATGGACGTCAGAGTGCGAACAAGCCTTCCAACAACTGAAACAATACTTAGGTTCACTACCCTTGTCGTCTAAACCTGAAGAAGGCGAACCCTTGTTCCTATACCTCGCAGTATCAGCCTCAGCCGTCAGCTCGGCCCTCATCAGAGAAGTGGGAGGCAAGCAACACCCTGTCTATTATGTGAGTAAGGCCATGGTGCCAGCCGAAACGAGATACCCACCTCTGGAGAAGCTAGGTCTTGGTCTCGTAATCTCGGCACGGAGATTACGCCCGTATTTCCAAGCTCATTCCATCGTTGTGATGACAGACTCTCCTCTCAAACAAGTTCTTCAGCGACCTGAAGTTTCGGGTCGACTAACCAAGTGGGTCATCGAATTGGGTGAGTTCGATATCGAGTTCCGTCCGAGGACAGCAATCAAAGGACAAGCTGTGGCCGACTTCATTGCGGAATTCACTACTCTGAGCGGAGGCAAAGACAGTACTAAAGTCAAGACAACTCCACTTGATCCCCCAAGCGATCAGAAGGCGTCATCGGAGCCAGGATGGGTTCTCTATGTAGACGGGTCATCAAATGTCAAGCATGCCAAGTGGGAATTATTCTGATCTCTCCCGATTCCACACCCATCCAGTATGCAATCAGACTTGGCTTCAAGGCCTCAAACAATGAAGCAGAGTACGAGGCCTTACTTGTAGGACTCAGGCTGGTGGCGAGTTTGGGAGTTTTATCTCTCTAAGTTCGATGTGATTCTCAGCTGGTGGTAAACCACATCACCACTGAGTATGAAGCCAAAGAAGCCCTAATGATTGCTTACTTAGACGAAGAAAGGAAATTGATTGAAAGATTTTGGAGTTGCACCATCCATCAAATCCCCAAAGTGGAAAATTCATAGGCCGACGCCCTAGCAAAGCTAGCCTCAGCCATGGAAGGGAAGATCCCGCAAATCATCCTTGTGGAGTTCATAGAGTATCTGAGCATTGACCAGACGAAGAAGAAAATGGTCAATCCTGTGGATGACACCTTGAGCTGGATGGATCCGATCAACGGATACCTCACTTCTGGTGAGGTCCCCGCGGATAGGCTGGAAGCCAGGCGCCTGAGAGTCAAAGCAACGTGGTACATCATCCTAAACGTACCCTGTATAAGAAAGGGCACTCTCAACCCTACCTCAGTGCCTCAGACCCGACGAGGTAGATTATGTGATGCGGGAGTAGCTCTTCAGCTACGACTTCTTCTACGGTGAAGATAAGTATACCTTTAATTCTTATTTTGGTTTTTCTGAGATAGTCAGGAAATCTCATGTAGGTTTTATCTGAGATAGCTTGAAAATCTCATTAAGGGTTTTTATTTGTGATAGCCCGGTAAAATCACAACTGTATTAGGTTTTAAGGTGACCCAGAGAAAACCTTATTCATAGTGAAAGCCAAAATAAAGTGGAGAGTTGTGAGACCCGACCTTAGTTCCCATGTTTGCATGTATGTGTGTGAGTATGCATCTTGTTCATCATGGTCTCGCGGTCCTACCGGTCGAATTCCTGTGACTCGCGACCTTCGAATTGTCTTTACGGTCACCTTGAGTTCAGTCACGTAGACCTGACTCGGATCGACCCAGACCTATGCCATCTCGTTCGTATGGTCGTTGCGGTTCCAACGACGCGTCTTGTGTGTCAATCTGACCTATGGATCAAAAGTTATGAGCATTTCATCATGTGGCCCACTTTTTGTACAAAAACATGTGGACCACCTCCATGGCACAATTTCCCATGCACACCACACACACCACACTACACTATTGTATGGAATAAACACTACCCACCCTAAACACTACCCATACCTAGCCTACCCTAGCAACATTGTTATTGTCACCATAGGTTATTATTACTTCCCTTAAAAAGATTTTCCCTCTCTTTTCCTCTCATTTCTCTCTCTCTTCTCTTCTTCTCCAGCAACTTCTCTCCCATCTCCCTCTCTTCTCCAGCCCCATTTTCCCTTTAATCTTCCAAATCCAACCATCTAAATCCAATCTCACCCATTGATATGGATCCCTTGGTGCACTAGGAGCTAGGAGGTCCAAGTTTGGAGCAATCTAAGGTGGGTGTACTCCTAGGACTTAGGATTTCTATTTTCATATTCTTAGATCTCTTTTTTTTTTGTGTGGGAAGTGTAGGGCCCACCAATCCATGGTAGAGATCCTACATCATCCCTTAGTTGTGGCCAAATGGCCTTTTTGATGCATGCATGTCCATGCATGAGGTTTCCCCTCTATAGGCCCCCATCATAGATAATTACTTGGATTTCATAGTATGATGGGTCATCTAGACCCTAGAATCATGGTTGGGATGACATCCCAACCATTGATCTTGAATCTAGAACATGCATGTGGTGGATCTATGTTGTAACATATGAATAAAAGGAATGTATGGTATGATTGATAAAGGGGAGGGCCTCAATGTGGCGGAGCCCCTCCTCTTGTGGCCGATTCTTTATTATTATTATTTTTTTCTTTATGATAGAATGTTGATCTTGCATGTGTGGCCCACCTTGTAGGCCAACAAAAATCCAGACCAATCATGGAGCTTGGATGCCCATAGCGGTCCATCCTTAGACATGTGGCCCCAAAATCCACCTAAATGGGACACATGCAAGGGGTATTTGATGATGGGGAAGGTCTGGACATTTGTGGGGCCCACTGGGATGGTCCACCACACAAATTCCTGGGGTTAAATCCCATGGAAAACCATGTTTATATTTTAATCATTTCTATTACATGTTGCTGTCCAAATCTGCCTAGACAGATTTTTGGGCCACTTTGGGGCCTGATTTATGGGTCTTTGGTGGGAATAATAAACAAAAATATGTGATACTTGTAGCCTTATGACCCACCTACAACCATACCAAATTTCAGCCCCATCTGACCTTCATTGGGGTCCCAAAGGTGTGGTCCAAATGAGGTGGACAGTCTGGATTTTTCTGCACTGTTCCAGCAACATTCTACCCTGGACAGGTTGGAATTCTGAAATTTATTAAAATACTTTTGGATGTCTAAAAACTATGAAAATTTACAAAGAGGTGGTCCACTCATGTTAGGACTAACGTACAAAATTTTGGGGCTAATGGAGACCTGTACACACCATGGTGGTGGCTGGACCGGCCCATTATAATATGGTGTCCAGATCAGTCCGATTTTCAGGATAGATTGATTTCTTTAAATAAATTAAAATATTTTTAAATCTCCAAAAATTCTAAAAAATTTGTAAAGTTGTTTTTCACCTATGGTGGGACCTACCTACCAAGTTTCAGAGCCAATGGACCCCTGTGCACACCGTGGCGAGGGCCGGACTGGCCCACCACATTGGGACGTCCAGGTCTGTCCGATTTTCTGGACAGACTGTTTTGTTCAAATTAATTAAAATACTTAGGAATATCTAAAAATTCTGAAATTTTGTGTGAGTGTGTCCCACCTATTGAAGTATCACTCTGAAAATTTTTAACCCCAACTGACCCCATTTGGGCATCCAAAAGAATGGGCCAAGATGGTTGGCTTGCCAGAATTTTCTGCTGTGCAGTCCAGCAATATGCTTTGATAAAAGTTATAATTCAAAAATGTTTCCTCTGATGGTGGGTCACCTTTTTTGGGTTTTCTCTCATTGTATGCATGATGAGGGACCTTGGCCCTCAATTTTCAGAGTTTTAGAGGTCTTGGGCCCACTCCAATGTAGTGCCCAAATTTAGGACAGCAACATGTTGTAATTATGTTTGGCCTTTGGGCTGAAATTTTGAGGAGTGGGGCCCAACACATTGTGAAGAATATTAGAGGTAATAATTTATACATTTAGTTCCTTAAATATTGGGCTTAATAAATGCACTTTTGAGGCCCACCACAGTTGAATTTAATTGGGTCCATGAATGTGGCTAGTTGTTGAACTCTTTGAGCCCAATTGGGCTGAAACTTTCTAGATAGGCCCATTGAACTCTTGGGCCATTCTTACCATACTATTGTGTTGGATTAGTGGGCGAGATTACACAAGTATATGGGCCCTTGATTGCCCACCAAATCAACTTTATACTTGGGCCGGGTTGTAGGCCCAACTTACTTGACTAAGAACATGACATTTGCCCATGTGATTTGGGCAATGGGCTGCCCACTAGGCCACCACAATATATGGGATTAGTAGCCTTTATGTTGGGCTCTAACCTTTCCCCTATGGGCCCATAGTGGTATATATGGGTTGGGCTATGTGTGTTTCCCTTGGACCCATGTTTTGGATGGGCCTTGGGCAGCCTTTCTGAAGCCCAACATGAATGTATGTGGTATGTAATGGCTGCCCATTTCTTATTTCTAATGTTATGTGGGCCTTGGGCCTTGATCCGTAATCAATTAGAGATGGGCTACCTCTTGGGGACCAATTGTGGTTGGATGTCCACATTGGTGGTCCTAAGGTAGGCCCATGGGCTTCTATGGGTGGTTAAAGGCCCACCATAGACCCTTGCTAGGCTCGTTTCATCTATTTAGGCCCATATCATTGTTCTCCTTAGTCTCATGAGCTACCCCAGGTATATGGGCCCCCACTAGAGGTTGTATTCCTTATGAGGAATTGGTTAAGTACCTAGACCCTTCATGGTTAGGTAGAGAGTTCATCTTCACCTCATTGGCACCCCTATTCATCTTCATGGCCCACTCCCATACGCATCATATGCATGCTTGGTTGATGTATTATTGGCCATGGTTGTGTCATTGTGTAGGACATGTTGGTATCTCCCCGAGAGATGGATGCTTGGGATTGATGCATGGGTGATTGTGTGATTCATGCATCTGGCATTGCATAGCTTATGGATATCCGCCCTTACTTCATCAAGGCCTTGCCTCCACAGGAGTATTCATGGATGGCTGTATGTGTGGACACCGGAAATATTAGTTGAGCATACCGGGTGCATAGGATGCCCATGGGTGAAATTCCCAAAACTTCCATGGTACCAAGGATCTGCTCCAACGCCGTGACCGGGTGGAATATATGAGCGCACGAGGGCCTTATACTATTAGGCCGCGTCTCCCACTGTCGTGTAGTCGGTTGGATAGGGGTGTGGCCTTACCTGCCTGATGTGAGGAGGCATTGCTAGGCTGAGTCTGACCAGCTCGTAAATGGGTCCGCTACCTTCAGGCCTTGTTGGTGATTGGCTGTCCGCAGGCGGGTAGTGAGGTCTCTTACGCTCGTTTAACTGTGCAGGGTCTATAGAGCGGCAGTCATTCAGCAGTGTAATGGACCCCGGTGATTTCCTTATGATCGGAAATGTACATGACTTGTGGTTTGGATATGAGCACTGACATTACTTGCATTGCATTAGCATTGGTTGTACAAGCCCCTTCATGCATTGCCTTGGCATGACACCCAGTACTCATTGCATCTTATTCATGATAAGCATGGGTAAGGCTAGTGATATCCTCATTGACCATGCTCTCCTTGTATCTCCTACTACTCTTCTGTGCACCATTATCACACACCTACACCACCCTCTAAGCTTCTATAAGCTTATGCACGATTGATGCGTGCAGGATACTCTAGGCAGGCGACACAGCAGTAGAGCATGGAGTAGAGCTGAGCATTTGAGGACTCCAGTGTTGCTGACCTTTCTCTCTTTTCCTTTATCTCATGTATGTCCTTTGGACTTATGGATGGTAAAAGTTCAAATTTATAGGGATTTTGCGATGTGTGCCTTTGTTATTCTCAGATGTTCTTGCTGTGATCTTGGGTATGCTCGTATTGGAATGATTACACTGTTATGAAAATCCTCCTTGTAGGATCCCAGGATCGGAACCTGCCTCAGGAGCCGAGAATGGGGTACTATGGAGGCTGTGCGTTCAGAACCGGTCATCGGCTCCTTGTGAGTCCGGTTACTGAGTCTGGGGCATGACAAGAGTAATTTTGGAAGTGGAGTAGGTGTGGTGGTTTAGAATAGTTGTTGACACACGAACCACTATAATTTGTGTGGTATGGTGAACTTTTATCTTTTATGTGGTGAATGATTGTATTACATTTCAATTGAAGTAGTGAATGATTATAATATTTAATTTTATTTACTTTTGCAAAGTTTGGAATTTTGATTTTAAAAGTATTCGTGAAATAAGGTTGTCCTGCCTAAACTTTTTAGGTGAAGGTTGTCCTACAAATCAATTGAAATCACGTTTCAATACTTAGGCAATCGAGATCTCTGATTTATTATTTATTATTCAGCACTTTATTCAATTATTGGCCTAGTCGTATTAACACCCCCCCCCCCCCCCCCCCCCTAGGACTTCTTTTAGCTCTCATTTTCACTTATGTGGTTACGTACTAAAACTTATTTTTTGTTTGTCTTGGTACTTTGAATACTTTACCTAGACACTTGCCATTTTTATTGAAATTTCATGGTGTAACACCCTGGATTTTTTCCAACCTGGAGTTAGACATCCTTAGGCAATGGGTCGATCCTAACATCTTATTAATGTCTCAAAACTCAATCCCAAAGTCAAAAATCGCTTTTTAACCCATTTCCTTCAAAATCTCACCTTTCACCACCTTATTCTCCAAAATTTTTTAAGTACTTTCATATTAGACATGAATCCTAAAGTTTAGGTGAGGAAGAACAATACTTAAATTAAAATTTACTATAAATAGTAAATAAATAAATAAAATGGGTTTTTGACCATTAACCTTTTGAAATCTCACAGAATAGATAGATTATTTGGATAAAGCAACTTCTCCTACCCCAAAATCCTATATTGCACATCTAATAACTCAATCTGGTTCGCAAGATACGCCCATTTCAAAAATCACGTGGCGGAAACCACCACCGGACAGTCCAGCGGACCGCGGCGCCGCCGCGCTAACTGCGGCGCACCGCGGTCCAACGGGCCTGGCGGGCCACACCCCCGTTTTCTGTAATTTTTCACTCGACTTTGAAAAGTCATGTCTCCCTCGTTATAACTCTGATTTAGGTGATTCAAAAGCCAGATTAAAGCTTGATAAGTCTAGTTTCATATAAAAATAAGTAAAAAATATAATAAAAAATGTTAATATAGTTTAATCCAGGTTGATGTGATAACTATTCAATAGTTATTAATTTGGACAATGATTACTTCTAAAATTTTTAGAATTTTTCTACAATACGAAATCTAATGAAATTTGGTAGAGATGAAGTAAACTTAATGATAAACTACTATAAAAATAAATAAATTAATATACTAACTAAAAATGTCAAAAAGGGACGTAGAACTGCCCTAGGACCATATTCTGTCGTAATGAAGTAATAATTTAGTTAAGTACTAAACTGAATACTTAGTAGAATTAGCTTGAACCACTTTAAATATTATCTGCAAGACCTAAAACTTGAAGAATCATTGACGCTACATTACCCTATAATCTAGGATCAATCTCATTACCCAGTTGCTCTCGGGAGCACATTGAAACTTCGTATCGGATCTGGACCGCACGTCGAAAGTCCGATGACCATGAGATTAAGCGTTTAGGACCGCCTTGCTGGGCTTGACAACCATCTCGGAGATCAAATTCACATAGTATACCACGGCTATTCTCTTAAGCTCGGAGTGAAGTGTGTGAGAAAACGTAGATTTCTTTAGAAATTAAATCTAATTTAAGTAATCTGAGACCAGTCGCTTGCGGGCCTGATATGAGCAATCAGACCGTCAGAATATGACCCAAATACACCCTCGTATCAAGAGAAATTTCACGCACATGTCCATGTATTTGTAACCCTGATCGAGTTTCGGTGACCGTTGAACTGAAACTGGTCCGCCACGTGTGATCTGGGAACCCGACTGGAATGAAAACTTCACTCGACCTAGATCTGTCGTAAGTGAGCTTAAGTTCGACCTTTAGCTCAAGGGGGGACTCCGAAAGTCCTCCGTTGAGCCGAAACAGGTACACTTTGGCTATAAAATAAGTATACTTTAGGTTCTGGGGCTATTGAGCTCAAAACAGAGCCTGTATAAGGCCTTTAAACCCTCTCTCTCCCTCACCTACGAATTTGAGAGAAACCCTAGCAAAAGAGAAGAGAAAGAGAAGAAGAAAGAGAGAGAAAGTGAGTGAAAAGTGAGAGGTTCTTCTTAGCAGCTGTTCTGCTAATCCACGTGCTTCTTTCTTGCTATCAAATCGTCATTCCAACGATTCTAACTTCGTTCTTAGGTAAGAAAGACCTAACCCTAACTTGTTTTAGTGTTTCTATTGATGCTAGTAGTTAGATAGCTAACCTAGCTTGTATTACAGGTTGATATTCCACGTATATGAAGACTTAGAGTCTTTGTTGAGTTCGTTACGCTTCTACGGCGTAAGGTGTGGATTTTAGACGCTTAGGTTGTCATTTTTCAAAGCTTTCAATGTCGGCTAATGGTAGATTATTGACGAGGATGCTATTTCACATGTAGAACATGCTGTCTATTTTCCATTTCGAATACATACGAGGTATATGGAATTTTATGTATTTTAGGTATTTGTAGAAAATACCGTATACGTATAAATTTTGCAAATGTGATTGTCATGAGTATTTGTCGTATATACATGTGAGTTATGGATGCAGTATCTGTTTGGCGAAAGGATTCGTCCTAATACAGGTTTTAGCCAACATATGATGTGTAGGCTAATATGTGTATCTAAGTGTTGCATAAATGCTTGTATGAGTATATACGTAGTAATAATGCTTTACTTGGGTGTTGAGATAGGATTCTCAACTACCTTAGCGATGTTTTAATTTCTTCCATGCAAGTTGTTTAACTTAGTCGTTTTACTTTGAAATGCATGCGTATGGATTCTTGCTCATGTTTTATCTTATAACATGTTGGGAAACATGCTTGAATTATTTGGTTATTTCTGTTCTGGCTACTGTACATGTTTACTGGTTAAATATGGAATGTGTTTTGGGGCTATGTTATAGTCCAGGCAATCGGTAACAGATTTGAGCTCGTGGTTGGCCTCTATTCGCCACGCAAGACGTGTTTGACGAACCCGAGTCGTGCGTTGCTTGTTGGCAGTGGTAGGCCACAAAGTGTTTATATGCACTTCATGTCGTACAACTTACGGGCACTCGTACTAGTCGAACTCGTTAAGTAACCCGATTGACCGTTGTATATTCACCTTGTAATTGTCATAACTGCTTGAACCTAAAGTACCAACTTACCATTGTGAAACCCTATCAACCTTGGTACCTTGATCCGCTAAGACTCATGAGCCGGGCATGGTGGTATGGGACACCGTGGTCGAGTTGTCGGCCTACGCTGGGGCCACGAGCCTCCCCGTAGTGACCAATTAACAACCCAGACTCATGAGCCGAATACGGTGGTATGGGACACTATATTCGAGCTGTCGGCCTACACTGTTTTGATGGGTGATGGGAGAGTGGTGTAACGAGTGCGTGTAACAGCCCTAACCGTGCCCGGTGTAGTGACCTCTAGCATACTCTGAAAGTGCGGTGAGGCGACGAGTCTTCCCGTAGTAACAGAGTATAAACTAGGCCTGTATTGATAAGGTGATGGGGGAGCATTGCAATGAGTGCGTGTAACAACCCTGACAGCCCTTGCAGCGCGACCTAGAACTGCAACATCGTATGAGATTTACTAGGAGTGACGACCCTAGACATGATCCTTATTTGGGAGGTACCTTAGTTTCCTAATCCTGCTGTATGAAAAGGACTATAACAACTCGATAATCATGTTCATATCGCACTGCATGTGCCTGGAAGATGTGGAGCACTGAGGGATGAAAGCATGCCGCGAACATAAATTGGTGTCGCACGAGGGAGTATGTTAACGAGGGCATGCATCATTATTGCATCTCATCCTTGCATTAATTACAGTACTTAGGAATGTTTGATTTGCTTGCTTTATCATTATCGCTTGATTGATTTGATAACATGTTAATCTTTGCTCTATGATTCCACTGAGTTAGCTACTCACTCCCACGTTACAGGACGGTGCTTGCAACACCAACCAGACTGTCTTAGCTGCAGGTGATGGTGATGCTTATGAAGCAGAGCTGGACTACCACTATGATGTTGAGGAGGAGTTCTCCTACATGTAACTATCTGGTAGGTCTATGTAGACCTGGAATTGCATTGACGGGGCTATGGTATTTGGGATAAAAGACATTACACTTTCTCATTTTGTATATTTTGAAATCAAACTTGTAATTGTTAGCCTACTGACATTCATACTCTGAGGGCTTACTATCACTTTTATATCGTTTATATATCTATCACAGTCTTCTGCGTACAATTTCACTTGTCTCTGGAGTATGATATGCTATTTTGGTATAATCTCATTCATGTTTCAATGCTCTCATCATAATCATCATTGTCTATGTTGCATAAGTGATGCGTTGGAACTCGGGAGCTGAGCTTTGCTCGACCTCCGATTTCAGGGCGTTACACATGGGCTTACCCTTATTCTCTTACTACACGCTCCTTTTATTAATCTTATTTCTTTTATTCTTCCTTTGTCAACTTGAGACAAAAAGGGGGGAAATATACTAGTATGGGAGAGAGATGATACCAATGCTAGTAATATGATATGCAATGTTATA